>JAKLLY010000001.1:1964612-2482085 GCA_022813715.1 Cladosporium austrohemisphaericum
GTTCCTCACGAACAAGATTCTGCGTGACCCGAAACAACGACAGACTTTCCAGCTGAAAGACTTACATGACCTCTTCACACTTGGTGGTACCGAGGATGGTCAGACTGAGACTGGCCAGATCTTCAAGGGCACAGAAGTGCAGCTTTCTGCTCCCAAGGACGGAGAAAATGGCGAGGCGGAAGACACAGCAAAGCCAGATGAGCGGCAGGCTGCGGCAGAGATGTCTTCCATCACGGGCATCTCACGGCAGGAAGACTTCCGCGGCAATCCAGACGAAGAGAAGCAAGCTACTCCTGCCGCTGGTGAAAACGGCGAGCAGCCACAAAAAGAGGACCGCGTCCTCTCGTCTATCTTCGCCCGCACCGGTGTCCACAGTGCCCTCGAACACGACGACATCATCAACGGCGGCAAGAAAGCCCTCAGAGCTGACCCCAAGATCATCGCCCGCGAGGCAAAGCGTGTCGCCGCGCAAGCCGCCAGGGAACTTCAGCGCTCCGCTGCCGTCGCCCGCACCATTCCAGCAGGCGTACCAACCTGGACAGGTCAAGTTGGCTCCGCTGGCAGACCCGAAGAACGCCTTGCATCCTCGCGCGGCGGTCGCGGCGGCATGCGAGGTGGACGTGGCGGCGGCGGCGGGCCCAGCTCAGCTTCTGTCCTCGCCAATTTGCAGTCCAGACAAGGCGGCTCTACCTCTTCCAGCCGCGCGAGCACGCCTGGCGGTCGTGGACAGCCTAAAGGTAGAGACTTCCTGGCCATGATTCGCGATTTCCTCACTGCGCATGGTGGTTCTGCGCCGACGCAGATGCTGGTTGATCATTTCAACCGGTACTGCGGGACTGAGCAGCGGACGGCGGAATTTAGAGAGATGTTGAAAACGATTGCTACCTTGCAGAAGGGCAGTCGCGGGCGTGGGTCGTGGGTGTTGAAGGACGAATATAGAAGTTAAGGGAAATGCGTTTGATGCTTATCATCCTATATAATAGATTAATAGAGAGAGTCCGCTTGGGTGGATGTTGTTCGTTAATGAGAAGTCGGTCAAGATTGATCCCAAGTGTATGTAAATCGTTTCAGTCCAATTGAAAATCTACTTACACTGCATCTGTACCTTGTATCTTTTCTGCTCTGCTGCTCTACAACTCATCATTCCGGGCGCTCGCCTCCTTCACCTTCTGGCCAAGCGCCTCGCACACTGCCGGCGTGCCTACTTCCATCCTGTAGACACACTTCGCCTCCTCCATGATCTTCCACAACTCGTTCTCCTCGCTGCACCCCAAGATGACCATAGTGCTGCGGTTAGGCCCGTTCCAGCAATGCTGGCCATTCTCATGCTTCATCGCAATGCGCTCCCCACTGCCCAAGCCCTTGCCTTCCGCAGAAACGTCCTCGTCAACGACGATCTTCTCAAGACCAACGTAGTTGCCCATGTTAGTGTTTCCGCCGCCCTTCTTAGGTTTCTGCGTCGTCTTTTCCATGAAGCAGACTTCGTAGGTGTACTCGCCCGCCTCGGTGCTGACGCACTGGCCCTTGAGGGCGCGGAAGACGTCGTCGACGCCCCAGTCCTTTGTGAGATCTTCTTGGTGAGTCTTTTGATCTTTCTTGGTCTTGTCTAGGTCTTTGCGGGCCGAGTCGACGCGTTTCTTGGCTTCTTTCACGGCTTTGCTTTCGCTGGGGTCATTTCTTGAGCTCTCTGCGAGGATGCCGTTCTCAATGAGAGTTACGCGCAGGTCGCGGAGCTTGGCGTCGAGCCAGGTGCGGATGCTGGGTGGGAGGTAGTTTTCGAACTCGTAGACTGATCATTTGTTAGTTCATTTTCCAGCAGAGGACAAATCCATGATTCCACTTACGAACGTCGGTGTCTCCCTCGCCATCTTCCTGCTCGTATTCCTCCCAATTGAGACCATTGTGCTCGTCGGACTTGGTCATCTCTTCCAGATCGCGGTCGGCGGCAGCGTTGTGCGTAGCCTTGTCTCTCGCAGCATAGTCCTCCCATGATCTGACGGCACGCTTGACGCCTTCATCGTTGAAGTTGGGGTTGTACTCCTCCTTGAAGGTAGAAAGAATCTTCTCCAATTCCTCGATCCGTTGATCGTACATGTCTCTCTCGCTTCTGACTCTGATCACCGACTCCCGCAACTCATTGATTCTCTGCTTAGCCAGGCCAGCCAGCACGCCCAATTTGCCAGCCTTTGGGCTAACATTGCCCTTCATGACCCTGCCCTTCTCTTTTCTCTCGACATCAGCGTGCTCTGCCTCGAGCTGCTGCAGCTTATTTTCCTGAGCCTCGATCTCCGTGGCCAAAGTCTTCAAGCGATCCGCGACCTCTCTCCTCAGCCTTGCGGCCTCAACCACGAGCTCTGTACGCTTCTTCGCAGCATTGCCCAAGCTCTTCTGTCTGATCTCGTCCAGGCGCCTCCATTCCTTGCCGATCTCCTTGCACTTGTCCGCGCACTTCAAACCACCGACATGGTCATACTCCTCACTTCCATCGCAGCAAAGGTCGTAATCGCAGATACCGTCGTTGACGCTGGTGAAGGGTACGTAAGACGGCTGGTGACCCTTGTTCTTGCAGTAGAAGCCAGGCAGGGCGAGTGTGTTGTTGACAGTGTCCCTCACCGAGTTGGCAGGTGTCTGTGGCGAGACAGGAGACAGGTGTGAGCAGGCAGAGGTGCCGGGCTCATCGGATCCATCGGGGCAGTCGCAGTAGTCGTCGTTGACACGAGCGAAGGGCACCTTGATAGCCGGGTTGCTGATGCAAGTGAATGCTTCAGTGTCTTTGTAGTATTTGGCAACTGGGGTATGTCAGTCGGTTGAATCGCTGTTGAGAACGGAAACATCGTTCATGTGCGGTGAGACTGGCTGGCATAGCCATTGGGTAGATATCAACATACATTCTGGGCTCACTCCACGCGGCCTGCCGCTGTCGGAGGCCGCAAATGCTACCGCGGCGGATTCGAGGCACAAAAGTACCGCAACTCCCTTCATTTTATAAGCAATTTATCTTGTCAAAGGCGAATGGTGGGCTGCATGTAAAGGAAGAGAATCGGGAGCTCCGTTCGTTCACATGCCAAAGCCAGCTGGCGTCAGAGATCTGGGGTCTTGTGGAGTGGAAAGTGACCCACAAGAACCCTCCCATCTACAGCCCATATACCATTGAAGTATGATTGTGTTAATCAGAGTGCATTCACAAGGTAACAGTATTTCCCTTAAGCTGAGACTGTTACACATGGTTGTGTCTTTTTCCCAGCTACGTTCTTTTCCCTCTTACAGCCCCAGCTTTATCGGGTTCACTGTACTATGTTTGGGCTCCATACTCAATCGAAACATGGTGTGCTATCTGAACACCACAAGAAATGAAGTAGAAAGTCATAGTCTATACAACTCTCCCGTGCGGGCACTTGTATCGTTTGGCAGCGTGAGCAGACCTGATTCCATAGAACAGAACTGTTTCCGTCATCGTGGGTATATCGTCAACTCGCTTCAACTACGTAGCATCGCCATAGCTGTCCACTGTAGAAGACACATGACGCACTCTCCTTGTTCCCTGCAGTCCACGTCGGTCCTAACGAATTGCATAAAGCAGTGTACTTTTTCCATTCCCTCCGACTCCTCTAGTCCACGCTGACTTTCCTCTTCCTCAAATCGGCCTTTGCCTGATCAATTTGCTTCAACAGCTCCTCATGAGCTTCAGGCACATCGTTGAAAGAGAAGACGCCGTAACCGAGTTTCGCGAGGAGGAAAGCTCCGAAGGAGACGATGGCCCAGAAAGGCAGCTACAGCATTTGGTTAGACATGCATGCTAGAGAGGAAAGAGTGGCTGTACGACATACGACTGGAAGGACATCTTCTTGAATCTTAGCCGGGAGAGGAACAAAGCCGAGGAAGGCGCTCAAGTATAACTGTTGGTCCTGAGTTAGACTGGCTGCGACGTGTGCCGGCGGAAGCGCTGTATGCATACCGAGACCAGAAGGACAAACAGGGAGATGTGTTGTTGCGCGCGCGTCATTTTGTGAGGAGGCCTTTCTTGTATGAGCTCCTGTGCCGTATCGTAGAGATCTTTCTAAGAGCGGTGGTGTTGTGATATCGTGGGCAGATCGAGGGGTTGTTGAATGGCCAGCTTTTGAGAAGCGGAGATCGGCCTCGCGCTGTGCGACTTCAACAACGCCTCGTCGTGGTTGAATAAGCTTTCGGAATCACAACAATCTTTTTGGCACTGCAGAGCTGGACACTGGGCGACTTGGAGCCGCTGTCAAAGTGCACACGACAAATCGATTCACGACCATGGACGACCTGGACACTTTGTTCGATGCTCTACTTGTCGAACAACGTGAATCGGAAAAGTTCACAAACGCTGTCGAGTCGCTAGCAACCTTGAGCCGTGCAGAGGAGACAGTCAGAAACCGTCTAGCCTCTGATGATGTCTTGCGACGCCTTTTGATGGTCTTGGATTCTTCCACGCGAGACATCTCTGCGCAGGACCGTAACCTTTTGGCCACCACCTTGCGCTGCGTCGGTAATGCTTGCGTATCAAACCCGGACGCTTGCCAAACCGTCACATTTCTTGGCTTTGGATGGTGCGAGAAGTTCCTCACGAAAAGATTCAGAATGACTTACGAAGAAGAAGATGGCACGTGGCAAGCACATCTGGACAATTACGAGGCTTCTTCACCAGAGATCCGGAGCCTGACGATCAAGGTGCTGTACAACATCTGCTCACAGTCGGAGGATGCACAGAAGCAATGCTATCATGACAACATTCACTCGCCGCTCCTTCGAATCCTAGCATCTGGTGATCCACCGGTGGACGACCTCAGTCTTACGATCGATCTACTTTTCTGGGTTACCTCGCATCACAAGGAGCTTTGCTCGTTCGAGGGCGAGACGGCTAGGAAACGCGCACTCAAAAACGACCAGGTTCTTGACTCCGATACTTTCTGGTCACTGGTAATGGGGACACGCGACTTACAGAGCAAGCTGGACGTCGAGGACTGGGCGTCGCTGCTGGAAATTGCTCTCGTCTTTCTGCGAGACCCTACTGGCTATCATCAGACGATCTCGCAGGAAAAATTTGACTGCGTTTGGCTCATGCTTATGATCAACGAGCGCAAGGTTCGAGAAGTCGAAGGCAATCCAGACGATCACAAGTTGCTTGTTGCGCTATCTATTAGCTTGACATGGGCTCTTTCTGATGCCTCAGCTACTCCTCTGTTCGCAGAAGTCTACATGAACCCCGACCCCATGTCAAAGGAAGCTATATCCATTGGCAACGGGCATGTTCCGCAGCTTCTTCAGCTCCTCAGAGATTGGTCGGAGTTTCTAGGCAAAGGTGCAGTGCGGCTAATGCACTGTGGGCAGCGCTCAGAGGCAGAGTTGAAGGATGGCGATTCCTTGCGCTTGACAACAGCCGTCTGCCAAATAGTTGGAAACCTGTTGCACAACCTTTTGCCCATCGAAAATACCATTCCTCCCGCGATTTCTGAACAGCACATCCATGAGCGCTTGCTGTCTTTGATGGCAACGTCTGACAATGCGGACTTTCTCCACAGTGCCGCAGGACTGCTCATACAGCTCTCTCGGCCCTCTCCTGAGGCTAGAGTGGAAATTGCGAATGATCGCAATGCGCTGCCCGCTCTTAGACGCTTGGGCCAACATACCATGTCGGAACTGAACCAAGACGCCTTGAAGTTGATGCGTGCCCTTGGCAAGGACACGCCTTCCGTTCAAGAGCAATTCAAGGAACTCGCTGGAGAAGTAATGGCTACCGTTGCCGAAACTCAGCAAGCTGCCGCAAATGCTCAGAACGATCAGCCGCGGCTGACCAGCACGAGCTGAGATCTTGTAGAGTCGATCAAGATTCTCTCATCTCATCGCCCGACCTTACCCGCGAACTTGCGCCTGACCCAGACGTCGCCGTTCTCCATGTACTCATGTCTGCTGACAACGAGTTGCTTCATTGCTTCCTCGCTCTGCGCCAATCTCGCGCCACCAGCCCATGCGTTCTTGACCGGATCTTCGGGTTGTCCGACGCGAAGGGCGTAGTCTTCCGGCAGCTTCGCACGCAGATCTGCCTCGAGTCGCTGCACGAAGCCAGGCAGTTTACCCGTACCACCCACAATAACCACGTTGGCCAGGAAAGCTTGCCACAAGCCCTTGGGCAAGACGTCGAGCGACTGCAAGATAGTCCCAACAAGTCCCTCTGATTGCATACCGATGTCTGAAGGCGTGAAGACCAGCTCGGGAACCGTGAAACGCTCGTTGGCCAAGACGACTATGTCCTCCCTCGGACCGCCGATCCCCAGCTGTCGTTTTCTAGCGTTGAAACCCGGCTCGTGTGGTCTGGAAAAGCCACGCTTGATATCTTCGTAGTCAGGCAGCACGTAGTCCACCACAATCGAATGGTCAACCTGCCGGGGATCTTTGCTCCCACCCTTCCACACTCGCTCAAGATCATGCCCAAAGTCCTGTGACACAAAGCACACATCCTCCTTGATTTGATTCGTCATCCAGTCCTCCTTGCGTAGCTCAAACTGCCTCGTAGAAATCAAATCCTTCAGCTGATTTGTAAGCGTCTTGCCTCCAATCTCGAGCCTCCGACACGCGCTGTGCAGCGGCTTGCCCTGGAAAAGCGGCGTTACAGTCGAATGAGAGTAGCCCACGTCCACAACAAGCGCACACTCCATAGCCGTGCCAGCCTCCCTCTCCCCATCACCTTCAAAAGGCGAAGCCCCATAAGCGTTCAACACAGGCCCCAAAACCCTCAGATAATTCCCAAACCCAAACTCCTCAAATACCATCTCATCGCAATGCTTCTGCAGCGCGATAGGCGAGCTCATCGCCTCCGTCAGAATCAAATTGGTCTCCTCGGGAGCCTCACAGTGCACAGCAGCGCCTTTGGCAGCGTCGAAGAACTCATTTTCCCAGATTGCTTTCTGGCTTTCCCAATTGACGATGAAGCCTTTTTCGACGGGACGTTTGAAGGCGAGCTCGCCGAAGTCGACGCAGTCGTTTAGCTCGGAGCCGATGTAGGTGCGTTTGTCGCGCTGGGAGCGAGCGATGGTGTTGGGGATTTCGTGGCAGGCGTCTAATTGTGGTGT
Organism: Cladosporium austrohemisphaericum; assembly: GCA_022813715.1. Taxonomy (NCBI): domain Eukaryota; kingdom Fungi; phylum Ascomycota; class Dothideomycetes; order Cladosporiales; family Cladosporiaceae; genus Cladosporium; species Cladosporium austrohemisphaericum. The sequence goes on from JAKLLY010000001.1 coordinate 1,971,704, forward strand.
TTCGGTGGCGTTGAGCAGAGAGTAGCCGGCTTTGATGGCGTGGGCGCCGTTATCGAGGATGAGAGTCTTGGAGGAGAGAGTGGCTGTTGGTGGCTTTTGGGCCTTTTGGCGGGCCATTGTTCTCCTTTAGCTCTTGAAATTATTACATGTACATGTATGTCGTTGTCGTTGTTGGTGACATGAATAAGGCGTGACGTCGCGAAGAGACGGTGTCGCAGTGGGGAAGACAAGAATTCTGGAGGGGTCTTCAAAATATCCCGAAGCGATATGACTACAACAAGTAACTACACCAACCGCTGCATACCATTCTCGCCGGCCATACAATCTAGACCACCATGGTACCTCCGAAGCCAGCAGACGTGAAAGCGCTCACCGACCTCATCGCTTCGACGCAAGCCATCCTCGCCCAATTCACAGCCTCTCTCGCCGACAGCGCACCAAAACCCACCGAGCCTATTCCCAACCCACCAAACCCTCTGCAAGTCTTCAGCGATGCGGCGCGACTCCTCAAAGCACACGTGACGAAAATATCCCTACTGGTCATCAACAAGCCTTTCACACCAAGTGCAGTCACAACCATCCTCCGCGAGCTGTCCAACACGTGCTTGCCAGCGCTCATTAGTGCTGTGCAAATCTGCCAGCAGGAGAAGGCGGCTTGGAGCGATCTGCTGGGTCGTGAAGCAAAGTTGAGGACGCGCCGCGTGTTCAGGGAATTGGAGACTCTGTTGGCCGAAGTCAAGAGTGTCGCGGAAGGAGCTGCGGCTGGATCATCTGGCGGCAGGGACAGTCTGAGCGCTACAGGTGTGGTATGGGAATCTTGTGACGCGATTATCGAGCTCAAGACGCTTGGAATTGCTGGACTTGCCGTTCAAAAGGCGGAGCAATGGCGGGATACGATCAAAGATGCGATTGAGGAGTTGCAAGAATGGGCTGAGGGAGAAGATCTGGAGACTGAAGGACAGAATGACGAGCTTTTTGACAGTGACGACGAGGGTGTGGCTGGTGACGACAACGACAGCTTCAACGACATTTTCAACGCGGCAAACAGTATGCCTGCCGATAGACCTGAACTGAAGGAGCTGGTCGAGCAAGCTATTGAGAAGCTGAAGAAGGTTGAGATACTGTACAAGGCTTTGATCAAGAGAAGATTGAAGGCATACAAGAGTGTCCCGACAGAGGGCGAGAAGAAGTCAAGCGCAGAATACCTTGACGAGGTTATGGATCACCTCAAAGCATTGCCGGATTTGATCGACGACCTTGCAAGCACATTCTACGATCTCGACGATGAGTCCGCAAAGGTCTCTTTGAGCAGCTGTGTAACAAAAGCACGCGAGACCGCAACCCTCGCCAAACTGGACTACGGAGGCAAGGAAGACGAGTTCTCAACATGGAGCAAGAAGTGGATGGAAGCAGTAGGCTGAAGTTATTTCATGATCATAGCTCTGATCGTGGAAAAGAGCAAACATTAACTTATGTGAAAGAGAGTAGCGAACAAGAGAAGAAAAACCAAAAAAGCCTCCCTAGCAAAAGAAACTGGGTATCTTTATGCACAGCATCCGCCGATTTACCAATATCGATCCCAAACAGAGCAGAGGCTGTTGTTGGATGATGATACTGATGACGATTCACTCAACCTCCAACCACTTTACATGGCGAAGAAAGCAAGACCGCCAACGGCGATGGCAGCGATGCTCTTGCCGAAGCTGGAAGCGGAGCCCTCGAACTCTGCGCCAGAGGTGGAGGACGGGGAAGAGGAGGAGGAGGAGGTTGAGGTGCTGTTGCCAGTGGGCTGAGCGGTGCCAGAGCTGTTGCTGGAGGCGGCAGCAGCGCCACCCTTGCCGGTGGAGCAGATGCCGGAGTCCATGCCAGAAACACCAGCGTCGAAGGTCTCACCAGACTGCTTGAGAGTCTCGGTGCAGAGCTTGATGGAAACGTCGTAGACCTCTGTAAGCAGCGTGTCAGCGAAAAGGTTCTCAATCTGATCTGTCATGGAGACTTTTGCGGAACGTACTGGCAAGGTCGGTGGTGGTGCACTCGCTGTTGCACAGGCAGGTGAGGGTGGTCTCCTGGATCTTCTCGTACTGGTCTTTGCACTGGCAGTGGAAGTCGGTGAGGCCGCAGCTGGTGCTGGAGATGGACTTGGTGAAGCAGTCGAGAGCGCACTCGGGAACCTCGCTCAGCATCTCAAGCTGGGCGGCGGCGAGGCCAACGACGGCCGAGAAAGCAATGGCGGAGAACTTCATTGTGATGGAGGTGGCGTTTTTTGGTTTTGTGGTTGTTTGTAGAAAGAGCGAGTCAAACAATGCTGAAAGAGCGAGTGTACAGGGCAAGAAGGTAGTAGTGAATGGGGTGAAGTAGGGCAAAAGACAGGGAAGACGCAAGTACTTGATATATCAGATGGCAGATGAGGCAGCGGCAGTAGTGCAAAGGATCAACGAAGATCCAGCCCACTTGTGCGCGCAACAGCAGCTGAACTAGGAATGCACAGCCAATTGGTTGACGCCATCAGACCAATAATCACATGAACCGTCTGGCGCTTCAGCGTTGCGTGCTGCGTAGCTCGTTGAGCGAGTCGAGGCACGCCTGCGACTGTACGAGTAAGAAGCTGTGAAGACGCCAGCCAGCTCCGTGGAGAGCCAACTTGGCGTCGGGAACGTTTTTCTGCTGGCCCCTTTCCCACAGTGGATGGCCTACCGTTCGTTTTGAACCTCCTGAAGAACCGTCTTGAACCAACCATGTTCAGTACCGTCCACTGAAAGGATCCAACAGCGTCGTAAACCCAGCATCACCCATCGACATCCAAAACGCTACATGTGTCGAAAGTGCAACAGCATACGGGCCTTCTCTAGAGTTTTGCGGTTGACACATCCGGCGTGCCTGTTCGACGTTTCACTACATATCGCTAGCTCGCGGGGACCATCCTGGTTGGCGATCTTCCACAGGCCAGACGCTACTGCAGGCACAGAGTCGCGGACTTGCAGATCGTCTCTTCACGATTCATGGGCGACATGCTTTGGCAATGGCCGACATATCTCCTCAGTTTGGAAGTTGAGATGAGAGATGATAGCTTCCAACCTCACCATTGGACAAAATCGCTCAGCAAAGAGATCTCTCAGATACCTTAGATTGACGACAAAAAGGCCTCGGAACGTGAAGTCTGCAAAACCATCCAAGCTTCGAGCAAAGTTACAGAAGCCCACTCCCACCCGCGAGGAAACCCCGACACGCAAAACCCCACAGCGGCAGGGACAAGGGTGGTATTTTCCGATTTCCCTCCTCGAACCTCCGGCAGGAATCCGAACACACCAAGCACCTCGATGGAATCCAGACATGCCGAGCAGGTGGGCGCAGCAACATACCAATGTGGCCAGACAAACGCACCGTCCTCCGGGCCGCTACTCCGTGAGGCGCGAGGAGAGACCCTTCGTCAAGTAGATCTGGCAAGTAGGACCGAGTGAACGAACCTCATCGATGAGAACGTCCGCGAGGTCCGCTCGCATACAAGCGCGACGGCATAACAGTTGTTCCATGGATACATGTAGGGACCCGCCACCTTCATTCGGATTCTCCGATTCATAACCGCATAGTTGTCTATGCGCAGCCTACGATAATAGTCGCTGGTGTTGAAGTTTACACACGCTCATTGAATCGAATTGCACGTAGAGGGTAGGTACTCTGTATGTCGTGGAAGCTTCCAATGAATATTCGCCGAGAGTAACACAATCGAAAGACAGACCAGAGTGCCACAAAGGCCTACAATCATACACGTAGCTAATCACATCCAAGTAGCCCGATACCCACAGACACGAATCCAAGCCAGCACGCGGTATGAACAGGGCAAGGTGTTTTTTTAACAGTGAGGCATATACATTTCTCTCTATCGTATAAGTAAAGGTGATCGCGGAAAAATATAAGATATAGAACAATGAACAATGTAGAGCCGCTCTAATCGTGATAAGACAAAAACAATTGTTGACAGTATCATCATCAACAGGAAAACGCCGTGAGACCGTGGTCGTCATGCAAACAGGAAATCCCAAATCGCCCTCTTCGAAACCGTACAAACACACAGATAATAGTCATGAACGTGAAATGCTCTGCTCAGCACTCAAGTCAATCCTTACTCCTGCGGGCGCACAGCCTCGCTACCGGCCCTAGGTCTGGTAGTGTTGGGCTCGTCGCTCTCGTACTTGTCCCAGTTGGCAATGATATTGCCAATGCGGGGCGAGTTGGTCAAGCGGTAGACGTCCTCAAAGTACTCCTTGGTAAGCTCGAAGGGCTTCGCCGTGACGTTGGGAATGTACTTGCCAACAAGCTTGCTGGGGTCGATGGAGGTCTTGTTGATCTTCTTGAGCAGGAACGAGCGGAAGGGCTTGACACCAGAGCGCAAGAAGGTTGAGTGGAAGGGCACATCGATGCCCTTGAGAGGGATGGTGGCGAAACCGCGCTGCAGGTCGAGAGGCTTGGGCTTGGCCTCGGTCTGCTTGGCGCACTCCTTGATGATGGAGGTGAGGTGCTCCTTGACCTCCTCGAGGGAGATGGTCTGCATGAGCTGCTGAATGTCGATCTTCTGGGCCTTGAGGTAGTTGAGAACATTGGTGAGGCAGTCGAGGGCACGGAGGTCACCAGCGCAGACGTACTGCGCGTTCTCGACGTTCAAGTTGACAATCTCCAGGAGCCAGGTGGTGGTCTCAGCAATGTTCTCAACAACGTACTGCAGGGCCTGCTCGGTGAAGGTCTTGCTGATGCGCGAAGGGTTGACAGCGCACATGGAGTAGTTGGAACGGCCCTGCTCGTCACGCTCGACGGCGACTTGCATGGTCAGACCGCGGTAGAACACAACGGAGACAAGGGACTCGATGGGCATGACCTCGGCCATGGCGGCAAGGGCACTGTACTCTCCGAGAGAGTGACCAGCGAAGCTGCTGTCGCGCTGGACGACACCCTTGTGACGCATGTCCTCGAACGAGGCCTTCTCCATAAGTGTAAGGGCAGGCTGGGTGAACTGAGTGGCGGACAGAAGACCAGTGGGCGAGCGGTAGGTGTAGGAGCTGGTGTTCTCGTTGATCTCCTTGAAGATCTTCTCAGACTTGATGCTGCCGTCGGCGGCCACAGTCTCGAAGGTCATGGACATGTAGTTCTGACGGATAGCCTTACCACGGGCACCACCGAAGTGGATGGTGAGCTCGTTGGGGTTGTTCTTCACAATGTTGGTGATTGCGAAGCCTAGAATGTGAGTTAGCAATTGTTGCGTACGTTGCAGTAGAATTAATGGGCTTACCATAGTTGTCCAAGAAGTGCTTGTCGGCGCGGTTCCAAACCTCGGCGGCGACTGGGCTGCTCTCGTACAGATCCATACCCATGCCCTGCTCCTGAGAGCCCTGACCGGTGAAGATGTAGGCAGAGACCGGCTGCTCGATCTCGGCCTCACCAAGGAGGACCTTCTCCTCGGTCTCGGCCTTGGCGGCCTCAACCTTGATGATCTTGCGGCCAGAGACCATGCCGACGTGCTGCAGAGTGACCTCGATGCTGTCATCGGGGAGAACCATGCCAACGAGGCTGGCGTGGAAGCTGCGTACGCGACCAACGTTGTTCTCCGCGGCCCAAGTCTCAACAAGGGAGCGCACGGCGGCACTTGAGTACATGCCGTGAGTGATGGTGCCAGGCAAGTTGGCGTACTTGGAGAAGACACGGGAAACGTGAATGGGGTTGTAGTCACCAGAGACACGAGCGTAGGTCTCGTTGGAAGCAGGAGCCTTGAGCTGCAGCGGTGTCTTGCCGTGAAGAGGAATGGGGTTCTCGAAGTGCACGGGCTGGTCAAGAGGGGTACCGTTGCGGCTCAGGTAGTCGAGGACAGGGTTTCCGTAGGAGGCACCAGCCTCGTACTCGACAGAGGCAACCTGAATGATCTCCTTGGAGGGCAGCTCAAGCTCGACCTTACCGATCGTCTGCACAGAGGAGAAGACGGTCTCGTTCTTGTACCTGTTGAGGGTCTGGAGCCTGAAAACAAGGGTCTGGCCAAGAAGCTCAATGTCAGACTCCTCAAGACGGAACCATTCCTTGGACTGCAAGACGGCAACATCCTTGGTAGTCTCCAGGGAAACTTCCACAGGGGTCTCGACCTTGCGCTGGAAGGTGTTCTCGTAGTCGGTGTAGGCACCGCGGTAGAGGAACTGGGAGGTAACTTCCATGATAGGCTTGCCCTCACGGGTGATGGTACCGCACACCTCGACCAACTTGCCGGAGGCCTGGTTGATGACGGCGTTGACCTCAGCAGTAGTGTCTAGGACGTCGCCCTTCTTCAGGGGTGTAGCGCCGGGAAGCATGCGGAAGCCGTTGGAAAGGTGAACAAGCTTGAGAAGATCACCATCAATCTTGCGCGGGAAGATGGGCTTAGTAATGGCCTTCCAGCCAACGACAATAGCGAAGTCCATGGGGGCAAAGACCTCCTTGCCGGGTCTGTCAACGAAAGCCTCGCCGGTGTTGCCAACAGCGTGGACGAAGTCGTTGATGGCCTCGCTCGTGACGGTGGCTCTGCCACCCTCAAAGCGAGAGGTGACAGGGGCGTCGAACGGACAAGCCTCATCACCGAACCAGATGCGGTAGTAGAAGTCCTTGACGCGGTCGTTGCGAGCGTCCATGACCTCACGAATGGGAGCATAGCCGGTCTCGGGGTGGTAGGTGAACCTCAAAGTCAGAGCTTCAGGCTTGCCAGAGGCGCTGCGGTCCTCGATCATCTTGACAACAATCTCGTTGTTGGTGATCGGGCCGACCTCAATCGTAGGCACGTACTTGCCGTGCGAGGGCTCCTTGACAGTGATGACGGTGCGCTTAGGGTCGTCAGGGTAGGCAATCTCGACCAACATGCCCGGAGTGGGCGAGAAGATGCGGTGCATGGGATTGGTCTGGAAGCGCTGTCCCTGCACGAACACGTCCGCAGTGAAGAAAGCGTGGCGCCAAGAGATGGTGCGGCCAGCGAGAATAGACATCCAGTTGTTGACATCGGGGAGAGTGGTGCCAGAGGCAGCGGAGAGACGGTAGATGGCCTTGTTGTCAATCTCCGAGACAGTGAGACCCTCAACGGTGACCTCGTCGCTGGCCTCGATGAGCTTGCCGCCGAAGTACTCGACCACGGGGATCTTCTTCTCGTCACCGGCGTAGAACTCCTTGGTGAGCATGGCAATGTGGCCGTTGTGAACGCCGTCGAGGATCTCCTTAACAGGCTCGTCAACCTTGGTGGAGTACTTCGCAGCCATGGGGCCCTGGAGGATTGCAATCCTGCCAACGTCCTGGTCGACAACAGCCTCCAGGTCCTCGGACTGCCAGAGGGAATCCTTCTTGAAGAAGAACTCGAAGGTGTCGTCCAAGCACGGGACGAAGGGCACCGGCTTCTGACCGCGGCGCTGGCAAAGGAGTAGGAAGTGCTGGCAATCCTGGGCGTTGATGAGCTGTTCATCGGCCTCAGGGTAAGCCTCGAGGACCTTCTTGACGGTCGTGAAGGGCTCGTCAAGCTCGCTGTAGTTCTGAATGAGGGACGGGCCATCGGCAGAGGAGAAGCGCTCCTCAATACGGCGAATGAAGTCACCAGTGAGCTTGGCGAGGGACTTGTCAATCCAGCGTTTCTGGTGCTTAACAAACATCAGGTCGACCATGCGGCGGACAACCTCACCGTAGGTCATGTCTTCGAGGTCGACACACTCGCCAGCCTTGTTACGGCCGAACCAGGGCTTCTGGAAGTCATCATTGAGCTTCTGGATGATATACTCGCGCTGCTTCTTGAGTTCAGGCATGCGCTTGGCCTTGTCGAGGCTGAAGATCTTCTGATCCATCTCAGCCCAGAACTTGATACCACGGGTGGCAATCTTGTGGATAGGCTCGCCCATCTCGGAGCGGACGGTGATGACACCACCGGCGGGGCCCTTGTAGGTCTTCTCCCACTCGTGGTCGTCGAGACCGGGAGCGTCGACGATCGCCTGCTTGGCCATGGCCGAGGTATGTGCCTCCTTGGCGACCATGACACGGCTACCAAAGAGCACACCATCGAAGGGCATGGGCGGGTAGCCGTACTTCTGGGCCCAGGTACCAGTGAGGTAAGGGTAAGTGTCCTCAGCGCCACCGAAGCCGGAACCAGCAAGCACGACGAGGTTGGGGCAACGCCTGATACGAGTGTACATGGAGAGGATGGGCTGGTGGAAGTCCTCGAATGAGTGGTGACCACCACCACGGCCACCGGTCCACTGCATGATGACAGGGAAGTTGGGGTTGGCCTTTGCGATGTTGATGGTCTGCTGGATGGCCTCAGTGGAACCGGGCTTGAAGCTGATGTGCTTGATGCCAAGGGTCTCGATGTACTCGTTGGCGACCTCGATCGAGGGCACACCAGCACCAATGGTCAGACCCTCGATGGGAACGCCCTCAGCGCGGAGTCTGGCGATCATGGGGATTTGCCAGGCCATAGCTCTCGGGGCAACGTAGATCAAGTTGATGGTAATACCGCGACCTGCAGGAATCTCCTTCTCGATCTTGGCGATAGCCTCGCTCATGGTCTTGTCGTTGTAGTATCCACCACCAGCAAGCTCGATCTCGTAGCCAGCGTTCATGGTGGAGGCAACGAAGTCCCAAGGAACGGTGCAGGGTGTCATACCCGCAACCATGACAGGAGGCAGACCCAAGAGCCTGCTCATCTTGGTGTCCACAAATGTCTGACCAACGGATGTTCTCGCAAGCTTAGGTCCGTACTCCTTCACCCAGTCCACGGCGTACTTGACGGCGTGCTCAGCATCGCGATCGAAGATCTCGGGCTTGTAGCCAACCTCGGTGTTGCTGCCATCCATAGTACCAGCCAGAATTACGCGGACACCGGTACCGTCCTTGTTGCGGTTGGTGAGCACACCAAGACCAGAGATGCCACCAGGGCCAAAGTCAAGAATGTGTGTGGCATTAGGCATGACGGTTGCAACCTCCCAGTTCACGGGGTCCTTGCAGATCATGCGAACAAGGTCGGGAACAATGTTGCCGCTTGTCTTCACCCTCAAGTCCTCTCCAGTGCAAGTGTCGAAGACGGGGATGCCGAGGTCGCTCGAGAGGATAGAGACATTGCTCAGGTCGTCCTGGAGGTGCTCGATCGCATCCGCGAGGTACGGGCTGTGGAAGGGAGCGGTGATGGGGAGGAAACGGTTGACGAAGCGAACCTTGCGGTCGGTGTAGGGAATGCGGGTCTGGTCGAGACCGGTGGGAGCCTTGAACTTGCGAAGCTGGAGGTTGAGACCGTAGAGAGACATGGGAGGACCAGTGACGACGAAGTTGCGTGCGCTGTTCACAAGAGAGATACCAATGTGCCTGTCTTTCGGCAAGTGCTCATTGGTGGTGTCAATGTGCTTCTGGACAGCCTCGCGAGGCAGGTCACGAAGCGAAAGCATAGGAGTGGGAGCACCCTCGCCCTCATCAATCGAATCCTGCAAGACATTGGGCGCGAGGGAAGTGCGAGGGTAGGCTTGCTGACTGCGGAGACCGATCCAGAAGAGGATGCTGAGCGCATCTCTTGAGGCCTTGTCGAATGTCTCGAAGTTCTTGGAGGCGGCGATCGCAGCTGCGGTCACCACACCTTGCGAGTGACCGGTGGAGCCAGAGAAACGCTCTCTGACATGGCCAGGGTGGGTTCCGAGAACTCGGCACATAACAAGGTAGTGTGCGAGCTGAGTCAAACCAATAAGAGGGAAGCTCACAGGTGCGGAAACCAGGTATTCGGTGTCAGGCTGAGCGTCCTTGTTGTTCAACCAGCGCATGACATCCAGACCCTTGGGGTAAAGCTTCTCAGCCTTGGGGTCTCTGGCCAACTGCTGCAGGTGTGCGGCGGCAGATGTGATGAAGTCCTCGACGAGAGTCGGGTATGTGGTGTAGACCTCGCGGAGTTCATCGAAGTACTCCTCGATGTTGCCCTGGCCACCGAAAACTGCGTAAATGTAGGCATTCTCATCTGCGGCCTCACGGAGTAGAGCAGACTCGTGGGCTTTGATGGGACGGCCGACAGCTGCGCGAGCAGCGTAGTAGGAGCGCGCGGTGATGAGCTTCTTCTCCACGATGCCGGGGAGAGTAGCCGCAATTGCGTGAACCTCATTGCCTCGCAAGAAGGCACGCTCAAACTCTTGTAGCAGAATCTTCAAGACCTCCTCGTATGAGCCAGGGTCGTCGCCCTCCTCGACCTCCTTGGCGGTGAAACCGATGTATCTGGCGACCAGTTCGGTGACGGATGAAGGCTCGTCATCCTGAGCGAGCTCATCTGTGGGTTCGGGAAGGGTCGCAAGGAAAGTGTCCTTGAGCTGAGTAGCGCTGAAATGAAGGGCGGTGGGTATTAAGAAGTTGTATTCGAGGGAGCCGTGAGTGAGGGTAAGAGGGCGCGAGACGGCCTGGGAGCGCGGCGTAGACACGCCGGTCTGGGCACCGGAGCCGTACATTCTGCTGCTGGCCCTTCGGACGGGGTCCGGTCTCTGGTTTGAATTATTGAACTGGACGCTCATGATTAGTTGCTGGATGGAAAGTGGTGTGTAGGGCGATTATAGGCGAGGGTGCATGTTCCGCGGCCGGCGGCTGGCTTCTCTCGAGGCAGACTTCGGGAGTGAAGCTCTGGTCTGGTCTCGTGCCTGCGAGCTCTGGGACGATGCAGCAGGCGAATGCGAGGCAGCAGAGGGCCAATGGGTGCAGTGGTGGATTATGGATGCCTGGAGCACAGTTCGGCCGTAAGGAGAGAGGACTCACTGTATAATTCGTCTAAGGGTTCATGCGGCGAGCTGGTGCGTTTCCCAGCTGGATTTTTGAGCTGCGGCGGCGGGAATGGGCTGAGGCAGAGCAGCTGGGCCGAGATTGACACGGCGTGGAGGGGAAGAAGAAGGGTCGAGGCGGGAGCAGCGCCTGCGGGGAGTGTGGTGGAAGTGAGGGTGAGGGTGTGTGTGTGTTTGTACAGAAGGACGGGTGGTATAGAGGGACGGACGAGGAATCCAGTAAGGTAGTGGACGGGGACTTTAGGGTGTTAACAGCAACTGGCCATCGCACTCGCCATCGGGGAAGGGTGTTGAAGCTGCCGGCTGGGAGCTGTCTGCTGGTGCTGCTGTGGCTCGCGTTGGGACCACAAGTCAACGCTGCAGGGATCGACCGCACCCGGCACTCCGTCGACTAGCACCAGCTGGCACCAGCCCACGAACGAGCCAGTCGAGAGCCGGCCTAATCGTCTGATTTTTTCCTTAGAGCAATAATAATTCAGGAGGCCCGGCTCCGCTGCGGGAATCGCTGCCCTACCAATTTGCTGTGTTCTCGTGGCAGCAGCAGCAGCAGTAGCAAATACCGCCCAATGGCCCAGGACGCAATGCTCACGCACGCAATGCCCATCAATGTCGCGCCCACGCCCCAACCATGGAGCGCAGGGCTGCCCGCTTATCAGACGCATGGCGTTGCATGGCATGGCGTAGATACATCGTCTCACCTGCTGCTCCTGCGCACTCACCTGCATAATCTCTCCGCAAAGTGTCGAAAGTGTCTGAGCTCGGGCCGCACAGTACCAGGGCAGGCACCGAGATACATGGGAGCTTCAACCCCAAAGCACCCTCAACCTGCCGCCCGCAGCTCAACCCGAGTCACTACCACTGGCCATCCTAGCACTACCGCTGAGTGAGGCATTCGTGTTCATATCCACGCCCTTCCTCCTCATTCTCTCCTCCCACATACCCCATCATCCCTCCTCCTCCGACCTCCATCCAGTGATACCCGCACGCCTCGAAGCTGCTTCGGGCAAATTTTCGACCTCCATCCCTCCGCTACCACGACACACCTCCGCCGCGTTCCCTCAGTCGGCATTGCGCTACGCTTTGCTTCTCGAGTCCATTGGCTCGTGAACACACTCTTTACCCTGTAAAACAACCCTTAATACACACCCGCAACCATGCGTCCCGAAGTTGAGCAGGAGCTCGCACACACCCTGCTCGTCGAGCTGCTGGCATACCAATTCGCCTCGCCCGTAAGATGGATCGAAACACAGGATGTCATTCTCGGCGAGAAGACCACTGAGCGCATCGTCGAAGTTGGTCCCGCAGACACCCTCGGTGTCATGGCCAAGCGCACTTTGGCCGCCAAATATGAAGCCTACGACGCCGCTCGCTCTGTTCAGCGTCAGGTTCTCTGCTACAAGAAGGACGGTCCGGATATTTACTACGACGTCGAGCCCATTGAGGACGAGCCCGCCGCTGCTCCCGCGCCCAGTGGTGGCGCTGCTCCCGCCGCTGCGGCTCCATCTGCGGCACCTGCTGCTGCCACCGCACCTCCACCTCCCAGTGCTGGCCCTGCGGCTGCAGTGGAAGACGCTCCCGTCGGCGCCGTCGACATTCTCCGCACACTCGTCGCTCAGAAGCTGAAGAAGCCTTTGACGGACATTCCTCTCAGCAAGGCCATCAAGGATTTGGTTGGCGGTAAGATTTACAAAAGCTTTCTCATTATATTTGAATTATAACTGACACTTCACTCTTAGGCAAATCCACCCTTCAGAATGAAATCCTCGGCGATCTTGGAAAAGAGTTTGGTTCTACACCTGAAAAGCCCGAGGACACCCCTCTGGACGAGCTGGGAGCTTCGATGCAGACTACATTCAATGGACAGCTCGGAAAGCAGTCGACCTCGCTCATTGCGCGCATGGTCTCCTCTAAGATGCCTGGTGGCTTCAACATCACAGCCGTGCGAAAGCACTTGGAGACCAGATGGGGTCTGGGCAACGGCAGGCAAGATGGTGTTCTGCTCCTCGCCCTGACCATGGAGCCCGCGGCTCGTCTTGGCTCTGAGAACGATGGCAAGGCGTGGTTGGACGACGTTACACAGAAGTACGCTTCGGCAGCGGGTATCAACCTCTCATCTGGTCCCGCAGCTGGCGAGGGTGGCGGATCTGGCGGCGGCATGATGATGGACCCTGCCGCTCTTGATGCCCTCACCAAGGACCAGAAGGCGCTTTTCAAGCAGCAGCTCGAGCTCTTCGCTCGCTACCTGAAGATGGACCTCAGAGCTGGCGACAAGGCCGCCCTTGCTGGCAAGAACAACGAGACTGCCCTCCAGGCGCAGCTCGACCTCTGGAACACCGAGCACGGTGAGTTCTACGCCGCCGGCATCGAGCCTGCGTTCAGCGCGCTCAAGACTCGCGTCTACGACTCCTCGTGGAACTGGGCCCGCCAGGATGCCCTTACCATGTACTACGACATCATTTTCGGTCGCCTGAAGGCTGTCGACCGCGAGATTGTCAGCCGCTGCATTCTCATTATGAACCGCGCCAACCCCACTCTTCTCGACTTTATGCAATACCACATCGACCACTGCCCCGCTGAGCGTGGTGAGACCTACAAGCTCGCAAAGGAGCTTGGTGAGCAGCTCATCGACAACTGCAGAGACGTCCTTGACGAGGCTCCCGTCTACAAGGATGTCGCCGTCCCCACTGCGCCCTCTCTCAAGATCGACGCCCGTGGCAACATGAACTACGAGGAGGCTCCCCGTGCCAGTGTTCGCAAGCTCGAGCACTACGTTACTGAGATGGCTGAGGGTGGCAAGATCTCTGAGTACGGCAACCGCACCAAGGTTCAGAACGACCTGCAGCGCGTCTACAAGCTCATTCGCCAGCAGCACAGTGTCTCTAAGTCATCGCAGCTCGAGATCAAACAGCTTTACACCAACATTGTCCGCTCTCTTGGCATGAACGAGGGTCAAATCATGCCCTCCGAGAACGGCAAGACCACCGGTGCTCGCACCAGCACCAGCGCTACCCGCGCTCAGCCTCCCACCAAGCAGGGCAAGATCGAGACTGTGCCTTTCCTCCACCTGAAGCGCAAGAACGAGCACGGCTGGGATTACAGCAAAAAGCTGACTGGCGTCTACCTCGACGGTTTGGAGGAGGCTGCCAGGGCTGGTGTTACCTTCCAGGGCAAGAACGTACTCATGACTGGCGCTGGCGCCGGCTCCATCGGTGCTGAGGTCCTCCAGGGTCTTATCAGCGGTGGTGCCAAGGTTGTTGTCACCACTTCTCGCTTCTCTCGCTCTGTCACCGAGTACTACCAGTCCATGTACACCCGCTACGGTGCTCGTGGCTCTCAGCTTGTTGTCGCTCCCTTCAACCAGGGTAGTCAGCAGGACACCAGCGCTCTCGTCGAATGGATCTACGATGAGAAGAAGGGTCTCGGCTGGGACCTTGACTTCATTGTGCCGTTCGCTGCCATCCCCGAGAACGGCCGTGAGATCGACAACATTGACAGCAAGTCTGAGCTCGCCCACCGCATTATGCTTACCAACCTTCTTCGCATGCTCGGTAACGTCAAGACCCAAAAGGCCAACCGCAGCTTCGAGACCAGGCCCGCTCAGGTCATCCTGCCGCTCTCGCCTAACCACGGCACCTTCGGTAACGATGGTCTCTACTCCGAGTCTAAGCTTGCCCTCGAGACACTCTTCAACCGCTGGCACTCCGAGAACTGGGGCAACTTCCTCACAATCTGCGGTGCTGTCATCGGCTGGACTCGTGGCACTGGTCTCATGGGTGGCAACAACATTGTTGCTGAGGGTGTTGAGAAGTACGGTGTGCGCACCTTCTCTCAGCAGGAGATGGCCTTCAACTTGCTTGGTCTGATGGCTCCGTCCATTGTCAACCTCTGCCAGTCGGAGCCTGTATTCGCCGACCTCAACGGTGGTCTGCAGTTCCTGCCCAACCTCAAGGAGCTCATGACCAAGCTCCGCAAGGACATCACCGAGACTTCGGAGATCCGTCGTGCCGTCACTCGCGAGACTGCTGTCGAGAACAAGATCGTCAACGGCGAGGCCAGCGAGGCTCTGTACAAGACTGTCAACGTCAACTCTCGCGCCAACATGAAGTTCGACTTCCCTAAGCTGCCTGACTACAAGTCGGAGGTCGAGCCTCTCAGCAATGACCTTAAGGGTATGGTCGACCTCGAGAAGGTCGTCGTCGTCACTGGTTTCGCTGAGGTTGGACCCTGGGGTAACTCCAGAACGCGTTGGGAGATGGAAGCGTATGGCGAGTTCTCCCTCGAGGGCTGCGTTGAGATGGCATGGATGATGGGTCTCATTAAGAACCACAACGGTCCCCTCAAGGGTCAGAGCTACTCTGGCTGGGTTGATGCTAAGACCAACGAGCCCGTTGACGACAAGGACGTCAAGCCCAAGTACGAGAAGCACATCCTCGAGCACTCTGGTATTCGTCTCATCGAGCCCGAGCTGTTCAACGGCTACGACCCTAACAAGAAGGAGCTCCTGCAGGAGATCCAAACCCAGGAGGACCTTGATCCCTTCGAGTCTTCTAAGGAGACTGCTGAAGAGTTCAAGCGCCAGCACGGCGAGAAGGTCGAGATCTTTGAGCTCGAGTCTGGCGAGTACTCCGTTCGTCTCATGAAGGGTGCTACTCTGTTGATCCCTAAGGCGCTCCGCTTCGACCGTCTTGTTGCTGGTCAGGTCCCCACCGGCTGGAACGCGAAGCTCTACGGTATCCCCGACGATATCATCTCTCAAGTCGACCCCGTCACTCTCTACGTTCTTGTGTCTACCGTTGAGGCCCTGCTCTCCTCTGGTATCACTGACCCGTACGAGTTCTACAAGTACGTCCACATCTCCGAGGTGGGTAACTGTATTGGTTCCGGCATTGGCGGTACTAGCGCCCTTCGTGGAATGTACAAGGACCGCTACCTCGACAGGCCTCTGCAAAAGGACATTCTGCAAGAGTCTTTCATCAACACTATGAGTGCCTGGATCAACATGTTGCTCATGTCGTCTACTGGTCCCATCCGCACACCTGTTGGTGCTTGTGCCACTGCCGTTGAGTCCATCGACATTGGTTACGACTGCATTGTCGAGGGCAAGGCCCGCATGTGCTTCGTCGGTGGTTTCGATGACTTCCAGGAGGAAGGCTCCTACGAGTTTGCCAACATGAAGGCCACCAGCAACGCCGAGGACGAGTTCGCTCACGGCCGTACCCCGGCTGAGATGTCCCGCCCGACCACCACCACCCGTAACGGCTTCATGGAGTCGCAGGGTTGCGGTATGCAAGTCATCATGGACGCCAAGCTTGCCCTTGACATGGGTGTTCCCATCTACGGTATCCTTGGTCTCACCGCCACTGCCACTGACAAGATCGGCCGTTCCGTTCCCGCTCCGGGTCAGGGTGTCCTCACCACTGCTCGTGAAACCCCTGGCAAGTTCCCCTCGCCTCTGCTCGACATCAAGTACCGCAAGAGGCAGATGGACCTCCGCCGCAAGCACATCAAGAACTGGCAGGAGTCTGAGATTATGTTCCTGCAGGAGGAAGTCGCTGCCATGAAGCAGCAGGGTGGCTCTTTCGATGAGACCGAATACATGGAGGACCGCGCTGCTCACATCGAGCGCGAGGCTAGGCGCCAGGAGAAGGAGGCTCTCTACAGCCTTGGTAACAACTTCTGGAAGTCCGACCCGAAGATTGCTCCTCTCCGTGGTGCCCTTGCCACCTGGGGTCTGACCATTGACGACCTGAACGTCGCTTCTTTCCACGGTACTTCCACTGTCGCCAACGACAAGAACGAGTCCGACGTCATCTGCCAGCAGATGAACCACCTCGGCCGCAAGAAGGGCAACGCTCTCATGGGTATCTTCCAGAAGTACCTCACTGGTCACCCCAAGGGTGCCGCCGGTGCCTTCATGTTCAACGGTGCCCTGCAGGTCCTCAACACTGGTCTTGTTCCTGGCAACCGCAACGCCGACAACGTCGACAAGATCATGGAGAAGTTCGACTACATCGTCTACCCCAACCAGGCCATCCAGACCGACGGCGTCAAGGCCTTCTCCGTCACCTCCTTCGGTTTCGGTCAGAAGGGTGCCCAGGCCATTGGTATACACCCCAAGTACCTGTTCGCCACCCTCGACGAGGCCACCTTCCAGGCCTACAAGACCAAGGTCGAGTCGCGCCAGAAGAAGGCATACCGCTACTACCACGACGGTATGATCAACAACACCATCTTCCGCGCCAAGGACAAGTCTCCCTACGAGGATGCCCAGCAGAGCAACATCTTCCTCAACCCCGAAGCCCGCGTCGCCCAGGACAAGAAGACCTCCACCCTCCTCTACCCAAAGAAGGCCCCCACCAAGCCTCAGGACAAGAGCACCACCGAGATGGTCGAGACTCTCATGAAGGTCAACGCCTCCGCCAACTCCAACCCCGGCGTCGACATCGAGAGCATCGACGCCCTCGACATCCACAACGACACCTTCGTTGAGCGTAACTTCACCCAACAGGAGATCTCCTACTGCCGCGCCCAGCCCAACCCCCAGGCCTCGTTCACTGGCCGCTGGAGCGCCAAGGAGGCTGTCTTCAAGAGCTTGAAGGTCGAGAGCAAGGGTGCTGGCGCCCCGCTTAAGGACATTGAGATTGTCAACGCTGAGACTGGCGCGCCTACTGTCGTGGTAAGTCATTAGTTCATCCCCAGCATGGTCTTGTACATTTGCTAACACATCTTCACAGCTCCACGGCGATGCCAAGGCCGCTGCCTCCAAGGCCGGCGTCAAGGACACCACCGTCAGCATCTCGCACAGCGACGCGCAGGTCATTGCCGTCGCCATCTCTTCGTTCTAGATGATGACTGCTACGATACTTTCGGTCGATTAGATGGCGTTTTCTTGTTCGCTTCGATTGCTTCTTCGTTTGGGAACTTGTAGATGGTTAGAGCAAAAGAGCGCGGGTGTTTTTCTTGATATCCAATTGTTATATATATGAGCTTTTATTACAGCATTGTTATGAAACATAGACTATGGGTCTTTTACTGAGTTTTAGATGGATCTCAACAGTCCCTGCTACCCGCTTATGGGAAGCGATAGTGACTTATCGTACGCGTGCATGATTAGTCCCCTCGCCTCGTTCGTAGTATGTGTCATTCTAAGCTACGTCCCTCCATTACCAGGGAGAACCAACGAGGCGGGTAACTTCTTTCAACTCCCAGCACGAACATCTATAGACCGGTGAGCAAGACTACACCACCATAACAGATTGTCTATTGCCTGTATCGGCGCCGTGAGCTTGCATCCTACATGTAGAATACGTATATATGGATTTTGAAAGCCGCATTTGGTGTTAGGAGGGTTAGGGTCAGTCGATGTGGTTTTCTAGAAAAATCGCATCTGGTTGAGTTACAATTGGATTGCAGACGTTAGGTTGAGAGCTATGGTCTCTTGTTGTAGTGCTTGAAATGACGATCTCTCTTATGATGTATGCAGACCGCCGCGTGAGTGTATACATCCCGATTCCGCGAGCGACGTTCATTGGGATCATGGGTGAACAAGTACTCACAGTGTGCCGTCAGACCAAGCTGAGACAAATGCGCAGTCAAAAGACTTGGGAACAGGAAAAAGGGTCCTGGGCATTACATCGATCATCATAAAAGTAAAGTCGTCACCGAAGCTTCTCGAGAGGCGTTATAACTGCGTTCCTGAAATCCGCCGGAACCCTCGTTGTTAACGCATCTGCGATCTGAGCGCCGTAGAGAATCAGTACAGCCGTGAAGAAAGCGCTGGCGATGACAGCGAGGAGCATATGTTGGACGCCGAAGGCATTGGCCTGATACCCAAACCGTGTTGGCGCGAGCGGTCCCACCATCTTTTTGAGCGGCGTGATCTTCTCTGCGTACATTGTCGTTTGAGCATTGTTGGTGCCCGGGAGGCCGTCCATGCTCCAGGCGTTCTTGGAGGCCCAGTATCTAGTCAATTGTCAGCCTGATAACACGAAAACCGAGTCTCATATCCAAGAATTTTGTACCTAGGCATACTATCTGACGTGTGGCCGGCCGCCTCCCTTTGAGCCTTCTTCTTGAAGAAGTCGTTGAGAATAGGTCGGTAGTCTTTGAAGTCGTAGTACGGCACGGAGAAGCCGCAAGATGTGCCGACTTGGTGGATGTCGACGATGATGATGCTCCGCGTGCCCGGGATGCATTCGACCTTGTGTTCCTGGACAAAGTCATTGAATGCCGGGGTGCCGTTCTCGAGTACTCGACCGTGTCCGAACAGCCTCATGATTCTTGGTGGGCCTTCGAAAGCATTGAGCATGATAGTCACGCGGTTGTTGCCGGGCTCGTAGATATGCGAGATGGTCTCGTTACCGCTGCCCGTAAGCTCGTGATACCAGAAAGTCTTGCGATCTATTACGCCAAAGTACTGGCCGCCTTTTGGAGAAACATTCACATGCCCTTGGCCAGATAGTGGCGCCGAGCTGACGAAGAACATCTTCTGATCTAAGATCCATTGTATAAGAGACTATACGTATGTCAGTATTGACAAGAGTTGGAGGCGTCGATGGCACTGACCTCTGGGATTTGCTCGAAGAATTGTCCCATATTTGCGATGTACTTGCACGGTATATAATAGAGTGATTGTCGTTGGATAGAATGTACAATTACATATAATATCTAACGAGTCAGAGCTGGATGACTGTGCCTCGTGGTCATGTTGTTATGGTTTGGCCGCTGCGGGGTCAGCCTTGGGATCTTCTTTTGCCGTACTCCCAGCCTCCGTGTATCTCCGCAACACATTGGACGACACTAAGGCACTAGGCTGTCATGCATCGATGAGGCGATAGGATGCAAAGTTCAAACAAGGAGATGAGGACGCATTTGCTTAGTTCGACAGCGTGAGGTCCGTGCAGGCGTTCGCCACCTTGCCTTCACTTCGCTCCAAACACTAGACAGAACGAGGACCCACAGCAGATATCATTGCTTCAAGCGAATCGGAATCTAAATCTGACACCAAGACCAATACCAGACACGATGAGCGCAACCGAGATCCAAAGCCTCCTCCGATTCCTCAGCCAAGAGGCCAAAGTCCCATTGGCAACAGCCATGGGCAAGATCAAAGCACTTCAAGCCGCCAGCCTCACGAATGTCGACTCAATAGCGAAAGCCAAACCAGACGACATCAAGGCCGTTTTTGAAGATGAAAAGCTCTCCAAACAGGTCCTCAACACAGCCAAACGGATCTCCAAAAAGCGTGCCGCAGCCGGTGATGGCGCTATCAGCAGTTCGCCAAAGAAGAAACCAAAATCAGACAAGAGCATTTTCTCGCTGAAAGACGAGCAAACGCCTGCCCAACTAGAAGCCGACCTCGCGCTACCAATTAGCGATGCATCGGCCGAGGAGCTCGATGACACAGTGGTCTTCACCAATCGAGCGCCACTCGTTCTGGCTTTCATCGTCGTTTTGCTGAAATACACAATGCCAGAGCAGCCCTTGTCAAGCAGGCTGAGTTTGGCACAAACATACGTGAGCGTCACCAGCCGCGCCCGAGCCGTCAGCCTAGGAATCGAGAACGGACAGAGCGCGGAGGAGCTGGGCATGGGTTTGGGGCAGGCGACTGTGACGATTATGGGCAAAGAACTGAGGGTGCTGAAGCGGTGGGGCTACGATTGGAAAGACGAAGCGGAAGATCCGTCGGACCCAGCGTCTGTCTCTAACGACATTGAACCCGAGAACGGTGAAGAAGGGCAGGAACAACAACAACACCAACCCAACGACCAACCACCTCTCTGGGGCCTCGACCTCGAAGCCCTAAAGAAAACATCGACACCAGCCCCAACCCTCGCTCGGGCCCAATCCGCCAGCACAACCAACATGCCCATCCACACACCGCAAGCCGCACGCGCCTACCTCCTCAAGTCCTTCGACAACCCACCAAACGACCAAGCAAGCAGCAGTGGCAAGAAACCTGCATCCAAAGCCACCGACAAAGAACGCAATCTCGGCCTGCTCCTGCGCGCCATAGACCTGCTGTATCAATCTTGGATTGACACTCTTGGACCGGAGGATCTCGACAAGCGTGTTTGGGGCTGGTATGTGCGAGTCAGACCTGCGGTCGAGCATGGTGTGGCGGGCTGGGGTGGGAAGAACGAAGTCAGGTTAGCGGATGTGTTGGCGTTGAGGCGAGAGGAAGGGACGTCGTCGGGAGTCAAGGTAGAGTAGATGTTGGTGGTGCTGCTGTATGGCCGTGCCCAGTGACTGAAAAGCTTGGTGGATCAACGAGGGCCAATGTCTTTGGCATGCACGGTTCATCCAGAGACGCAACGAGCCAGCCACGAATGCACAACGGTAATATACCCCTATGATACAGCGGTAAGAAAAAGCAGTATAGTAGTCTACCACCCACCGTATCGTACCGTGCAAGCAATGCCATGTCAACCGTCCTTTTCGTCAGCGGACCCGCTCTCTCCAATTAACCACAGGTCGGCTGAGGCTATCCTACGATATAGCTTTCCCGACCGAAGGAAAAAAGGGAAACAGAAGAAAGCAGTAAGTCTAGCATGTAAAGCGATTTCCTGACTTTCCTCCAATTCCCTCAGCCTTCCATTGCCCAATGAAATCATGACTTTCGTTCGTTGGTAGTCCAAAAAGAGCCAAAAAAAAATAATAATTCCAAATCACCTTCCGCACCAATTTTCGCCGTCGCTGGAGAAGTACGGGAGCAATTCTGTAGCAGCAAAGCAAGAAGCAGATTAAACAAAAAGAAAGTGTGATGCGCGCACGCCGAGAGAGGAAGTCGTGATCAGCGCTGGTGACAGCACGGTCACAACTTTCCCTCCAGATCCGGATCATGCCATAGGCTATACTCCGTGTTGGACTCCGTGCTGGAAGACACAGCAGACCGATCACTTCGGCCAGAAGCCCGACGCTTATGGGGACGCGGGAGGCCGGTAATGGCCGATCTGACATCCTCATGAGCTAGGGAAGATCCCTGCAGCGACGATGCGTTTGTTTCTTCACCTCTGGCACGCGGTTGGCCCACTGGTCGCTGTGCAGCATCTATGTCTGGCTGTTGACCTGACATGTCGTCTGGCCGTTTGCGCTTACGTGGAGTACTGAGAGCGTCGGATTAGCACACTTGAAGTACAGTGAATAAAGTGGAGGAGGTGGGAAGTGTGTTCACAACTCCTCGTCCTCATCCACCATTTCCTTCACTGTCTGTGCTGTTGCGCTGTTCGTCTGAGGTTGCGGTGCAGGGTCGGCAGGAGTGGCATCGTTGAGTGCAGCTAGCATGGCACCATCCATGCCAGGGAGACTGGCCCTCTGCTTCTTAAACGGGGACCCGACTGCCTCCGTGGCACCGTTAGTGCTGAATGCTGATTTACCATCAAGAGGTGGCGTCCCTGCAGCCGCGGTGGTTGAGTTGACAGACTGCGGTGTGCTTGCGGATGGCGTTTCGGAGCTGTACATGTGAGGTGACTTCTTGGCGGAGGCCTCCGACATTGGCTCAGCAGAGTGTTGCCGCTTAAGCTAGGAATTGGTTAGCAGTTGATCGCATGTGTGGTACTGCCATCCCGACTTACCTTGATCTTCTGCACGCCCTCTGCAATTTCACCTTGCTTGCGAGCGTCCTCTGGTGACAGCATTTTGCCATTCTCCTGCTTGACATCGGGATCTTCGTCTTGGTCCACGCTTGGACCGTCATCATTGTCCTCGGCATCGCTGTCCATAGCGTCATCGTTGGCAGCTTTGCCTTTGTTCTTTTTCTTGGAACTGTTGCCGTCACGGTATCCAGAGAAACCCACGGTGCCGAACTTGTTGAGAGGACCCAGCTTGGAGAAGTCAGGGCCTGATGACTTACGCTTGGTGTTGACAGGCGTTTTCTCGGCCTCGGGAGTCTCCAAGATGCCCATCTTCTTGAGCTGTTTCTCGCCACGGTAGAAGAATGTGAATACTGCATATGGAGATTCCGGAGGGTCGAGTCCGGTGACAGTCTGAGTGCTGATACTCTTAGGATCAAGTGTCTTGGGCTTGGCGAAAGAAGTTGTGTGATCGATGTCTTCGTCTCCGCCGCCATTGCCATTGCCATTCTGGTCGCCATCGTCGTCGTGCGCGTCAAACTGCGGCGAGTACTCTCCCTTCTTGATCTCACCGCTGGCGAGCACGCGGAAGAGGGCCACCTTGATCTGCCCGGCAGCTTCTGGCATAGGTGGCTCGTCTTCAGAGTCGGAGTCTGAAGACATGTTGCCATCGTCATGCATGATGTCCTCGCCGTCATTGTTTTCGCGCTTGATCTTCACGTCGTCATCGTCACTATCGAACTGCTCGGACTTCTTTCGTCTCTTCTTTTCAAGCTTGCGTTGCCTCTTCTCTATCCGCGCGGCCTTGTCCTTGCTACCCTCGAGATCCAGTCCGTTCAGCCATCTCTCCAGACCAACCTCCCTGAACAAGAACTCGCGCTCGGCGAGACCTCCACCTTCCGACTCGGGCACGCTGACCCATCTTGAATTCACCCAGGTTTCCTCGCCGCGTCGTAGTAATGTTGCAACCTCTTCCTTGGGTCGTCCGTCAAAGTAGATGTACGCGGCGATCGTCTCGTTGGGGCTCGTAGTCTGTGGCACGTAGGGCGGGATTACCGCATCGTAACGACCACGCTCGCTCGTTTGACCGGGCAGACCGCCTACGATACGCGCTCTGGGAAAGGGATCTTCTTGTGTGGCCTCAGGCGCGGAGTACGGGACGTTCAGACCGGGAGTGAGGAGGGTGATTGATATGGCAAACGACGGCTGCTCGAGCGTGTTGGTGTCCTTGGCGAGTTTGGCAGGCGGCACAGCAATGTAAGAGGAAATGCGCGACTGTCGAGCCTGCTTCTGGATCGAGTTCTCCTTCAACGGGCCATCCGAGTGGATGCTGACCGCAAGGCCCTTGAAGCAAGGCATCTTGCGGTCTGTGGAGGGTGGGCAGCGGCGCTTTGCGGTGAGGGGCGTTTGGCGGCGGTTGTTTGCGAAGTGGCGGAGCGTGCACGGGAAGGTTGGCTGCGTTCAGGCAATGGGTGGTGTATGAGTAGATTTATGTGACTTTTATGGATGCGGGCAAGCGCGGCGGGCGGTTGACAGGGTGTCTCTGGTCGGAGGGCGTCTCACGTGCACGGCGTCTGGCACACACGCTTGAGGCTCGGTGGTTGTTGTTGGTTGGCAGCTCGCTCAAGCTCCAGCCAAGTCACAGGGCAGGGTTCGAGGGGAAGTGGGAGCCTTAAGAGCCTCAGCCGGGCGGGCGGGAGCAGGGCGGGAAGTATGAGAGGTTTGAGACTGTTTCGAGCGTGTTCTGGCAATTTGATGTGCAGGGAGAAGTGCAAGTGTCGGATAACGTGAACGATCGAGGCAGACCAGCTAGTCCAGCGACCAAGGCACAAGGCGGTGTAAACAGTCACTGCTTTGTGGTAGTGTTTTCGCCTACTCCACAGTCAACAAAAGCGCCGCGCTGCACTCGACCGCGTCGGACTACATGTACATACGGTAGGTATTATTGCCTTACCGCTTAGCAAACTTTCATGGAATACATGTCGGGGAGAGGAGAGAAAATGGAAGTTAACACATGTGAAGAGATCCAGAATCTGCTCGTTTGAGCAGGCAACCTACCTTTATTGGAAAAGCGCTTCCCAAAATAGTCTACTTCTGATTACACGAGCCTGATCGCGTCTTCTTGCTTCGTGCGAATCCTTATATACCTACCTGCTGGCATATGTTTCTTTCTCGTCCAAAGCTTAGCACCCAGGTATGAGATACGCATTAACCATTAACCATATCCACTTGATATAGCCAAAACGTTCAAAAATATTAAGAACGTCACACTGCCGCAGTACGTTACTGGATACATGTACCTCGAAGATGCTACAACTGTCGCTCCGGATTTTGTACCACGCTGTGAGACTCCGACCGATTCAATGAAGCGTTGACATGGCTATGACATGTCTCCTTAAAGGTCTCTGTTTCGATCGAGTGTATGTTTACAACAAAACTTGCCTCACCGGTCTCGATTATGTAAGTTGACGATTCACAGCACAGGTTGCTGGAAACGGATCCCCATACAGCGCTTTCCAGATCTAATCGCCACCAGTGAGCGTGTCGTCTCGTTCGCACGGCCGCGGGGCATCAGTGACTTTCACGTGCCTGCAAACCCTCGAGTTACATCATGAAAGGCCACTTCATTCACCACATCAACAGTAACAGTTACACTCTGAAACACCTCTCTCATTCACCATCACCACCCACATCACTTCATTGCTACCTATATAGTCCCGCCAAAGGCTTGGTTGTAGCGCCGCCCAAACACATCAGCTTACACCACTCTCACTCCACCACCACCTTACCACGCTCACACGACCACCGGCTACCTCCAGCCAGCATGGCAGGTGTCAACAAGCGCATCATGAAGGTAAGCACTGCACTAACACAATCTTCACAAACGAGCCAAAACTAACCACCTCCCAGGAACTCGGCGACATCAACACCCAGCCTCCCGCCGGATGCACCATCAACCTCCCTAATGAATCCGACATCAACAACTGGGAAGTCACCATGACCGGCCCATCCGACTCCGTCTACGCCGACGGCCACTTCAAAATCCTCGTCGCTCTGCCCAAAGACTACCCCTTCAAACCGCCCAACATCAGCTTCAAGACCAAAATCTACCACCCCAACGTCTCCAACGACGACCGCGGCGCCATGTGCTTGGGCATGCTGCGTCCGGACGAGTGGAAGCCGCCGAACAAGATCAAGGATGTGCTGGCGCTGGTGCGCACGGTGCTGGCGGCGCCGCAGCCGGACGACGCCGTGGAGACGGGCATTGCGGATCAGTTCAAGAATGATCGCGCGGCGTTTGAGAAGACCGCCAGGGATTGGGTAGACAAGTACGCCAAGGCCGCGTAGATGGGCTGTGAGCTTTTGCGGTGCTGCTCGCAGGTTCCCCAGAGGAGGTGGCTGAGAGTGGTTCTCGCGCATGGCGTGGTATATGAAGGCTGGGTCGGAAAGCAAGGCGTTCACAAAGGTTCTTTCTCATCGTCTCTGCAGAGACAAGACTTTCCTGCTGCTGCGGGAGTATGAGGGTCCACATCAAGGGTTGCATGGCAGCATCATACAGTGCAAGGAGAAAATGGCCGCGAGTGGCAAAAGTAACGCGAAGGGTCTTCAATCTCGACTACAAGGTGCCCTCTCGCTCCAGGCAGAGATTTTGAATATGCGATCGTGAGAGAGTCTGACTGCAGCATGTCCGCATAGCTGCAAAACGAGAATTCCATGAAATGGAACAATAAGTGCCAGAAGCCGCTTCGAGGGACTTCTGTCTTCTGCTCAAACCTACCTGTACCTCGACGAGACACATGTCACTTACCTCTCGGAACTCATTAAATCCATTTCTTCAGGCCATCAACATCTCAGTATATCATCATTTCCATCGTAGCTTTGCTTTTGCTGGTCACAAACAAGCAAAGGACTGGCAATATCGTACGTAATAGACTCAATTCACGGTAAGCGTCCACAGCGCTTCTACGTGACATCGTTTCCACTCGGGCATCTGCAATAAATCATTCCTTCCAGACTTTCGATGCTGTCAGCGAATATGTCATCTCACTACACCTTCCTCCTCACCAACCCCCTAAAGAAATCGAAACTGTTGCTATCGCTCTGCAGACTCCACTTCTTCCCCGTCGGCCTGTCCTGCCAACCCAGCTCTTCAGCAATCAGCAGGCCCCAATCCGTCGTGATACCCTTGATCCTCGCCCTTGCACCGCCTTCAGTCTCCAGCGTCACGATCTGGTCCATATGCAGCCAGTGGCGGTAGTACATGTCTTCAAAATGACGGTCAAAGCCAGTCCGGCAGAAGCGCGTGTACATTGCTTCGAACTGCGCGAGGATAGATGCTAGGAGCTTTTCGACGGTTATCGAAGAGCTGGAGGGGAGGTTTGCTTTGGCGGCGAGCTGCGTGAGGGAAGTTGTCGGTGCGGCGTTGGAGACGTTGAGGCCGATGCCGACGACAAGTGTGTAGTCTCCGCCTGCGTAGGAGGAGTTGACGAGGATGCCGCCGATTTTGACGTAGGCTTTTTCGCTGGCGGGTTTGGAGGGGTCGAGGGCATATATGTCGTTGGGCCATTTGAGTTTGATGGGCATCTTTTCGTAGCCTTTGTCGTAGTTTTGGATACCGGCGACAACGGAAAGGGCGGCGAGGTATTGTACGAAGACGACAGGGGCGGAGGTCGAGAGGGTCAAGGAGTGTCGGAGGACGAAGCTGAAGGGCATGCTGCCTGGCGGCGAGACCCAGACGTTTGAGCCACGGCCACGGCCGGCGACTTGCGTTGTTGCGGTTGCTACGAGGCCGGGTGGGAGGTGTTCTAACCAGGACGGGTTCTTGTCGAGCATGGTGTTTGTGCTGGTGACGACTTCACCGTACATAAGCATTTTACCGTAGCTGTGAGGTGACTCGCGGTGTTGGGCGTGGTAGTCTTTGAGATTCCAGAAGAAGGCATTGTGGTTGAAATATGGTGTTTGCTTGCTGTCCGGCATGCTGGACTCGTGGAGGAGCATGCGTTTCGGCAGGGAGTTATAATCGACTAGCCTGTCCTCAGACGGATCAGCCTGGTTTTCATCACCGGCTGCCTCGGAGATGGCGTTGTGCACGGCACTCATATCCCAGCTATCGCCATCGTCAAGGTGAAGGATGAACGTGTCATTCTCGCCTTTGATGACCTCTCGTCCATCCTCTTTGACCATGACGCCGGCGTCTTGCCAGCTTTGCACCAGCTCAGAGACAACACCAGGTTCTGCAGCGGAGAAGTGCAAAAGAGATAGGGACGGTACCGATTCTGCTTGCTGGCTCACTTCCAGCCCGAGCTTGATCAAGCATGCTTTCATGAAGTCGACTCGCTGCTGTTCGTCTTCGACTAGGGCGTCGACGACTTCACGGTAGTTAGCGTGTCCGGACGGCTCATCACGGTTGAGGTTGATACCGGAAAACCTGGAGGATGTCAGTAAGTGGGTCGCAAAGTCAGTTGGTAGAAACGTACTCAGGATGAGGCCCGCAAAGCAATGCACCTCCGCCTCCAACCTTGCTGTACACAATAGCGGCATCGCCGCCTTCAACAGAGAGCTTCTCTGAGTATTTTGCGATGACTTCAACGCCCCTGTCTTTGAACGAGTCGGCATCCACGAACACGCCACCGCCGTTGTAGTAAACTCGCAAGCGTTCTGGTACAGCACCACCGCCGGTTATCAACGCCTCCTTGGCGACTTGCAAGGCTGCAGCGCGAGTACCCGCCTCAGACTGGTACTCGAAGCCGCTAAAGGCGAGTCCTCTGCAGATGCCAGGGAAGAAAGCTAGCTCCCTATCGCCGATGACTTCCATCCCCTTTCTGCCAACCTCCCACTCACATTTCGCACTTCCATAGTAGCCTCCAGCGCAGAGGCCGAGATATCGGCCTCCGTTCTGTACGTATTGCTTGATGCGTCTATTACCAGCACCGTTCAGAGTTCTGGCATAGCCCATGTCGGCGCCACCAGGCATGACCAGCAGAGCACATGATGCCATCCATGGTTCTTTGAGAATCTGGTCGCCGCTGACGGTGAGAACAGCATAGTGGGGACCCAGTAGACGGCGAAGAGACCAGACTGCATGGCGAACAGAAGAAGTCGTAGAGCCAGCGCCGGCATATACCAGGACGTTGACGCGTTTGCCGGACATGGTTGGTTGAAGTGAAGTGGCGAGAGTCACGTGGCTCGGTTCCGTCTTGATTTCGGCCTCAAGCGAGGTCTTCCTTCGCCTTCACCTCCAACAACCAAATACTTCAATTCTCGAAATGTCGAATGCTGAGAGTGATCGCAAGGCCGATGGTGGCGCTGAAGACGACGATGAGCCGGATGAGTGGTGCGTTGGGGCCAGATCCGATGCCCTGTCGATGGAGTGTTAACGGATGACAGGGACAAGAGGATCTTCAGCACCGGCTGCGCAGGTAAGGCCTAAGAGAGGTGTATCAAGTGGTCAAAGATCCACGGCTGACTTTGAGACGACACAGAGGAAAACACGGCGCTGAATGATTGCTTCTACGAGAAGAAGGACTGGCGGGCTTGTAAAGACGAGGTGGGTTGCTTGCTTTGCCGATGGCGCTCTCCATGAGCGTTTGGCTTTGGGCTTGCTTGAGTGCATTACTGAATACCTTAGACAACTGACACCAAGCAATCACAGATGGAATCCTTCAAGCAGTGCTGGAAGCGTCAAGGAAACAATGACAGGACAGACACCAAAGACGCGTGATACACACCCCGATATGTGCAGTGTACGATAGACTGGCGCGGCGGAGCTTGGGATTTGGAGGGGTGACCTGCATCTCGACCTCGTGGAACTACATGTACATTATATGAACCATCCCAATGTCTCTACTACAGACACTCTTTTCACATTGCATTGCTTTCATCCCGTAAAATGACCAAGGATTCGATGCCTTCTGCGCCGGGTTCTCCTGGCGGCGAATCTAACGTCGAAGCCCGAGTCGTCGACTTTCTTGTTCTTGTTGGAGTGACGCCCTATGCGACAACATCACCAACCACAACATGAGTGCAACATATTCGAGGCGCACAGGCGCGAGTCTGTTTGCGCATCTCACAGCTCCATCGCGCAGGACCGTCGAGCAGACCCGCCACCGCGCAGTATGTCTGTACCAGCAACAGCGTGCCGTCGCATCTTCCACCAACCGATGGCAGCAGCAACAACCCCAGCAAGCAGCTGCCGCAGCACCAGCATCAAAGCCTGCTCCAGCCAACGCAGCACCTCGCACGCCTACACCGCAGACCGCCGCCGCCCAGGTCGTCAAACCAAGCAATAACAACAACAGCCTGGCTCCCGAGAGCTCCGAGTCCCTCCACTCCCTCACAGATGGCCTGGTCGACCCACCTCCCGTTTTGAACGAAAGCGAGCGACAGGTTGATTGGACACGCTCGTACCATGGTCTTTCCAGCTCGCCCTTCACACCGGAACAAAGCGCAATTCTTCAAGCTGAACTCCACCCCGACGACATCGAGATCAAGCCTGATGGGATCCTATACCTGCCTGAGATCAAGTACCGGCGCATATTGAACAAGGCTTTTGGGCCTGGAGGATGGGGACTGGCGCCTAGAGGCGAGACGATCGTGACGGGCAAGCTGGTGACAAGGGAGTACGGCCTTGTCTGCGGAGGACGGTACGTGACACAAATTCTCCCTCCTCACTGAGAAATACATGCTAATACATGAACCAGACTCGTGTCTCTCGCCCGTGGCGAGCAGCAGTACTTCGACCCCGACGGTATTCCCACCGCGACCGAGGGCTGCAAATCCAACGCTCTGATGCGTTGCTGCAAGGACTTGGGCATCGCTTCCGAACTTTGGGACCCTCGCTTCATCCGCGGCTTCATGAAGACTCACGTACGGGAGATGATGGTCGAACATGTTACCACTAAGAGGAGAAGGAAGCACTACATGCGTAAAGATGACGAGCTGAAGTACCCGTACAAGGAGGTTCCCGGTGCTGGGCAGCAGCAAAGGAGATAAAAGACGCCGTACATCTTGGAGAGGAGAATCCGACGAAAAACCCCAGGATATCGGATTGAGGATAAATCGAGACGGCGAGTTTCGACCTCACAGGCATTTGACTATGGTACGCCACATAAGGATGCCCTGTAACACTACACTTTTGTACAAATAAAACATAATCGAGCATACATGGGAATTCACCATAGCATCATTCTCGGAGGCAATTTCTTCTTCGAATGAATACAAACCCATTCAGACAGTCGCAATTCCAGGCGATCCTAACAACAAGACAGTTCATCACTTTTCCGTTGTTGACCTAAATTGAGCACAACAGCCGAGAACAACGATGAGCAGAGCACAGCAAAGTGATTTCTCTAATCTCGTGTATACATTTCATGATAATTCTGTTCAATGTAAATGTACCTCTAGTACTAGACACCGTCCCAAGTGACTGTCTCGACTGTCTAAAGGGACGTCAACGTAAGGCTGCAAATAAGGCACATCCCGCGTCGCTCCTCCTCCCCGCCTCGACGTCGCCTTGGCAAAATTCGACCAGGGCGAAATTGTAGGACTCGCGACAGCGACGACAGCGACGACGAGTATTAGGAGTCCCGCCGACGACAATTCCCCCAGGACACGCCCACACACGCCCACCATGTCTGTCCGTCAAGCACCCGGCTACCAGCAGGCCCCGCCCGAGAGGCCCATCGACGATGACTCGGACGTCGAGGAGGAAGCGCTCGCCAACGACTACCGCCAGGCCGCTGGCTACAACGACGCTGGCGAGGACTACGGCCTTGAGCGCACCGACTCGATTGGAAGCAGCGGCGTGCAAGACCTCCAGGCGCAGCTCCAGGCCGCCGCGCAGCCGCTCGAATACCAGGCCACAATCGACACCAAGATCCAGAGCTACGACCAGTACTGCAACCTCTTCCACTTCATCCTGAACAGCGAGGGTCCCGTGGATATCGAGGTTCCGTCGCCTTTCTGGGCATGGGACGTGATTGACGAGTTCATCTACCAGTTCCAGTCCTTCTGCTCCTACCGCACCAAGGCCGCGCTCCAGCAGAACACCGGCAACGTCAGCGAGGAGGATGTCTCTATTCTGCGCGAGAACCCCAACACCTGGGGCTGCTACTCGGTTCTTAACGTCCTCTACTCCCTGATCCAGCGATCGCAAATCAGCGAGCAGCTCGCTGCACGTAAGCGCAACGAGGACCCCACTCCTTACATGGGCGAGTACGGCGGAAGGCCGCTTTACCAGATGCTGGGATACTTCTCCATCGTTGGTCTGCTGCGCGTGCACTGCTTGCTCGGTGACTTCGCCCTGGCGCTCAAGACTCTTGACGACATTGAACTTAACAAGAAGGCCATGTTCGCTCGTGTCACCGCCGCCAACTTCTCCACATACTACCACGTTGGTTTCAGCTACATGATGATGCACCGCTACGCCGATGCTCTGCGCGCCTTCAACCACATCCTTATCTACATCTCCCGCACCAAGAACTTCCAGAAGGGCGCACAGTACGACAGCATCGCCAAGAAGAGCGACCAGATGTACGCACTTGTCGCCATCTGCGTTGCCTTCCACCCCACCCGTCTCGACGACACCATCCACACCGCCCTCCGCGAGAAGTACGGCGACCAGCTCGCTCGCATGCAGCGCGGCGGCCCCGAGGCCCTGCCTGTCTTCGAGGAGCTCTTCCGCGCCGCCTGCCCCAAGTTCATCTCTCCCACTCCTCCGGACTTCGACAACCCTCAGCTCAACATCGACCCGATCGAGCACCACCTCGCCATCTTCATGAAGGAGGTCAAGAACAACATGTTCGCATCGACCGTCCGCTCCTACCTCAAGCTCTACACCACAATGGACATCACCAAGCTCGCCGGCTTCCTCGAGGTCGATGCCGAGACTCTGCGCAGCTGGCTCCTCGTCAACAAGCAGCGCTCAAGACAAGTCCGCCACACCGAGGGCTCGCTGCTCGAGGGCGACATCGTCAGCGCAAACGACCTCGACTACGCCATGCAGGGCGACCTGATCCACGTTGCCGAGCAGAAGGTCGGCAGGAAGTTCACCGAGTACTTCCTCAGGAACTGCACTCGCATGTACTAGACGTGTTCACGAAATAATTGCGCTACATGAGCTTTCGAAATACATGAGTATGAGAGGG
This sequence comes from Cladosporium austrohemisphaericum, assembly GCA_022813715.1. Taxonomy (NCBI): domain Eukaryota; kingdom Fungi; phylum Ascomycota; class Dothideomycetes; order Cladosporiales; family Cladosporiaceae; genus Cladosporium; species Cladosporium austrohemisphaericum. Next base: position 2,004,197 of record JAKLLY010000001.1, read on the forward strand.
AGATTTCCCGCCCGAGCATTGAAGAGGAGCGAGAAAGAAGATGGAGAGTTGCGATTGTGGAGGATGGGCGTTCAAAAGAGGAAATGGAGGAATGAGCATTGTGCAGTCATAGCATGGAGTTTATACCGGGAGCCTTGGGGTCACTGGTGGAATCGACATTGGGAAGAAAAGTAAAGCGAGTATAGAGGGTGCGAACGCTTACTGGGGAAAAAAAGCCAGGCTTCGATATTTGTTCTCTAGAAGCCCAAGCTATTTGTTTGGCACCACGCGTTTAGTGGTAGCTTTCGAAATGGAATATGATGTGTTTAAGAATGTTATACTTTTGGAGCATGCTTTGTCCCTTACTTCTGGAATGCGTGCATTCGCTTGATAGGAATATGATGTTTTCTGGGAGCTCTCGAACGCAGGCTCGTTTAATGGGATGATAGAAGATGCTTCACTTCATGCCTTCTTCCTCTGTCTGACTTTGCTTCTCGTCGATCCAGCAGGCGTTGTGTCCGCGCCTGATGCCCCGTCTTGGTCATCTACATCATCGCTCTCACCATCCTCGGCACCACCATTAACATCCTCGTCCGAAGTACTGATTTCTTCTGATTTCACCTCTTGATCCTGACGCTTTTCGCCACTCACAGACTGCTCGCCAACATTGACACCTCTCTTCTCTGCCTGCTGTAATACCTTGCCCATTTCGCTCTCAACGCCGTTCATCGCACCGCATTCCTTGCATCGCCATCGGCCTACATCTTCGAGATTCCGTGCACCGGGCGGCGCTTGTCCGTTCACCAGTCGGCAGGACACGCAGATTAAAGCGAAGCGGTTCTTCGCTTGCGTTTCATCTTCGCCCAGCACCACGTCGAGGATCCGGTCGTACCAGGCTGGGCCCTGTGGTGAAGCGTATTGCGAGGGTTGTTGGGGTGGTAGGTTGGGCCGCGGAAAAGCATTTGGTGCAAAAGACTCGTTTGCTCCTGCGGGTGGTTGAGGTGGCGATGTTGAGCCTTGGGTGGCGGAGCGTAGACGGGCGTCGAGCGGATTCTGAGGTGGAGGTTGGCGGCCGGGGATGTTGGCTGTGGGAGGTGGTACGAAGCCGGTGCGTGGGCCTTGCTGTTGCTGTTGGTTTTGTCCGAAGTGGGCGGGCAGACTCTGGCGAGCTGATGGCTTGCGCTTGGGACTCTTGCCTCGCTGTTGTTGTTGCTGTTGTTGTTCTTTGCTAGGGCCGCCGCCGTATTTGTCCAACAGCTGCTGGGTGGAATCGTATTTCGTAGCAATCTTGAGCTTTTCGATGACCTTCTCCCGCTCTTTGGTGGCATGCTGTAGCCTCGTCTGGACATTCTTAATGCGGTATTCGTACCATGCGTTTAGTGACCAGCGCACGCCAACGATAGCTACGGGCCCGCCGGCCACAGCGGTGTACTCGGGTGCTCCCCATCTGTATGTGCCAGTAACGAGAGTGAGGATGGCTGCGACGAGGATGTATGCAAAGGCCGAGTAGAGGGTCCACAGAGCCTTATAGCGGCGTTGTTTCGAGCGGAACGATTCAACCTGAGACGAGTAGCGGTTGATCTTGGTGCTCAACTGGGCGAGGGTCTTTTCGAAGGACGCGGCCGACGACGTGTCGCTGCGGCCGAACGGCCAGAAAGAGACCATTTTAGAGAGGGTGTCCAGGTACAGCGAGTGATCAGATGAAGATGTCAGGCGAGGCAGGCATGGCGTGTAGCAGGAGAGGCGACGTCGCAGCAGAAGTGCATTTGTCTGTCGTGTGCTGTCCTTGGTTAGGGTATAACGTCACGCTTAACAGCTGTGCCTTGTGCTGTGCTGTGCCGTCCGCCGGGAAGGAGCCGTGTGCCTGCTGTGCATCAGGCACCATCGCATCGCATTCGACTTCACTTCATCATGCTCAACAACGCGCCTTTGGCAATCGAAACGCCTTCAGGGCATTCGTTGTATCAACATGCATCACACTCGGTTACATCGTGGCATGCATCACGTGTATCTCGACCTCCATCGCACGGTAGCCGCTATTGAGGCTCGTATGCACTGCGCTCGCTACTGAACCCGTTCTTCTTCACTTGACCATCTGATATACGTTGCATCGGAATGGGAAAGATTCCCACGCTCTTCGCAGCCGAGCGACCATTCTCGGATCCAATCGCCGTATGAGTATTGCCATGCATCACACTCTGAGCGCTTACTCGCTGTGCTAGCCAAGTGGGCGCTTACAGACAGCACAAGCTGCCTCCTGCAACCACAGGTCACATACTTGGCGCATCCCTATACTCCTGCAAGCCTACGGCACAGCACACCATTCGCTCCGGCATTTGAGAAGTCGGTGTGCAGACGCTCTGCACGAACATGGCGTGTGACTATGGCTCGGCGCGAACGCTTTCATCCGGCACGCTTGTGGACTATTGACGACCTGCAGGCCGACCTCTCTGGACCCGGCATTTCGTCGTGCACGCGCTGGCCGTCACTCGTGTAGCCGCTCGTTCGCGCAAAGATATAGAGGTAGGAACGTCCTCCGAAGGATGTGATGTAGGTCAGTCTTTTTCACGCATTGATACCCTTTTGTTCCGTCCGCTTTCTGCGCTTTAGATATTTCTTGCATTTCGACATTGGTCTGGCACCATGTCTTCCTCAGTCACTCCCTCAATCTCCGCTCCTTTGCAACTCTTTCCTTCGCCATCATCCTATCTTCCACGCAAGTCAAGCTTGAAACAGCCACGTTCGGCTACATCTTCTCCCAATCCGGCGCGAATGAGAGGCGTTGCTTTGCAGGTCACCACTTCAGGATCACATACGGCCAGCACAAACTCAACATCGCAAATCAAAGATGGCAACGATTCACCAGCTGTCCTGCAGCCAACACCTGTCAACCAAGAGACTTGCAAGCGCAGGCTGCATGCCCGGAAACGCTCGAGTGCGCCGACTTTATCAGACTCTCCTGCAGTATCCGAGCCTCTTGTTCATGAAGACCAACTTTGCCCACTCCCTATCAATACGAGCTTCACGCAGTCCTCTCCTCCGAGAATCAGAACTCCAGTAGCCCGTCTAAAACGAGCTGCACTCCCGATGAGCATTTCCACTCCTGCATTTTTGCGCAACGATGTCACCGAAATTATCGACGACGACAAGCTATCACCTTTGCCAACCAAATTGACTTTCAAGCAATCGGCACCAGCGAAGCAGGAATATCCGTCACCGGTATCATTTCGCTCAGATGGCTCTACCCTCGTCCGTAGCAACAGTGATGCAACTGGTCGATCTCCTGCGAGTGCCTCATCAACCCAGCCAACAAGATCAATGTTTCCTCAGTACGATCACACAAAGACACTCTCACAACAAAACTACTTCCCGCGGGTCTCGACTGCCCACACTTCGGTCATACCAGACAACATTGGCAGAACAGATCAGTCAGCGAGTTTGCCACCACTGAGGCATGAGGATTCTGGCATTGCCCTGCAAACCGGTTATCAGGATATACCCAAAGCCTCCTCTGCGGACTTGCTCACCATTTGGCACGCTTCGACTACGACATCTCCTCCGACCGGAAGAAAAGTACAGCTCGACCTTAGACAGCCAATCGGTCCAACCATGTCGCTCACACTCGGTAACAATGACACAACGCTTTACACTATGCAGACTAGTACCACCACCACCTATTCCAAACCAGACACCGAATCTACAGATCTCACCATCCAGAAGACCTGCCCCTCTTCGACCCTTGCCATGCCTGTCTCTCAACTCTCCCTCTCTCCCAACCCAACGAAACAGACCGGAACCTCGCCTCCAACAACCATAGTGCCCCATCAAGCAGCCCTCGACGCCATTCAAGCAGCGGCAACGACCCCATTTGCCTGTGCCCTAGCCACGACGGACCCTACAGGCTCCTCTCCCGCTGCTGCTCGCTTGGCCCAAAATGCAGTCGCTCAAGCTCATCGCCTTCACACATGCACCATTCGACGCGCAAATCGCAATCGCACCGCCGGTACAGCAGAATACACTCTTGCTCATTCCTCGCTGGGCTCGCTAGCTATTACCGTTTCGCCCGCCAGCGGGAGCGATCACAAAGCCATGATTTCTTTGCACCACCCGCGTGCAACGCAAGCTGCTCTTGCATCGCAAACGCTCGCACTGCTAACACTCGACTTCGGCGCCGGAGTCTGCGTGCTGGACACGCCGGGCTTACTGGCGCTGGACGAACCCTACATTCTTGACGTCGCGGTGAGCGCAGTGCTGGCTGTCGCGGTTTTGGAGAACGAATTGTGCGTCAAGGAGATGGTTGAGTTTGAACCACCACCTACACAGGCCGGCTTTGTTGCTTCTTCTACCGACGGAACCTCTGGCGGTGGGTGGAAGGCAAAGAGGCGCGAGAAGAAGCGCAAAGATAGGGAGGCTGGGAAGGACAAGGGTCTGGTGAGGGAGACGGTAGGGTTGGTGGGTATGGGTGTTAGGGGTGCTGTGTGGCTATTGAAGGCTGCGAGGGAGAGTGCTAAGTGAGATTTCTGTCGAAGTACACTTCTGTGCTGCTGTGCGACATACTTAGCAACGTCTCGTATCTGATTGGCATTTAGCGCACAACCATTCAAGCAAACAGGTCGGTGGTCTGTAGTCTCAGTCATCCGGGTGTCGTTTCCACATCGTTGCGCATCACCCGCGATTAATTGAGCACCCAGCAATCAATGCAAAGGTTTAATGTAGATGGACATCCATACCTTATACGCTAGCGACTTGCGCTCGGCGCGACATTCTTTCATGACGATCAGGCTATAAGCTACAACTACAGTACGTCCCTCAAGCAGCATCAGCAGTAACCACGACATGCCTCGTGCCAATTATTCTCCGAAACGAAATGGAAGATCCTCTCCCCGCGCTCCGCACTGTAAGTTCAACCACAACCAAACTCCCGCACGTCCATCTTTCCCCTCAAACAGCAAGCAGATCTTGGCTCCAAATGGATAAGCTCTGACAAGCTATTCGGTGAGACGACGTGACGAACATCGCTGTACCTCCACCCATGTCATGCCCAAGCATGACAGAGAGCCGCTGTAACCGTTCGGCGGCGCTTCCTATGGGCCTCTTGGGTGGGAAAATGGAGCCACTTCCAAATCCACTGCTGTTGCTTGGGTGTTGAAGCTTATATTGATGATGTGGTCCAAGACTTGCTTGGGAGTTGCTTGGTTTCTTTGCGCTACAGTGAAAAGCGGCACCAAGGTCTCACTCTCGTCTTATCGTTACACCTGGTCATCGCTCACCGCTTGGACAGTGTTCTTTAACACAAGAGGCTTGTTGATACCGACTTTCGATGAGCATCGCCTATTACTCTGAAGCGCATTGGACGACATGAGCGACATCGAGAAGAAAGCGTCCATCGACGGCTCTGGCACCGAGCAATACGAACACGTGCAAACGAAAGAAGGGGTTGAACATGTCTTTGTTCGACCGAGTGCGCAGGAAGAAGCGGCCGTGATTCGCAAACTCGACTGGCGATTGCTGCCTCTTGTTTTCGTATTGTATTCGCTGAGTGTGTTGGACCGAAGCAATCTAGGCAACGCTCGCATTGCAGGAATGGTATATCAACTCCGGATCAAGGTGCCTTGCACACCACTCAGATGACTGACGGTTCCTCTCACAGGAAGACGACATCGACCTGAGTGGCGGCCGCTACAACCTCTTAGGCACGATCTTCTACGTCGCATACATCATCAGCCAGTACGGTCTTCCCTCCCTCAGAGACCAATAACAAACGTGACTGACATCCTCTCGATTCCAGATGGACCGTCATGGGCTGGAAGCAATTCCCGCCTCACAAATGGTGCGCCTTCTGCGTCTTCCTCTGGGGCTTCATAGCCACAATCCAAGCTACTGCGTTCAACTGGGGAGGCTTGATGGCCTGCCGCTTCTTCCTCGGAGTCGCAGAGGCAATGTTCGGCCCCGGTGTCCCTCTCTACCTCAGTTTCTTCTATCCCAGAGAAAAGGTCGGCTTCCGCCATGGAGTCTTTCTCAGCGGTGCGGCAATGGCAAACGCATATGGCGGCGCACTGGCGTACGGCATCTCACAGATCAGAGGCTCCGTTGCGCCCTGGCGAATCCTGTTCATCATCGAAGGCGCACCGACGTGTCTGTTTGCGATCCCGTGCTGGTTCTTGATCCCGGATAGTATCTCTAAGGCGAAATTCTTGAACGACCGCGAGAAAGAGGTGGCGCTGCACATGACTGCCAGAAACCAACGACTCGACGTCGACAAGCAGGAGGGCGTACGTCCGAAAGAGCTGTGGGAGGGAATCAAAGATCCGAAATCTTGGATTCCGGCGCTCTGCTACTTTGGCTGCAACGTCTCCTTCGCCTCGCTGCCCTTGTTCGTCCCGACTATCATCTCCGAGATGGGCACTTTCTCTCGCATTCAATCGCAAGGCCTCTCTGCGCCGCCCTACGTCCTCTGCTTCCTGACCATCATCTCCTTCTGCTGGTTGTCGGACAAGTTCAAAATGCGCGGTCCCTTCTGCGCCCTTGCAGCGACACTGGCCGGTATAGGTTTCATCATCAACGCGACTACGACCACGACGGGGCCGCGTTATTTCAGTATCTTCCTTTCGGTCGAGATATTTGCCTCAGTAGCGCTACTGTTGGCTTGGGTGGCGAATATCCATGCGACGGAATCGAAAAGGGCGGGCGGGTATACGGTGCTTGCGACGGTTGGGCAATGTGGCCCGTTACTTGGTGAGTTTCTGTTGTAGCACTCCGCTTTTTGATTCCAGAAAGAGATGGCTGACGATGATTTGTGTTCCAGGTACCAACGTGTTCCCCGAAAGCGAAGGACCGCTGTACAGGAAGGGCATGTGGATCTCTGCGGCCATGTGTCTTATGGTAGCGGTTCTAAGCGTTGTGCTGAGCTGCTGGCTGATCTACGAGAACAAGAAGATGGATAAAGAGGGCGTGCCGGAGGTTGAAGAGTTCGAGCAAACGAGCGTGCAGAGGGAGTCTGGGCGACACGAAAAGCATAGATATGTGTGGTGAGCTGTGTTCATAGGTGTTGCTGGTGGATGGGATGGTTCTGAAAGCTTCTGGTCGTAAGAAAGTAGCCAGAGAATATGTGGTAATCTCTCCAAAATCCTTTGACGTAGCTACATGTATCTTTGATTGACAGGAAAAGTCCTTGTGTCGACGAGGCTTGGCCCGATTAGTATAGTGTGCAGGCTGACGTGATGGACTACGAGAAGCATACTAGGTAGCCAACATGTATACCAAGATGGCAGATCACATCGCCTTTGTAGCGTAAAAATTGTAGTGAACTCAACCGTCCATTTGTGCAACTGTTTGTGCTAACATTCTCGTCGTCGCGTCATCATGATCTCAAAGCTCATGGCCATTCCCTTCTTTCACATGCGCCTCGATCCCGCCTCCACCAAATGTCCTGCCAGAAGATGAAGCGATTGCTTTTTCCATATCAGGAACGCAAAGTGTGTCGTGTCGAAATCGAGAGTCGGTTCAGGTCAGGTCATGATGTGCTTGAGTTGCTTATTTCTGCTGTTGTGAAGGTAGAGTCAGATCAGTGTGCTTCGGTCACAGTGTACGAGTGAAGTGAGGACGCATACGCAGGTGCAGGCGCCAGGAGCGCAGGTGCAGTTGGTGCAAGTGCATCCGGAGTTGCCGCAGCCGCCCATTGTGAATGTTTTGGTTTGGTTTGGTGGGTGGTGGTTTTGGTGTGTTTTGAAGTGGTGCTTGATGCGGAAGATGTCGTTGAGGCTGATTGTTTGGAGGTTGAAGCAAGAAGCGGAGTACTTATAGAGTCGAGGTGGCGCCGGCCAGCGGGGCAGGTGGGGTCCTTCAGAGCATCGCTCCTGCGCGTTTTGTGCGGTTTCTCAGATGACCAGCCGAGCCAGAGCCAGCACGCCGTCTGTTTCCGGTAAAAGAGCAGAAGTACCGCGTTGCATCAGCCAAGGCGCAGTTGGCCGTGGTAAAAAGTAATTTTGGTTGATCCCTGCCGGATAGCTCTGCAGCTTAGCGAAGCGAGCCGTGGCCGCCAGCTCTTCCATCGCTTGTCGGGCTTGGGGCTGCGGGCAGCCAATATGGCTATCTCTCGGTGGTCTTTGCAGATGGTATTTCTCCGTCACCCATCACTCGGCTTCATGTTCGCGTGCAAGAGCTGCCTCGATCCGTTGCATAGCATCCATTGCATCCGCCGGCCTGTCGCTACCGCGAGGTGCTTCGCCAGCCATCCTCGCCGCGAGCTCGTCGAAGAAGTCGTCGGCTTTCCTCTTGTACCCTCGCTTATCTTGGACCTCTTGCGTGGGATGTTGATGGTCGCGAGGTGCCACGGGCTTTCCCTTGCGCTCTTCATTAACCTGTTTCTCCCTGCGCACCCTCTCAGTCTCTGACCTCTCCTTCTCAAGATCCTCCATCTGCTTCCTCCTCTCTTCGGCGTCCTCGCTAAATTGAAAGAAGCCTGTACCCTTCTGCCTGACTTCCCTAGTAGCATCGAAGTGCATGTCCGGCGGCGGCGTCAAGCTCTTGTCCCTCTTCTTCGCGAGCTCCTCCATCTGCATCGCAATCGGCATGTCAGGGTTGAACGCCTGGTGCTGAATAGTATCGCCGTAGATGACATTGGTCGGAGCAGTGGGGCGCGCGGTGAATCTGTCGCCGGTCATATCGGCCTTTCCACGTTCTTGCCTTGCAGCTCTCGCAGCATCGGCGCGTGTGCCCTGTCTCGTCCGTCCAAACTCGTCGATGTATTCCACCATATCACCAGCATCTTCCTCATCTCCATCTTCGTCTGACATGTCTTCCTCACCACTGTCCTGCCCATCGCCGTATTTTTCAGCCCATTTGCGATCGAAATCCACAGCGAACCTTTCACTGTCGTCTTCCAAGTCTCCGCGCTTCATGGCAGCATAAAGCCTAGCCTTCTCCTCCATCTTCCTCTTGCTCCGTTCCCACACCGCCCCGTCCAATCCCTCGCCATTGGTAGTATGCTTCTGCGCAAACGCCGGACTGGCCGCGCTGTCGAGATCGCGCTGCGCCCGCGCAGCAGCGTTACGGTTGTGGGTCGCAAAGATGTCTTCCTTCTCTGCTTTCGTACGGCTGGCTTTTTGGCGAGAGCCGCTGGGCTGGTTCGAGGTGTTGATCAGAGAGCTCAATTGGCTGGTGAAAGATGAGGTGGTATTGGAGGAGATTTCCTTGTCGCCTTTCATGCGCTTGGGGCGCTGGAAGCCGTAGAGAGAGGCATCCTTGGAGGAAGACATCGTGGTAGGAGCGAGTTAGGGATGGGAGGGTGAGGGCTTTTGGTAAGCCATCAAGGTCAAGCTGCTCCGCGCGCTTGTTGGTTGCTCCGTCATCGTGGAGACTTCGCACGTCTTCAGTCCCATGACACTTGACTTGATCCGAACAACAGATATTTATGTAACTATTCCTTTCCTCCCAACAGAAGCTGCAGTTCAATATTCGACTACAGACGCGAGAAGTGTCACTCGCCACCTTTGGGTGGGCAACCTGGACGTGAGCTATCATTAAGTCTGGGAAGGACAGCCATTGCAAAATTCCGATAGGAAGGGTAAGGTAGTGTTCAAGGTGATTATCTAAGTTTGTCTTCGTTGCATTCATGCTTTTTAGGATCTTAATCGCCGCCATCGCGCTTCTCTCGTTCATCGCTCACGCAGTCTTACGCCTCTTGCTGAACCACCAGCCGCCGCACATCAGGAACACCGGCAACGCCGTGACAATGGTTACAATGCCCGTGATCAGCCAAAGAAACTTCCAGCCTTTGGTATCATACATGCAAGCCGCCCACAGCGGACCAAGTGTATTGCCCGCCGACCACGCAGTGTTGAAGAGCCCATACCCTTGGCCATAAGACCCACGCTTGAACTTGCCGCCATGCTCGCGGGTAGCGTCTTCTTTTGCAACGACATGCGCAATTTCCGCTGTCAGTGGTTCGAGAGCGACCGTGGTGGCCAGTCCCACCAAGAACAGCAAAGCCCAGAGCGCCTTCTTGTCGTCCGCGTCTTCGACAAGGCGTAGCAGGACCAAGCAGACGCCCAGCAGCGCCATGCCTGTGATGGCGACCCAGCGCGGGCCTAGGCGGTCTGACAGCCGGCCGAAGAGTGGTCCAAGGAAGGTTGGAGTGGCCAAGATGATGTAGGCGTCGGCTACTTGGTTTTGCTTGAAACCGAACTCAGTGTTGGCGTGAAGGGGTAGAACGACCTTGAAGACGTCACCCACAATAGCCATGATAAGGACAGCCCAGAGAGTGCACACGAAGCGAGGACGGTAGAGCAGAGTGATGATGGAGGGCAGGAGTTTCGCCTTAGCCGCAATAGCTTTTCGTTTGCCAGGACTTTTCTCCGTCGTAGCAGGTTCGGCACCGGCAGACGCAGAGTCTCGGCGGATTTTGGCAGTGTACAGATCTGAGGCCGGGGCGTCCTTCTCCTTCATCAAAGCCCTGAGGACGACATCTCCGAGGATGAGCGAAAGGCACATGATGAAGACGCCATCTTCTCCCCATCGGCCGTATGCCATGCTCCCGCATTTGGGACCCAGAATTGTCCCAAGGTTCATGCCAATGCCCACGTAGCCCATGAACTCTCCGATGCGCGAGTGGCCTACAGTGTCGAACATGATGGCGAGTGACATTACCCATACAATGGCAGAACCGATGCCTTGGAGGATACGGGCGAGATACGCGAGTCCAATGTGTGGTACCATCCAGAGAAGTGCGGTCGCTTCGGCGATCATGAAGAGTCCGACGAGGAACAGAGGGCGGCGAGTCGTTGATCTGTCGGCCCACCAGCCAAGGATTGCTGTCTCAATGTCAACAATACACTGGGAAGATGTATAATGCAAGGACCGGGTGAGTGAACAAACGAGATGCAATGAGCATGGCCACGCCGCAGGTTGTGAGCATGTTCGCGCTTTTGCGCGACACGTCGTCATGTTCGATGTGAAAGCGCTTCTGCACCATGTCGGATGCGAAGGGAATGATTGAGGTGAAGATGAATTGATCCGTGAAGATCGCGTATGATACGACGAAGGTGATGAAGGCCTTTGAGGATCGGAAACCCATCTTGCGAATGACGATGCTTGCGAAGGGTGGCGTGATGTGAGAGTTGAGTGTGAAGAGTCGCGCGTTGTGACAAGAGTCGAGCCAGCATTGCGTTTAGCAAGACCGAAGCCTCATGTTGTAGATCCGTATTGCTCAGAAGGCGCAATGTTATGAGATCTAGAGAAGGCACCAGGACCAATGGCCCCTTCCGCATCGAGGTTTGACTTTGACTTCAGCTTCGACTTCAGCTCTACTCAACAGTCAGGTCGCAGTAGTAGCATGTTGGCGGACACACCTAGTGTAAGTCATCAGACATCTGCTTCATATTATAGTTCGAATGTTGATCAGGTTGCTGTTTGTAGCCCTCTGTGTGTTTGACACACTTCAAGGCTTCTAGGATGCTCATTCGACGGACCGCCAAACTGGCTATCAAACTGGCTGTCGACCGGGCTTGTTCACACTTGTTGGAAACCATGATGATCACGACAGAGAACCCGTCATCAGAGATGGTTGCTTGGAGGTGACTCGGCGTGTTCGCATCTCCAAGCCATTGGAGCAGCAGCAACCTCAATGACGTGTACTGAGGTGCATATCAGTCCAAAGCCAATTCGTTCTCCTGCGTCCATTCACCTCCTACATCCTGCATCCAGCGAGCACGTGTTTACTCCCTGCTTCCAGAGCGCGTTCGACGCGACAAAAACACGTCGCTTACGCTGAGACGACAACGAGAGTGAGACGGAAGACCGGAGAGTCTCGGGCTCTCACGGCCGTGCTTGGTGCAGGCTGATTGCTACCGCCGTGAGAGCTGTTGTTAGCGTGATAACATCTATGTATTTCTGATCACGGCCCTATGATTTCATCGCGACTGCCGTGCTGTAATGTGCGGTGATGCGCTTTGCGGCGGATAGAAGGCGTGGGCAAACAGTGCTTGCCTGTAGCAGTGCAAATGCGCGTGGGCAAGCTCAATAAACACGTCCAGGACATTTGTCGCGTCGTTCAGCACGTGTTCATGCAGTGAATACCTGAGCTGCAAGAGCGGTGGTGGTGCTTAGGAGGTAGGCCGGCGACTGTTGTTCCCCGCGCGTCCACAGCAAAGGGCACCTGCCACCAGGGCGCAAGCCTCTCCCACTTTGCTGGCCCGCTGTCTTTCGCTGTGCTTTCGCTGCTCTCTCTCTACCAGTTCCTCTCACCCAGCAAAACACGTCCTACTAGCAAAGGTGAGAACCCCGGTCCCCATACAAATCTCCATCGCGCATATCATCGCAACTCCAACACACGCTCAACATCGCGCGATTTTTACGCGTCTGCGACCTCGTCGTCGATTGTTGTTGCTCGTCGCATTCCACCGCGCCCGCCTGCGACCGACCTCGATTGTTGTTGTCGTCGTCGATTGACCGCTGCGCGATTCATCGGCTAACCCAGGCATCGCACAGTCACACACCCACGCCTGTCTTTTGCAGCACCTTCAACTTCACCTCTCAACAGTAAGTCTGCTCATTCTCCTTCACTCGTGCGTTTTCGCGTCACGCGCAACTTTGAGGTGGCGGCCACAGCAGCACGCGCAGGCAGCGGCACAAATAAACAGCTAGCCAGCCGGGTCTCATCGATCGCACCACCACCACCACGCCGCTGCGATTGTATAAACACGATCTTCGCGGTCGCGTAACTCCTCCAGATACCCAGTGCTGACGACGCGTCGCGCGCCTTAGCCAATCTTCCACAAAACTCGCCACCATGCCCAAGGAGAAGGCTCCCAAGCGCGCCACTGCCACTAGGGGTGCAAAGCGCGCGAAGAAGGGTATGTATTCGATCTTCACATCTTCATCGTCGCCGTCGTCCTCGCGACCGATGGCGTTGCTTTCCCAATGCTGACTTCACCAGATCCCAACATGCCCAAGCGTGGTCTTTCCGCCTACATGTTCTTCGCCAACGACAACCGTGACAAGGTCCGCGAGGACAACCCCGGTATCAAGTTCGGTATGTTGCTTCCATCACGCTGCTCAAGTTGAGCTCGTTGGCTGACATCTTGCAGGCGAGGTCGGCAAGAAGCTCGGTGAACAGTGGAAGTCCCTCAGCGACAAGGACAAGGAGCCGTACGAGGCTAAGGCCAAGGCCGACAAGCAGCGCTACGAGGAGGAGAAGGCCGCCTACACCGCTGTAAGTCGACCTCTCACCGTTCACGTGTGTTCCTCTCAACTAACACCATCCAGGGTGGCGTCGCCTCTGAGGAGGAGGAGGAGGACTAGACGCTCCGTCCGTCGACCTTCCTTACCGCTCCTGACGGCGTTCTCTCGCTAGCGATCGAGTGCCGGCGTCTTGCTGCTTTTTCCTGTTTGCTGTTTTCTTTCATGCTAGCTCTGGGATTCTTCTAACGGGACGACACGGATACGATCACGCACTTGGAGTCGACACTTTTCCAAATGGCGCATCGACTGACTCCCGGTTTGGAGCGCGAAACGATATGATACCAAAACAAATCGGCTTTTCTGATTGCACGGCCGGGTCAGACGTTGCTTGATGATTTCCGGTTTCTTGCTGACTTGCTGCTGTTGTGGCGGTGGGTTTGGATCCGGTTCATCGACATGTTCGTGCCTGGGCTGTTGCGCTTAGCTTCCTTTCCGATAAGATGGCTGGTTATGGGAGTGTACCATAGTGTGCGCGAATGCAAAGTTTCATTAAAGGCATGCTGTCGTCGTCGTTCCACTGCAGTGCTTGTGTTGTGGTCACTGCTGTTGTTGTTGTTGCTCCTTCGTTTGGCTTGCTTGATCGCATCCGCCAGAGATCTATGGTTCGCGGGCCGTACTGGCGATGTCGTGTGCATGCAATAGAGCGGATGGCAAGCTCAAATGATTACATGCGTCCTGATTTATCTCGTCATTCGCTACATCCAACCTGCTTCGTAATGTATATTAGTCTTGATAAACAATCACATCGTTCTAGACGGTCGATTGTGTACATGCTAGATCTGCATGTGTTGAATAGATGGCGCGGCTACCTCCAGCAGGACTGTACATAAACAAAATATTGTCAAGCAAGAGAGGGTCTGGACATAGATATCAATGGCACTTACTGCGGGAATACCGGCTTCGATTGTACATCAATGAATGTTCTAATATCCTGAAATGTAGCACAGTAACAGCGAAGTGTATGTTCACATACCGATTACATGCCAGTCGCTAGAATCTGCCCACGGCCGAGTGCATGCATTTACATTCTCGACATTGGTCGATTTGTATTGGGGACCTCGAGATGACTGTACGAACCATGATCTACGACAAGGCAGAACTAGCCATAGGAACTAGCATTATGGACTTTGCATCTTAAAATTCCACATTGGTAGATGTCTACTCGTCTACTGCGTGCCAGTTCCTTGTGATTCAACGCCACATACAGTAGAAAAGGTGGTATCTGCCCAGAAATCACCGATACAACGAGTGACGACCGCGTTAACACTCACAGGCTACACAACCGCCATTATAATACCAGCCCTCTGATTAATTATCCTTTATCTCCAACATAACGGATATTCCGAAGAGCAGATAGTGACTAAAATGTACCCCAACCCTAACCCTCAACATGTAATATGCCGAAGACCGAACACCTTGCGAAAGAACGGCCCGATCGGTATCTTCTTGGATGGATAAAGTGGCAGTCTCGTTTTCACTGCTGTACCAGTTTCTCCGCCTGCATAAGCGATATAGCATCGCAGGCTCTGTGACGATGACAAGAGGGAACTCGGCACATGTTCGCGATGCTCCCTGATGACTGCGATCGCCGTTGAGTTTCTTTGAGATGATACACAGTCGCTCAAGCAGCGATCATTCCATTCGCCAGAAGACAGCGTATCGCCGTGCCGGATAACATGAATTTTACTCTCAAACAGGCATGACCGCAGCTGCTGACAACCTCATGGAATCACATCGTCGTTAAGAAGTTTCAGCACTCGCCCATTCCTCGTCTCCCCGGAACAACTCGTTTCACATGTTTTACCGTCGCGTGCCCGAGGGCCAATGATAAGACAACTCACATGCACAAGCCTCAGTCTCCTTCACACCTTGCTTGTCGCGTCAAACAATTGCAATCTCTCCTGTGCTTATCCTCTTCTTACCTTCAACAACATTACGTGCGTGCAAAAGAGACCTGCAAGCAGAGCAAGAATCCCAACGGCATAACGCCTCCACCACGCCATCCCACACAAATCCCCCGATCCTCACGCCGGATAGCGGATCGCCCTGGAGCTAAAGAAAGGGTTCCTGACCCGGCTATTCCCTTTCCAACGGGCTCTTGCCCGTTTGACAGCCGCCCGCCGGTCTGGGCCTTGAGCAGACGCGTGTTCGGGCTATTTTTGCCTGCACGACATCATTGTTCGCCGTGCTATACGGGCGCTGCGATCGCTGATTGCGTATTTGCCTTTTTCCTCTCAATCCTCCGCGGTGCGAGCCTGGCAGCGTCACTGTACTTGTGTACACTGTAGCTCTGGACCGAGGGTGACACGAGAGGAGCTTGTTGGGATCTGTTTGCTGGGATCGGCCACCTGGAGATCTATTCCTTGTTCCTGTTCTTGAATTTGCCCTCCTACCACACACACGACCACCGGTCACATCACTGCATCTCTTCCTTATTCTTTCTTTGTTGCATTTCTCATATACGGCATACTGGGCTACGGGCGGTTCATTCACCACTGTCACTACATCTTCAGCATTCTTGTTGGGCTCTGGGCGCCGGTCATTATTGCGGACTGGTGATCCATACCCATTGACGCTTGCATAGCGCGTACCACACACATACTCAATATGCTGCCATCACCACTCAGCATGCTGTTCAGCAGACAAGACTCAGACAACAAATCTGGTGCAGATCAACTTGTCGATCTTCTCTCAGAGGGATTCGAAAGCCAGGTAAGGATTTGAGGACCACTCTCAACCATAATTCTTCAAGCTAACAATTCCTGCAGCTCTCAGATGATGCCTTCTACGCCTCTCTGGGTACCTCTCTAGGCCTGACACTGGCCGTCTCTCTCGCCTTCTGTCTCCTCCGTCCCTACAACAGCGTCGTCTACGCCCCTCGCGCTAAGCACGCCGATAGCAAACATGCGCCGCCACAGATGGGTAAAGGCATGTTCGACTGGGTCGAGCCTGTTGCCAAAACGAAAGAGCAGGATTTTGTTGACAAAGTTGGTCTGGACGCCGCGGTATTCATGCGTGTAGCACGCATGCTCCGCAACATCTTCACGATACTAAGCATCGTCGGGTGCGGCATCTTAATTCCCACATATGTCGTTACCTCTGCCGGCTACAGCGTCGGCGACGATGAGGCTGGAAAGGGAACGGGATTCTTCATGAGACTGACACCGAGGTACATCGGTGGGAGACAGAGTCTGTGGGCTCTAATCGTATGCGCATACGTTTTCGATATTGTGATCTGCTATTTTCTCTGGCGCAACTACAGAGCGATCGTGCGACTGAGACGGGCCTATTTTGACAGCCCGGATTACCAACGCAGCCTGCATTCTCGGACTTTACTGTTGACCGATATGCCCAAAGAGTACCGATCGGATGACGGCATCATACGCATCATGGACGATGTCAAGGCGACTGACAGTGTTCCGCGAGCGGCAGTGGGAAGGAACGTGAAGGATTTGCCCGAACTGGTGGAAGAACACGAGGAAACGGTCCGCAAACTGGAGGGTTACCTGGCGAAGTATCTGAAAAACCCGGACAAGCTGCCTGCAAATCGGCCGACCTGTAAAGCATCCCAGAAGGACAGCTCCTACAGTAAGGGTCAGAAGGTGGATGCAATCGAGTACCTGACGAGCCGGATCAAGGAGCTCGAGCACCAGATCAAGGAAGTACGCGAGTCCGTCGACAAGCGAAACGCTCTGCCCTTCGGCTTCGCTAGTTACGAGAAGATTTCAGAGGCTCACAGCGCCGCATATATTTCGAGGAAGGAAGGACCTCATGGCACGAACATTCGCCTCGCACCGAGGCCGCACGATCTGGTCTGGAAGAACTTGAAGCTGTTGCGTAAGGACCGCAAGTGGAAGAACTTCATCAACAACCTCTGGATTGCCGCGCTCACTGTGCTCTGGACCGGGCCTAACATCTTTATTGCTATCTTCCTTTCTAACTTGTCAAACCTAGCACTCGTCTGGCCTGCGTTCAAGGAGAACTACTACGGATACCCACAACTGTGGGCTGTTGTGCAGGGTGTGCTTGCGCCGGCCATCACCACCTTGTTCTTCTACTTCTTACCTCGCATCTTCCGCAGACTGTGCATCAACGCTGGTGACATGACCAAGACAAGCAGAGAGCGTCACGTCACCCACAAGCTCTACGCCTTTTTCGTATTCAACAACTTGGTACTCTTCTCCTTATTTGCCTCGCTCTGGGGATTTGCCGCCACTATCGTGCAGGCTAGCTCCGAGGCCAATTCGGACGTATGGGACGAGATCGTTAACGCTAAGTTCGGCCAAACGATCGTGGAAAAGCTCATTGCCATCTCCCCGTACTGGATCTCATGGCTCTTGCAGCGCAATCTCGGTGCAGCCATCGATCTCGGTCAGCTGGTAAACCTCGCATGGCGCTCGTTCTCCAAAAAGTGTCTGGCTCCGACGCCCCGTGAATTGATCGAGCTTTCTGCACCGCAGCCTTTCGACTACGCCGCATACTACAACTACTTCCTCTTTTACGGCACTGTCGCTCTCTCCCTCGGTACCATTCAGCCTCTGGTGCTACCAGTCGCTGCGTTTTACTTCTGGCTTGACTCGTACCTTAAGAAATACTTATTACTCTATGTCTTCATTACCAAGTATGAGTCTGGAGGCATGTTCTGGCGCACCATTTACAACCGCATGATCTTTGCCACAATTCTGGGTAATCTGGTCGTCTTCTTGGTTGTCTTCGTCAAGGGTCCTTACACCGAACACTGGGAGATGCTCATTGCCATGGCTCCGCTTCCCTTCGCCATCGCTGGTTTTAAGTGGTACTGTGCTCGCGAGTTTGACGACGCCATTCACTGGTACCAAAAGGGCAAGGCCATGACCGACACCGAAATTGCCGCCGGCGAGCGCAAGAGCCGCAAGGGCGACAAGGTCGGCACCAGGTTCGGCCACCCGGTCCTCTACCAGCCTCTGATCACCCCAATGGTTAGCAAGAAGGCCCAGCACTTGCTCAAGCAAGTCTACGGCGGCCGCACCTCGCTCGACAACGACAGGTACGCTGCCGGCTACAGCGACGTCTACATGGACAACATGGATAATGCGAAACCCGGCAAGACTTCGGGCGCTGTTCCTGGCTTCGAGATCGTCGACGAGCACAACATGGACTTCGAAAACTACAAGAACCGCCCTGAGTTCCGCGAGCAAGCCGGCGGCGACGGCGAGCTGTATGGCAACGCTGCAGATATTCTGCGCCCTGGCACTCCTGGCACCATCATGACAGGCATCACCCGCACAGATACGTGGCAGAGCCGCTCACGCAGTGAGTCCCGCAACCGCCACAACCGCGACGACTCCAACGACTCGGACTTCACGCACGTCAACGACGACAACAACATGACCGAGTACCCTCACGGATACCACAAGACGCCCGTGCTCGGCCGAGACGCCAGTCCTTCTGGCAGCGAGCGCTCCTATGACCGGGACCGCACGAGCTTGGTGCAGAGCGCTGCTCGCATGGCTCGCTCGCCCTCGCCTGGTCCGCCAGTGCTGCCTCCGGTTCCTGCGCCGACGCCTGGCGGTTACGGTCCCATTCACACACCCGGCCACAGCGAGGTGCCTACGCCGGGTAGCCAGACTGAGGAGGACACGAGTTACGATTACTTCAGGCGCGGGAGGGGGATGTAGACTGAAGCGCTGGTGAAGTGAAGTGTACGACATTACGTATTTTCTTTTTTGTTTTGCTCTTTACCCTCAGATTGAGGAAGATTAGATACAGGATAAATCGGTGGCGTACTTGCATCTTTTTTTCTGTATTGTAACTCCAAGTCAGCAGGCTACAGGCTTCGTAGCATGCTAGACACTAAAAGAAACGATTATTCACCTCTCTGAAAACGCTTCGTATTTTGTGACCTGTGAAGTACAACTTATCATTTGAACCATTTTGGTCTACCTTTTTGCTCGATTCACGATTCATGTCGGCGTTACCAAATCATCGTCTATAGTCTTGCTTTCCGGCAGACTTTATCTACTGCAGCGACCTCACAACCTTGAGCAAGTCTCCAGTGACACCCATGGCAGTCACGTCGGCACCAGCACCGGCACCTTGGATGATCAGAGGGTTGCTGCCGTACCTCTCAGTGTAGAAGTTGATGATGTTGTCGCTGCCCTTGAGCGCCGCAATCGGGTGGCTGGCGTCGAACTTCTCCAAGCCGACCTTGACCTCTTTCTTGCCCACGTCGATGCTGCCCACAAACCGCACCACCTTGCCCTCCTTGCGCGCAGACTCCTTCAGCTCTTCCATCCGCGAGTCGAATTCGGGCAGCTTCTGCAGGAACTCGTCGCCGCTGCTGCAGCTCTCGAGCTCTGCGGGAATGAGCGATTGGACGGGGAAGGAAGTGGGAGACTCGATGGGCAGGCCGGCGAGGCGGGCGAGGATCGTCAGTTTGCGAGCGACGTCTAGACCGTTGAGGTCATCGCGAGGGTCGGGCTCGGTGTAGCCCAGGTTCTTAGCTTTTGTGACTTCGGCTGCGAAGGAGCCACCGCCGCCACCGACGGGCATGAAGGCGTTGAAGAGGAAGCTCATGGTGCCGCTGAAGACACCTTCGATCTTGGTGACGCGGTCGCCGGTCTCGACGAGCTCGTTCAGGGTGCTGAGGACGGGCAGGCCGGCGCCGACTGTGCTTTCGTGGAAGACGTGGCCGGCGTTCGCGGGACCGGAGCCATTGGCTGCTGCGGCCTGGATTTGCTGCCAGAGATCATAGGTGTGCGAGAAGGCCTTCTTGTTCGGGGTCACGATGCTGAGACCCTTGGAGAGGATGGAGGGGTATGACTCGGCGAGAGTCTGGTCGGAGGTGTTGTCAACGAGGATGACGCGGCCGGGGGCCTGGGCGAGGGCGTCGAGGGTTGCAGGGAAGGGCTGCTGGGCTTCGGACGACTGGTCGAGCTGGGAGAGAGCGGAGGAGATGTCGAGCGGCTTGAAGTCGCGGCTGAAGAGCTGCTTGGTGCTGCGGCGGACGAGCACGAGGGAGAGGTTGACGGGCACGGGCTGCTTGGAGAGGCGCTGGCGGATGTGGTCGAGCTGGTTGAGGAAGGCTTTGCCTACGCCGCCGACACCGACGACGGCGACGAAGATTTGCTTGGGGCCGGACATGTTGTGTACGGTAAGGTAGAAGGTAGTTTTGTTTATGATATATCTGAGTTTGGGTTTCAACAAGCTGTTTCTCATCCATTGACTTTAGATTTTTGAAGATGGCGGGGTCCAAAGCCCCTCCAGCCGACATCGCTGCTATTGCGTCACGTCTGCTCCCTGAAGGTGGCATCAAATACTACATGTACGTACATGTAATATTGCTGTTGGTGACGATATTGTACATCGGAGTATCATGTAGCGCCTCGCTAGAATCATTACATGTTTGTCTCCTCCGCATAGATCTCAACTATCGTGCTTGTCAGGGTTCGTCTCTCAAGCTCATATGCTTTACTCTTCAAGCGTCCCAGTAGCGATCAGCTTACTCTGCTGATTCCTGTAGTGATCCAGCACTACGTCTCTCATCAACTTCCTAGGCGCCCGGCGTCCAGTGAACAGCTCGAACTGTGCGAAAGCCTGCTCTGGCAAGTGATCGAACCCGTCCATCAAGATCCAGCCGCGCTTGGCTTGGGGCCGCATCTGCAGCACGAAAGACGTGACCATGGGATTGTAGGAGAGCTGTGGAGTTATGTGTTAGCAAAAGTCTGATCGATAAATCATCTTTACAGTTTGACTTACTTCGACGGCAACACCGCCAGTCGGGCTCCTGAGCCAGCTGTCTGGCACTGTGAAGCTTGTCGGTGCGCTACCGTCTTGCTTTTGCGCCGGGATCGTGCACACGACCATGGTCGGGTAGCTGAAGTCTTGTGGCCAGGGGTCTGTGAATCTCTCAATCACTCGTACTCGTGCTGGGGTGCCATCGTTTTCTCTCGCGTCTTTGATCACGTCCTCGTCGATAAGCCGGTTGAATTGCTCTGCCAAAGCGTGGGCCGTGGCGATCGTGCGGTTGCAGACAAAGATGTGCCGCACGCCCATTGAAAGCATCGCGTAGACAGCCGATCGAGCCTGGCCACCTGCACCACATACGATACCCGTGCTGTTGGGTCGGATCGTGTTGGCGGGTGAAAGTCCACGGCGGACGCACGCACGAAGGCCGATCCAGTCTGCTCCTTGTTAGTCGATACCCTGCAGAACGATTTCTGTTCAACATCTTGAGACTTACCAGTATTATCGCCCCAGAGCGCTTTCACAGGACCACTCCTATTTCTTGAGGACATAATCCTTAGCTCATCTGGCACAGTGCCATCGTCCAAGAGCTCTCTTATTGGAATGATCGAATTCACGGCCCCGATCACTTTTGCGTGCGCACTCAGGACAGTCATTAAAGGTACCACGCTGGTTTTGTACGGTTGCACAACAGCGGACCCGCCGAAATTATGCTCGTGAATCAATCGCTCCAGATCGTCCAGAGAGGGTGATGAATATGTGGTGAATTGATGTGACATGCCACAGGCTGCATATGCGGCATTGTGCATTGCTGGAGAAAGCGACCAGCTAACGTCGCGGCCGTAAATGTGGTAGTTCATGGGTTCGTGTTTGAAGATGGCGAATAAGGCGTGTGTGAGTTCTTTGGCTGTTACAAACGGCGTGCCGTCGCCCGTACGTGGGCATGAAACTTCGTTCCGTGGTCGAACAGGCGACAGGACGTAGTTGAAGCAAAGAGATGTGCGCCCAATCGATCCGGTGTTATAGCATATTAGTCTGGGCATGGTGCTGTTTTCGCGAATCCTACGCTTGAACTGCTTGACTTCGAAGTTGTCCATCTCACGTGTGGTTTTCATCGAGATCTTGACGATGTCGCACCCTAACCGATGCATATTGTGATAGGTGAAGACCAGTTCCGAGTCGTTCCACCCGTGAAGCAACCTAGAGGAGAAGTGTTTGTAGCCAATGACCTTAGTTCGTCCTTTGCTGGAGGCGATTTTGCCAATGATGGTATCACCAAGATGCATGTCCACTGTGCAGTACTCTGGACCAAGCCTCAAGAAGATCTGGCCAAGCTCGAGCCTCCGTGCTCGATCTGCTTCGCTTTCTCCTTCGGCTTTTGCCACTGTCATGATGATAGGAAGAATGCTTGCCCTTCGCACCATAGCGAACGCTTTGGCTATTAGATTTGGATCTCCCACCGGTTCAGATGATGAGGCATATCCTTCTATACCTGTGACGGGCACAATGACTTCGATTGCATCTGCCCCGATCTGCGCATCCTCAAGCTCTACCTCGCCCCGAAGAACGCGGTTGATGTCGATGACTACGCCGTAGGTGTAGGTCCTGCGTTCCACTGG
Source organism: Cladosporium austrohemisphaericum (assembly GCA_022813715.1). Classification (NCBI taxonomy): domain Eukaryota; kingdom Fungi; phylum Ascomycota; class Dothideomycetes; order Cladosporiales; family Cladosporiaceae; genus Cladosporium; species Cladosporium austrohemisphaericum. The sequence goes on from JAKLLY010000001.1 coordinate 2,026,759, forward strand.
GATCTGTGATAATGGGTATGCTGATTGATGTGATGGTCCTCGGTCGTGGTCTCCGATGATATTACGTAGCAGCCTCAAGAAATCTCTCTCGGCTCGCTTCAATGTCAGGAAAGGTCCGTTGGCTGATCGTACGGCATCGGACGCTGGCTCATCAAGTGTCCTGAGCTGGGCGTCGTCTTCGGATGGTTCCGCTGCAGAGAGATTGAAGAAGTCGTAGTTGGCACACGACCTTAGCAACGGCCCACTCAAACGGAGGAGTTGCTTTACCCGATCTTCGGCCCAGAGACTTAGATATTCAGACACGCTCTTCGCATCTCGAATGACGTGGATGACAGGATGTGTTTGGGCATATGCTCGTAAGATGTCTGCGCCACTGTTCTCAAGATCTGCAAAATTGAGAATAATTATGGCATTCTTGGAGTTCTGTTCCAGAAGCTGTCCGAGAACTTCATGATGGCGTTTGTGGTAACTGGGAGATCCCTTGAGCTTGCGGTATGCTGCCGCAGTATGGCCTGTCGCGTCGAAGAAGACTCTCTCGGACTCTATCAGACGTCGGCGATATGCGCTGGCGGCGAGGACACCCAGTGAGCTCTTGCCCACACCTTTCACTCCAACAAGAACAACAGAAGCATCCGGCTCAAAGGACGATTGGCGAGGCAATACTGTTGGTGTGACTTGAGCGAAATTGCCCAGGCTCTCGATTCCATCTGTAGGGCGGTGGGCCTGGGGCGTCCGGCCGCGTGGTGAAGTCTCTCGCGAATTCGCGTCCGAGTTTACGCGGCTAGGTGAGCCTTCGAGATTGTGCATCTGCTGGAACGAGCGCTTTACGCCTGCATGCGTTGTCGCCATGTCGAGGGCATATGGCAGGCGTAACCTCGGACGCCGTTGTGGTTGATGGATGTGAGGTCGCAGCGATGCGATCCCGTGTCTGGGCCTGGTCGGCCGGATGAATCCTTTGCGTCGGGAGTTGCTTCAGCCTGTGCAGCCAATGAGATGCCGCAGTCAGGGCGATCCAAGCCGTCGATTGCCTGCGCAAGAAGGTGGTGTTTGGTGTTTGGTATAGACAGCTACAGCATATAGGCCTGTCGTCAATGATCAATTGACGCTCCCACGAAAAGACATGCTCTGTAGTTGGATTCGTGTCGATGCGATCCACTTCCCATTTGCCCAGGTCTCGTGCTCGAGCCCTCGACGGATGCTTCCGCAAGTGTGGCTGGATGCTTCTCCGCGCAGGTCGCCATCCAGACGACATGGATTTGTCGCGGGGACGCCGTATTCCTCCACGCGCGCGACAGGCATCAATTCAATCCAATCCGCGAGGGCCATGAGACACGCCTCTGAGCAACATGGTTGACGGCAGGCCTGCGGTGGTGGAGCATAATGGCCATGATCCATCCCAACCGAGGCCCTCGAAGCGAGGCAGAGCTACCACGCCTCCCAACGGCACAGACTCGACACCTGCGAAACGCTCCCGTGTGTCGCGAGCTTGCGATCAATGTCGCGCCAGCCGTGAGAAATGCGACGGCGTGAAGCCCGTTTGCCACACGTGCGATTCTCAGAAACGATCATGCACCTACGACGAGCCGCCGAAGAAGCGCGGCATCCAGCCAAACTACATCCGAACGCTCGAACTCACACTGGCATGGCTTTTCCAGACAGTGCCGGAAACTCAGAAAGCTCTGTCGAAGAGCTTACCCGTCGCCAATGGGCCAGCCCAAAGGTGCGTCCTTTTCATCGAATTTCCGTCATGCCTGTGACATGACCACCAAATCAAAATTTCTGCACCCGGCAATGAGCTGAGCATCTCTTGTTTGACCTCGTTGGCTTGAGTCGTGCAAACCCTGGATTTCCAGGATCTTTGGGCAATGTCGCAATTATTTGCGATTATGTTTTCAGACTGAATTTCGTGCTGACTTTCAACAGATTAATTGGCAGCAAGGATGCCACGGCGGCCGAAACACTCCATCAGTCATGGCGTACCAGTTTGGTGTGCAGACAGATCGATCAAATGCTATCCGGTGCCTCAGTAGAATCCGGCAATATGGAAGTGGTTGACCCGATGCTATCAAACCTGCTCGCCGAGACAGTCGACAATGCAATTCCGCAGCATCCACCGCAGATACAAGCTACGACCGGCGCACACTCAAATCGATCTCAGAGCACGGCTAGCGGGTCTTTCGCCACAGACTCGCGACAAGGCCAATTGCTCTCGAGCTCTTTGCCAGACTTCGGTCCACTGAAACGGACCGGAAGCATTGACCGATCTAGAAAACTTATACTTCCCAGAAATGCTTGGAATCTGTTGGAGTATTACTTCGCCTTCACACAGTCATGGCTGCCCATGACTGAAAAGCATGGAATTCTGAAGACAATGTATGCCTATCCAACAGAGGGCCTAAGCCACCAAGAAGCCTTAGCATCTGGCGAACACGCAGAACTCTGGAGCATCATGGCATTGGCTGCATTCCAGCTATCTCGTGCCAGCCCGACCGACAATGACTTCATCATGCTACGCAATACTGCCAGGGATCTGATTCCTGATGAACATCAGATCAACGTTGGTGCCCTGCAATCCAAGCCCGCTGATGCCTTCGAGAAAGGCCATATCAGAGCTCTACTTGTATTGGCGCTTTCGAGTATAACCAGTCACGCTTGGCAGTCGGCGTGGTTGGAAGTCGGACTGGCGGTGCGACTGACTCTATATCGACTCGCGCAGACGGACCGAAATACTGGAGATAGAGCCGACAAGCCGATATTACAACTAGCAGCATTTGTCATCGAACATACGGTCGCTCACCAACTTGGCTTGTTGCCACATATGCGGAGCGACAGCATACAGGGCTTCAATACCCTGGACGAGGATGGCCTTGAGGAATGGGCGCCTTGGACGGATCCCACATCGCCACTGAATGGATCTGCAAAGGCGCCATCCAAGGCCTTCAGCACTTTCAATGCGCTTGTACACGAATTGCGCGTTGCCGATGAATTCCAGACGCCTGGGAATAACGCGAAGACCCATCCTAGGACAGTGGTCGCGTTACTCGATAATGCCTGTAAGAGAGATCACAGAACGCAGCCTTCGAAGTTGGCCGCAAACATGCGTTCACCAGAGGTCAGGAACGCACTACCCGCAAACGGGTTCCCGCAACAGGACTTGATGGGCATCGCCAATGCAATGACTCCAAGTGCGCCCGGAGCACTCGATCAATCTGTAATGTCTAATCAAGACATGCAAAGATTCCCATCAGGCGCGTCGCCAGCCGACTTCCTCACCATCCCAACGGGGCCTGGCGATTTCAACTATTCAAATTCGCCTCTCACCACAGAAACATCCAACACCATCACCAATGCAGGCTGGCCAGGCTTCAATGGACAAGGCGACGGCCAACCTGGAGGTGACATTTTCGAAGAGCTGGCTATGCTGGACTCTGTGGAGCCCATGGGCGAACATCCGCAGTTCATGCAGAATTTGGGCTTTGGTCCAGACCTTGATTTAGCAGAGTTTTTCGGTCCCGATTACCAACCTTCAAATCCTCTACTGGCCTACATGCAGCCGTCGCAAGGAGGAAACAAGAACGGCGGAGATATTGGATGAGATCGTAATAGTCGACTTTGTTCTATCATCCGCTTGACATGCTCCAAATGTCTATACGCAATCTACCACACCTAAGCGCGTTCAATGTGCGACTTGGCGCCTTGGGGCAACTATTCATCTCACACCATGTTTTGTTCTAATGGTGCCCTTGCAGCACAGAGATGCCGCCACGGACTGATCAATTGTGCAACTTTGGCGAGAAGACCCGTCTGCAAGCATGGCATTGGCTCTACGACCCTTAAAGACCGGCGGCGTTCACGTTCACTGCGACCTGGACTAGCATGAGGGAAATGCAAGCAAGCTGTCGAGAACTGAGAAGAGAAGTATCGGTTTTATGTGGTTAATGACGCGCTGCTGGAAGCGCTTTCAATGTATCTTATGTACGAATTAAGTATCTAGGTACGGTCATGGGTATCATACAGTATGCTCAAAACGCCCGCAAGAAAGCAACACCGTGTGCTTCACAAAAGAGAAAGAGAAGAAGTTCACAGACGAGCAACCTGTTCGGGCTGCATCAGGCTGGAGCGCCGCTTCTGCGCACCCATGCCCAAGTCGCGGAGCAGCTTCTCCCACGACACGGATGCGCGCTTCGCGTGCTCAAAGGGCACCTCCGGGCCCTCCTCCACCAGACTGGCACTGAACAGCTCCGCTGAGATGCGGCCTCTCCAACCCAGACCGACTAGGATGGCCTCGAGGACCTGCTTTACTGGAAGATATGCGCCGCGCTCGCTTTCGCCGTAGAACAAGCGGCAGTTCCTGGACCAGCTCATGCGCGCGGGTTGTGCGGCGTTGTAATACTTGTGGCCCTCGACGAGCGGCTCGTCGAGGTACTCTCCGTCAACGACTTGCACGAAGAAAACCTTCTTGGGATCGACGTTCTTGACCAGCCTCTCCATCGACGCCTTGAAGATGGCGTCTGCGTCTGCGGTCTTGCGGTTCGGCGCCTCAGGATCGGCGTAGATTCTGGCGGTGATGTTGAAGGTGTCGAGGCAGATGCCGAAGTTGGGGCGGTCGACGAGCTTGACGATCTCCCAGGCTTGCTCCCAGGTGTCGACGTATGTGCCCCAGGCGAGGTTCTCGTACGCGAACTGGATGCCTTCTGCTGCGCCTAGGTCGGCGACTTCCTGCAGGTCGGAGGTGATGAGGTCGAGGTCGCCGCTGGTGACTTCGGCGGGGAGGAAAGTGGAAGGGATGGCGATGATGTTGGTTCCGAGGATGTGTGCCATTTGGATCCAGACTTTCATCTCCTCGACGCGCTCGGCGTGCCAGTTGCGGTCACGCAGGCCTTCGTAGTGCATGAAGGGTTGCAGGCAGATGACGTTCAGGTCGCGCTTGTCGCACATGCCGCGGATGGTTTGGGCGGCGATGAGGTGGTTGGCGTTGGTGGCTCCGCCGGGAAGAGACTTGGCCACGTACAGCAGGTCTTCGTAAAAGAGCTCGATGTCCATGTTGTACTTGGCTGCGGCGTCGAGCTTCTCTTCGAGGTTGTGGACCCAGGCGCGACCCAGCGAGTGGGAGGAGATGGCTGCTCGAGGAAGCATGTTTGCGGTCGATGTGTTGGAGTAGCGTTGGATTCTAGGCTGAAGAATGGAAGACCAATCGAGGAGTCGTTGCCACAGGTATTGGAAGATGTTAAAGTGTGGCGTGTATTGATGCAGCACAGAGAGTGTGTTGTACATATGGAAAAATGATGGCGTTGTAGTATGGAAGAAAGATGGATTGTTGCTCGCTTCAGGTACAGATCAAGTAAAACAGGAGTGCATCTCTAAACAACCACAAACATGGACCCCGGGAAGCTCTTGATATCTTTAGAAGCAGAAGAAACAATGCGAGCACCGTTGTCGTTGAATGATCCACTATCGTAATGGCCCGGACCAGCTGCTGGTGTCGTTCCCCGGAGGATCTCATAAACAGGCGATGCTGGCAGCCCTATCTCCTACGCGCTGCGCCTAGGGGGCCGTAGCCACGGCGGTACAGTGGTGAGATTTCATCCTGCCAGGCGATTACGAGCCGTTAGTGTACTCTTCCGGGGAGGAAGAACAGTTTACCGGGGCAAAAGGGGTGCAAAGAGTTCAACCGTGCAGGCCAAGTGGGTCTCAACGCGACCGGAATGGCTCTTCCGAAATGAGCTGTGTGACATCTTCCGCCGCAACTATTTTTGGGCGCGGATGATTGGGTTTCCTGGTGTGGAAATGAGTTTACCAGCGCGACTCCTTCTCGTGTTTCCGGTTCGCTTTGATGAGCGCGACACGGCGACTCACGAATGGTCTCTGATAGCGTCAATCTGCTTTGACTTCTCGCGATTGAGAACATGAATATAACGCACGTGCTCTCGCGTGCTGGTTCGCTTGTCGATATCATCAAACATCATTATTACACGACGCCATGGCAGAGATGGTTACCGTTGCTATTGTTGGAGCTGGAATTATTGGTCCGCGGCACGCTGAGAGCGTTGTTAGGTGCCCAGACGCGGTGCTCGCCGCTTTTGTTGATCCCAGTCCACAGGCAGAGGGCGTTGCACGGAAGTTCGGCGTGCCTTTGTTCAAAGATGTCGACGCATTACTTGCATTGAATCGACCGGATGCTGCTATCGTGTGCTCTCCGAACAGCACTCATGTGTCCTTGAGCAAGCAATTACTCGACGCGGAAGTCCACGTTCTCGTCGAGAAGCCTGTATCTATCGACGTGCAGTCAGGCCAAGAGCTTGTCAGCCACGTGAAGCAATCACAGAAGACCGCCCTGGCAGGCCATCACAGGCGTTTCAACCCATATGTTGTAGCAGCCAAAAAGGCACTCACCGCCGACGCTATCGGTCGACCGATCGCCGTATCCGGTCTTTGGGCTCTGCGTAAACCCAAAACGTACTACCAGGCTCCTACAGCGTGGCGAGCGTTATCTCAAGGCGGTGGGCCAATCCTTATCAACCTCGTACATGAGATCGACATCCTTCACTACCTCCTAGGGCCGATTGTACGAGTCTACGCAGAGCAGACTATCTCTCAACGCGGCCATGAGGCAGAAGAGGGCGCGGCCATTGTCCTTCGATTCGAATCTGGCGTTGTTGGAACTTTCCTTTTGTCGGATGCGACGCCTTCAGCGCATAGTTTCGAAGCTGGTACTGGAGAGAATCCCATCATTCCCAAGACAGGAAAGGATTTCTACCGAATCTTTGGGTCGGAAGGGACGCTGAGCGTGGGTGATATGAAGGTTGAGAGGTATAGAAGTGGGAGCGAGGTAGGCTGGTCGGACAAGGTTGATGAAAGGACCTTGTCCGTTGGCAACGAGGTGCCTTTTGATGAGCAAGCCAAGCACCTGGTACGAGTTGTGAGAGGAGAGGAAACACCACGCTGTACTGTGGAAGATGGTCTCAGAGCTGTCATCGTTACTGATGCTGTCACGCGGGCGATGAGGACCGGCGTACCCGTCAACATCACAGAGATGTCGAAACTGTAGACACGAAGTCATAACATATCATGAAATGAAAGACATTCGTAAACGCTACATATCCTACATACTTCAGTGTCGCGACTTTGCAAGCTCAGTTGCAATGACTTCCTTGGTCACATTCACAGGCAGCTCTTCGAGCTCTTTGCGTGTCCAGAGCTTGTCTTGCTCAAAGCCTTGGTACAACATCGCCTCGGTACCCAAGATCACTTGCCAGCCGGCCTTCTCCGCCAGGTTGCCAACTTCGGTGTATGGAGTCGGGTGGTAGCACATCTCTAGGATAGCTCCCTTGTGCGTTTTGGCAAGGAAAACCTCGATGATCTTCCTTGCCTCGATCTCAGCCTCGGTCACAGGAGGGAAGTTGGGAACACACGCAACGATTGCTCCAGCGCCTTCCAATGTCTCCGCCTCAGCTGCGGTGGAAACATGTCGGAGTCCTTGGCCGTAGCCTTGAGACTTGCACCAAGACATGACGCCCTCGACTTCAGCAGGATCTCTGTTGACCAGGTAAATGGTCTTGCAGCCCAGGAACGCATGGAGTGCGTAGACAGCAGATCGTGCGGCACCGCCACCGCCAATCACTAGCCCGGGACGGCCATGGTAGACTTGATCAGGTGCAGCGACGTTTTGGACAAAGCTCTCGCGGACTCCAATGGTGTCTGTGTTGGTGCCTATGAGCTTGTCGTCGCGGAAGAAGATGGTGTTGCATGCACCGACTGCACGGCCTTCGGGTGTGATGTCGTCAAGATGCGGGATAATGGCCACCTTATGAGGCATGGTCACACTTGAGCCTGTAAAATGTCAGTATTGCTGCCTGGGAATGCAGTAATCTGGTAGAAAATTGAGGCTTACCATAGCATTTTGGGTCCCGCACGAGCTCGAGGAAAGACTTGACATCTGTAGATGGGAGTGGGAAGTAGTCCCAGTTCAAACCCAGGTTCTGGAAGATGGTCCGGTGAAGGAGAGGGCTGAGTGAATGTGCGATTGGGTAGCCGAAAAGGAATCCAAAGCGTTCAAGGTGATCCACAGCCGGTGCTGGGCAGGTAATGATATCTTCTTTGAACGCCATTGTGTTGGTGTGTGGCAGGTTGATAGCCTTGTGTTCAGTGCAGCCTCCAATGCAGGGCGTTTAGTCGATGTTTCGCCAATGTAAATCTTGCTATCAGAGCTCGTAATTGTCGTTTTCGAATGCGCAAAGCAATGTGGAGCTGGCTGTTCTTCAGGGAGGTAGGTATAGCTGCTGAGCTGTCGCTGTCTTCAATATTACTTTCCTACGCTACAACTCATTGCCATCCGCATCCTCCCACTTTGCCATGTCTCTGGGCCGCAAAGCCAACCCATACTGTACCCACACTACAGCCTGAGGTTGCAGTCACGGATGATGGCTCTGCCCTGATTCGAGCAGACTGCAGAATCTTCGGCGAAACTCGAACTCGGAAATACCGCCGGCAATCTTTTTCCAACGTGGCCGATCGCACATCCGCCGCAGCCGGCGTCCATCTTGCCGAGCTTAGGTCGTGACTTGAGTCTTGGGGGATCCATGCTGCCCTACCTCGAGCCTCCGTTGAGTGCTATTATTGCCTATGGTCTCTAGTGTGGGCCATCAGCCTGGGGAAGATCTCATCGTGTTCTGCGAGGCTCTCAGGTCGGGCGCGGCCGGCGCGGCATCCTAGCATGTACAAAAGGTCTTACCAGCCATGCCCAGAGGGATGAAGACAGATCCGACTTCCCAAGACCGTCTGACTACCCTAACCCGGTGATCTCTTGCCGCACCAGGATACTTCGAGACGTCACTCTCGCCCCCGGTCTATCTCCGCACGAGCACACGTGGGGAGGAGTGGAGGCCCGCAATCTTAGTTGGGTCCTGGGCATTGGAAAACTCTTTCCCGGCCTTCTAGCCAAGCAGAGTGACAAACCAACCTGATCCGTGTGGCTTGCGAAGACGGAGAACATCTCTGTACCCCGTGGGGTCTCGAACATCAGAGTCTTTAAGATAGGGCCAGCAGATCCCCAGATCGTTGTCTCGGTTTTCGAACACACTCCTCTCTCTACCCTACTCGATCACATCGCATTGAAAGGTCGACACCATGGGTCTTCTTACGGTTGTTGAAGACAGGCCTACGCCCAAGGCTGTCTACAATTGGCGAGTCTGGGCATGTGCTTCTGTTGCTTCTTTCGCTAGCTGCATGATCGGCTATGACAGGTACGCGGTGTCGCCAAAATGAGCTTGAAGATGGATGAAAGATGACTGACAGATCGCAGTGCTTTCATTGGCACCACACTGGCATTGCCTAGCTTCGAAGACGAGTTCGGCTTCAATGAAATGGGAACCGGCGAGCTCAGTCTGGTGAAGGGCAACATCGTCTCGCTTTACCAAGCCGGCGCCTTCTTTGGCAGCTTTTTCGCCTACGTCGCCGCGTACTTCTTGGGCCGCAGATACAGCCTCATCCTCTTCTCTCTCCTCTTCATTCTCGGCGCCGGACTCATGCTCGGCGCAAATGGCGACCGCGGCCTTGGTCTGATCCTTGGTGGCCGTGTCCTGGCAGGAATTGGTGTCGGCGCATGCTCAATGATAACACCCATTTACATTAGCGAGATCAGCCCGCCAGCTGTCAGAGGACGCCTTGTTGGCATCTACGAGCTAGGCTGGCAAATCGGAGGCCTGGTTGGATTCTGGATCAACTACGGCATTGAGCAGACACTCCCTGCCAACCACTCTCAATGGCTCATTCCATTCGCCGTCCAGCTTATTCCTGCGGGTCTTCTTCTCATCGGAGCATTCTGGATCAAGGAAAGCCCCCGTTGGCTCATGTCTAAGCACCGCCGTGAGGCAGCCATTACCAACCTTTGCTGGATTCGCAACCTGCCCGCCGATGACCTCTACATCGTCGAAGAGGTGGCTTCCCTCGATCTCGTGCTTGAAGAGCAGGCTGCTGCCATCGGCGAAGGATTCTGGAAGCCCTTCCAGGCAGCAGGAAAGAACCGCAAAGTCCAATGGCGCTTGTTCCTTGGATGCATGCTCTTCATGTGGCAGAATGGTTCCGGTATCAACGCGGTATGTTCTAAACACGGTCCTCTCATGGCTTCTTTGAAAGCAAGACGTGGCTGATTGAATCTTTGCAGATCAACTACTACTCCCCTCGCGTGTTCGCATCTATCGGGATTCGCGGCACTAGCACCTCCTTCTTGACTACCGGCATCTTCGGTGTCGTGAAGACTGTCATGACTGTCGTATGGATCCTTGTTCTTATCGACCATCTTGGACGCAGGAAGCTGCTCATGATTGGTGCCATCGGTGGCTCGATCTGCATGTGGATCATTGGAGGTTACATCCTCAGCGCCGGTGTTGATCCTGATGCGGAAACAAGCGACCTCTCATCCGGTGGTATTGCTGCGATCTTCTTCTTCTACATGTGGACCGTGTTCTATACTCCCAGCTGGAACGGGACACCATGGGTGATTAACTCCGAGATCTTTGATAACAACACTCGTGCCTTGGGTCAGGCCTCTGCAGCGGCGAGCAACTGGTTCTGGGTAAGTCAAGACTGCGCGATACTATCAGAAGTACACTTCACTGACCATCTTCGCAGAACTTCATCATTTCTCGCTTCACTCCCCAGATGTTTGACAACATGGGCCCGTCCGGTGCCGGCGTCTACTTCTTCTTCGCCTCGATGATGATCTTTTCGATCGCCTTCGTCTTCTTCCTCATCCCCGAAACCAAGAGTATTCCTCTCGAGAGCATGGATCGTCTCTTCATGGCCAAGCCCGTATGGAGAGCCAATCAGCTCATCCTCGATGAGGACCGTGCAAGGGAAGAGGACTTCAGGCACGATGCAGAGGTCGTGGGAGTTGATATTGCCAAGGAGAAGCATGCCCACGCGGAAACTGCCAGGTCCGACAGTGCCTAAGGATTCGAATGGTTCCATTTCTGGCTACTACGAGTTTACGAAAAGATAGATCTGTTTGCATTGATTGCATATATTTGTACAAATTCGAATTGATACACTTATCTCCTCAAAGCTGATGGAAATCATCATGGACGCCTTGTTGGGATACTCGATTCGTGCATCATTGTGGAACACAGACCAAAATCTGAGTTGCGTCCTACGTTCAGATAGAACACCGGATCTAATGCATGCCACACATGGCTAAGGGTCTACCAACTGTCATGAGCATAAAGTAACAAATGTCAAAATACCTTATGCGCCTGGCCTAGAGTACTCCAAATGGCGTACTCTCCGCCACACTTCGCGAACTGTCCTCTCCTGTCCTTCTCTGCCGCTTTCATCTTCTCTATCGCCTGCAGGCCGTACAGCCAGGTACAAGCGTCCGCCCAATTTTGCTGGCTCAATGACAGCAGTCTGTGCATCTTTCGGTGGGTTGGCTGTGGTGATCAAACCCCCAGCCTCTTCGAGCAGACAAATGCCAGCGCAAACATCCCATTCCCAGCAGCCCTATGATCAAGAACATGTTAGCTCGTGAACTAGAAGACAGCAGGTCAGGATAATACATACGCCTTCCCACCAGATATCGAAAGAGCCCATAGCGCAGTACGCAAGGTCGAGCGTAGCAGAGCCCAAGCTCCGTACGCCGTGCACCATACCTCCTTTGCCGTCTCGGCCACCGATCTCAGTCGCCATGTTGACAAAACTCTCCACTTTACGCTGGAGGTTGCCGTCGGGAATGTCTCGACGGTCTTTGCCCCATTCACAAGAGAAGATGCAGCCTTTTGGTGCGCTTGCTGGTAAAGGTGGGATTGGGTCGCGCAACAGTGGCAGTCTCTGGATTTCGTTCAGCCAGGCACCTTTGCCTTGACACGCCGAGAAGGTCTGCCGCAGGAAAGGCGCATCGATGACTCCGATGACGGGCTTGCCATTGACTACGAAGCCGATTGAAACGCAGTAGAATGGCGAAAGATGGGCAAAGTTGACGGTGCCTAGGAGCCAAGGCGTCAGAGATCTAAAGGATAGCTGACTTCATTTGTTGCAGGATCACTTACCATCGAGAGGGTCAATACCTGCACTCTAAAGTCAGTATCTCGTAGACTAGGTAGCTGTAGGCATGTGTACTTACACCACGTTGGTGAGTCATCGATCAAGTACTCTTTAGAGGAACCCTTGCTGTACGATTCTTCGCCAACAAATCTATGTGCATCCCAGTCAGTCGATGAGCACACAACTGAACAAGTATGAAGTTCACAGGTTATGGGCTTTGCCTTGCATGTGGTAAGACTTACTTGTGATCAGGGTACCTCGCTAGAATTGACTCGCGAATAAATGATTCGACCTCTTTGAAACATCGTCAGCACTCTACTCCAAGAATTATCGGGACATGCACAGATATCCTGACTCGCCACTCAATAGAACTCACCTTCATCAGTCTTCGTAACAATGTCAACAGAGTTCAACTTCTCTTCCTCTTCCAACTGAACATCGCCATTCATCCGCTTCTGTGCGGCCTCTTGCAGCAATTTACCCGCATCCTTGCCCAGTTGCAAAGCAAATTGATAGATTTGATCGAGGTCTAGGTCTGATGCCATAATCAATGTACGCTTGTTGGGTCTGCGTAAGGTTAGCAGTGAGCGATGCTCAGGGCTGTGGTTCCTCGGTCGATGCTGCCCAGAGTCGGATGAAGTCTTTTCCGCTTTGGGAGAGCTCGTTCGTCATGAGTGATCATTCGGATCTCTCGGTTGAGTAACGCAGCATGGCCGAAGCATACAATCGATTGGCCAAAAGCAACATCTCAGTGGTATTAGGAAGTATCATGGTCTACCGACGGCGATGGCTGTAACCCAATTTCAGTCGTAAGTCTTGGGCAAATCGCCGTTTTATCGCGTGCTCGTTGAGCCCAGAGATGCCTCGTCACGTCTAATCTACATCAGGTACCGGCAAGCCGTTATACAGCTTCATATGAAGCCCCAGTTCTTTCATAGCATCCATAGCGTTCTTTTCCCGCAGCTGTCGTGACTTTTCCTCCGAAACCAACACAAAGTCATAAGACATCAACTTGCTGCCCTCTTTCACACCATAAGCTTTCGCCTTCTCAGCATCCACAGTGCCCAAGTCAATCAGTAAAGATTCCTTCACGCCGAAAACAGCGTCTGACGTTTCGTACGGGTCACCGCGGAGGTACAGTGCCCTGAATTGCAAGTCAGCTTGGCTCAAGTGCATGAGCCCTTTGGCTAACTGGGGTGACTCACGTAATGAGGTGATCGAAGCCCGGCTTCTCCATCATGAAATGCATATGGCTCGGCCTGTAGCAATGCCTCTTCAACACCTTCAACAGCTTTCCCACCGGCCCATCATTCGGAATCGGATACGGCACCGGCACAATGGCCTTGAACCAAAACACTCCTTCCTTATCACTGTGCATCACAGCTCTTTGATCCGGCTGCTCGCGGCCCTCATATTGCACGTCGTACTTCCCATTGCTGTCTGTCTCCCAGATGTCGATCTTGACGTTTTCGACGGGCTTGCCGTCTGTGTCTTTGATGGTGCAGACGACGAGACAAGGTTCGCCGGCGGGGTCGTGGGCGATTTGAGTGCCGTTCGGCTCGGAGATAGCGTCGTGGGTGTGGAAAGGGCCGAGGACGGTGCCTTCTGTGCTGGAGGGTGGTTTGGGGTGATCGATGCTGTCGACTAGGAGAGAGAGGCCGAGGATGTCGGAGAGGAGGATGAATTCCTGTTTTGGCGTTAGTATTGACAGGCGCCACTGTATGCGATTCCTGCAAGTAGGCGTTGTCTTACCTGCCTCACATCCGTACAGATCTGCCCGACAGATGTCAAGAATTGGATTGCTGTCATCCATTCATTGTGGCTCAACCTGGTCTCTCTCGCGTAGTCGTGCAAATGCTGGACCAATCGCTCTAGCAGGTACTTCATCCTAGGATCCGGACATCCCGAATTGATCAAGTTGACGTTTTCTGTGATGTTGTCGATCGTCAGATCTTTGAGAGGCGGTACGTCGACTTGTGATGGATCCATGGCGTTTTAACGATTTGTTGGCACAAAATGCTGAAGCTGCACGAATGGAAGTATGCTTTTCTTAGAGGAGTGATATGATCAGGTAGGGTGTAATGCAAGTGAGTAAGGGAAAACAATAATGATCATGACATTGAGAGAAAACATTCGGGAACCAAGACCAAAACCGCCCCGCATAAATATCGCTGCCCCGCAGGAGCTTGGGTTCGGCTTTTGATAAGCGGCTCTTGGAGACTTCTGATATGCCGTGACGATTATCAGATTGATCTCTCCTCCGTGGTGAGCCATGTTGATGATGTTGTGTCGAGATGCTGTAACCGTGATAAACGTCGTTTCAGCACTCAGGCAAATAATCGTTAAGGGTCCCATTGCATGATTCCTCTGAATACTCTAAGTTATTCCCTCAGAGCTTTCCATCCAGCTTCTGAGCGACAAAGTTGATCGCTGCTGTGTAACCGAATACACCCAGACCACAGATGACGCCAATAGCTTTGTCTGAAAGGAAGGACTTATGCCTAAACTCCTCTCTGGCGTGAACATTGCTGATGTGAACTTCGAGGAAGGGAATTGCCACTCCGGCAAGGGCATCCCGCAGAGCCACGCTCGTATGAGTAAGACCACCGGGGTTGATGATGATGAACTGAGCCGTTCCCCGAGCATCGTGGATCCGGTCAATGATAGCACCCTCGTGGTTTGATTGGAAGTCTTCGACTTCGATTCCGAGCTCTTTGCCCTGCGACTTTGCGGCTGTCACGACATCGGAGAGGGTTGTGCTGCCGTAAACTTGCGGCTCACGGGTGCCCAAAAGGTTGAGGTTGGGACCGTTGATGAGGAGGATTGATTTGGCCATTGCGGGTGTATGTGAGTGGAAATTAGACCTGGATTTGGGAAGGCAGGAGTCGTAGATTGATCATACCAGTTGAAGAATGGGTTGAAGTTGTGTTATAATGTTGTGCCACGATGGAGATGGGAAAATCCTTAGCCGTGCGGAACACAACGTCCGCGGGCAGGATGCATGCCTGCTTCTGGGCATGCCGTGGCATACCGTACCTGTCATGTAATCAGAGAGCCGGCGGTCACGGAATAGGTGTCACCTAGTAAATTGAGGCCCTCCGCCTTTCGGGACTGCTATTCATTTCTATGCTTATTCACCAATGTGTAGTCCTACCGATCTGGCCTTCAATGCCGGACCGCACACGGTATGATCTCGGCGCCAGAAGGAGTTCGGCTTGGAGCTCGAATTGCTGTAGTTAGCAAGTAGGTTCGAGGCAGTATTAATGTGTGCAGGCACGAATGTCATGCAGATGTTCGAACCTACCAATGAAATATAGGCATCTTTCTGTATAACCATAAGCATATCTCGATCGACATGTTTCACGCAACGAAGATGCAACGAAGACAACAAGCTTTGCAAATCCACGTGCACCGACGTCACCGGGAGCCTGGTAGAAGGGGCGTGATCGCGTTCTGAGGCGAGACCTAAGGAATAGGAGCCATCGGATCAGCATCATCGTCAACATCCTCCACCGAGCTTTCTCCCCCAGGGTACACAGACTACACAGCCTCCATCATGAGCCCTAGCGCGGCCTTCCGAAGCTGACACCCGCCGTATCGTATCGATGCTCCTTACACCGCGCTCCTATCTTTCTTCGCAGGTGCCGGATACGCACGAGCAAACGCCAAAGACCCGGGAATATCCCTTCTTCCAGCAGACACGGCGCGTTAATGAGGAGCGAGCCTTGAGGCGGGAAGCGCGCAAGATGTTGTTGGTCCACCAAGCCGGGCAGGTCAAAATCGGCGAGGTTGTACGATACACTCTCACATACACGCCAAGCCATGATCGCATCCTCCCTACGCCCTCGCATCTGCATGTGAAGGTCAAGAACACTTCGGCCATACCTTTGCGCGCAGCATGGATACATGGACCTTATGCACTGCACGTTTCCGCATACCCATCTTCATTCAACCCACATTGCAAGGTCGAAGAACCCAAGAAGTATGGCGTGCCAGAATATGAGCCGATGTTGAAAGCTGCCGGTAGCTGGCAGACAAAGCTCACCGTCCCGGAAGATATTCACGAGACTGGAGCTGATCTCGGCAAGAGGAGGCAAAGCACACAGTCGCAAACACAACGGCAAAGCGTGGATGAGGAGCCCAAATCGGTCACGTGGATCATCGAAATCGCATCGCAGATCTTGTTCTCGAGCTCCGCTGGCGTAGACTTCGAATTGTTGGTCGGTCGAGACGAAAAGAGCCTGGATCTGGGTTTCACGTCGTTGTCTGTAGCTGGTCAAGGGCAAGGCGGCCCAGGTCAGGTTAAGGACGCTGCCAAACAACGACAGAAGCTCCAAGGAGACAGGCATCATCATAACCAAACTGCTGGTGTTTTCTCAAAAGCAGTCAGACTAGTAGTCGAAGATACGGAAGCATTGTGGAATAAACCCGGAATGCCAACATGGAACGATAACGAACGACGGAGCAAGAATGCTGCCAAATCTCGAGGCGAGACTGGGGATGAGGGCGATAAACCGCAGAAACCGAAGAGGAGGAAGGTGCACCTTGTCATCGTCACACACGGCTTACACAGCAATGTTGGGGCCGACATGCTTTTCATGAAGGAGAGTATCGATGCTACTGTTCGACAAGCACGCACGGACGCAAGAGAAAGGAAGCGAAAGTATCGTGCCCAAGAACGAGACCAAGAGGACGAGCAATATCAAGCCAAGTCAACCGAAGACTCGAAGGCTGGGAAGAGTGAGACGGACGACGATGTCACGGCAACTGCACCACTTTCTGGCGGTCAAGAGGAAATTGAGTCTGAAGACGAGGACGAAGACGAGGAAGAAACGATTGTTCGAGGCTTCAGCGGCAATGCAGCGCGAACAGAGAACGGCATCCAGTACCTGGGCAAACGGCTGGCAAAGTATATCTTGAAGCTCACCTATCCCGACCAGCCTTTCTTGCCTGTCAAAAAACCACTTTCGCGAACACTCACGGATAGCTTCAAAACGCAATCAACGAAAACACAACGAGACGGAGAGCCGGCGCACCACGGCAGCAGCGTACACCACACGAAGGAACAGCAACAGCAGGCAGATGATCTGCCATACACTTTCTCCAGCATTAGTTTCATTGGTCACAGTCTGGGCGGCTTGATTCAGACCTACGCGGTAGCGTACATACAGAAGCATTCTCCCACATTCTTCGAACAGATCGAGCCCGTCAACTTTATTTGTATGGCTTCACCAATGCTCGGCCTGAGCAACGAAAACCCGCTCTACGTCAAATTTGCTCTGGACTTTGGACTGGTCGGACGGACAGGTCAAGATCTTGGTCTCACCTGGAAGCCACCCGGCCTTGCGAGTGCCCGAGGAGGCTGGAACGCTATGATCGGTGGACTCGGCGGATCATCGCAAAAGAACGACGGAGATGAGGATCCGGGCGCGAAGCCCTTGCTCAGAATCCTACCGACCGGTCCAGCACACACAGTTCTGCGAAAGTTCAGGAATCGTACTCTGTATTCTAATGTCGTCAACGATGGCATCGTCCCTCTCAGGACCAGCTGCTTGTTGTTCTTAGATTGGCGTGGTCTGGGCAAAGTGGACAAGGCCAGGCGAGAAAACGGACTCGTCGGCACAGCTGCCGGATGGGCATGGGCTGAGCTCACTGGTGCGAACTCTTCCAGTGTACCACCCAATGTTCGAGCTGAGCAGAATCTTGAGAGTGACAGTGACACAGAGCTCGCGCGACGCGCTGAAGGGCAAACAGTACCGCAGCCAGCGGAAGACGAGACAGCTGAGGACAGCAGGAAGGTTACTGGTCGCATGAGTTTCGACAGCACCACGGCGAGCCAGAGCAAACCACAGGCAGCAAAGGAGCCACCACAGCAGAAAGGTGTGTTTGACAGCTTCTTCGATTGGTTCCGCCCATCTCCCAGCCCAACACCGCCCAGAGACCATTCACCGCAACCTCCTACGCAACCGAAGTTGACCAGGAAAACTTCCCGTGCACTCCACCGAGCCCAAACTATTCGTGCCCACGACGAGTCTCCAGGAGACACCGATTCAGGAAGACCAGGCGTTACGAGCAACCCCACTATAAGGCCACAAGGTCCCGACAAATCTGCCAAACGTCCAGTGGCGACAAAAGGGGATAGTTTCCTCAACACTGAGACGGGCGAATTGCAGGCACCACCCAAGACTTCTATCTTCGAATCTGCGGGAGACATCTTGCACCCTCCGTTGCCTAGCAAGCAATGGATCACAGACCCCAGCAGTCGTGCGCGGACTATCTTCCATGACCGTGTCTATCACCCCGAAGACATTCCTCCGCCACCTACCAAGAGACCTGGAAGTAAGCTTGGACGTACTTTCAGCAGCGACAACATGGCCAAGTCTGGCGGAAGTAGTACCAACAGTCTGCACAGTGTCGACAGTGTCGCCAGTGTAGACAGCAGTGGCATGAAGGTCGAAGAAAAGATCGCACGCGCTTACCACAAGGACTTGAGCTGGCGCAAGGTGCTGGTCAGACTCGAGCCGGATGCACATAACAACATGATCGTTCGTAGACAGTTCGCGAACGCTTATGGGTGGCCTGTGATCAAACATCTCTGCGATACGCACTTCGCTGATACCTACAGCGCTCGCACTCGTGATGAAGCAGAACCGGCCAAGGAAAGAGCACCACCAGGAAAAGAACCAATTGACGCCCAGCGCGGCGAAGAGGTTCACAACCAGACCACAAGGGCACCCCCAGCACGCACCAACAGCGAATCCAGAGAAGCCCAGGACGAGCTCACATCTCTTAGCGCATCCCACCAAGGCAGCGAAAGCTCCAAGCACCGTGCCGAGCAGCGTGCGAGCGGGATGTGGGACGACGCCATCTTTGAAGGTCCAGACGACGATGATAGCGAAATCGACGAAAGAGGCCTGATCCAGCGGCTAGTAAGCCCAGGCGCTCTCAAGAAACCCGAACAAAGCTACCAGCCCACATCGCCATCGGCGCGCAGCCCGCGTTCGCCTTCGTTCCAGTTCACAGACGGACATCGTGGCCTCGCTCCGCTCTCGCCAACAACGTCCAACAAGTCGAAGTCTCCTCGAGCCGGGCCAGAGAGTGGCTCGCTTCAGAGCCGAGCGAGTGTGAAGAGTACCAAAGAGCCAGGAGATGCTCCGGTCTCGCCGGTGATGGCTAACAAGCTCACCGAGGAACCTGACTCTCTGGAGAATTCTCCCAGCACTGCTGACGTGGGCCTGGGGTTGGGCAAGAATGCTCAGGAGCATTTGGGTAGTCCGACGAAGAAGAAGGGTAAAGACAACGATAGTGCGAGGCGAGCTAGTGTCGCTGAAGACGTCGCGAGAGCTACCGCTGCTGGCGGGCAAGAGTGATTCAACCTAACTCTTGGTCGGAACACTTTACACATGTCTTCCCGATGGCGAGAGGGAAGGTCGAAGCCCGTTAGTGACAGGCTCAAAAGCGATTTCTCGAGAGAAGGAGGTGCTAGACGCAATACATGTAATCAATATATCACAATGTCCACGAGTAATACATCGATTGTAGGCGGTTTGGATTCTACCAAATTGTACCATCACGCCCACTGCGCCCCCGAATCCCTCTCCCAAACCTTCCACATCCTCTCCAACATCCCCTGACCCATCGTATCAACTGCCGTGCGCCTTCTCACACATCGATCCCAGTACTCGCCTCCCTTCCCAGCTCCAACAACTCGCTCATCGTCCGTTGTAGCAAGCCACAAACCCGTCGCTGCGCCTTGCTCAACCGGCACGCACAGCACCGTGGCCACTCTAAGGACCCAGAACAGCGGATCCGCGTACCATGGCAAGTTGTCGAACTTGCTGAAGATGGGCGTAAACGTGTAGCCTGGCGTGAAGGCGTGGGCTGTTTTGCGGGAGCGGCCGGATGATGATTGGGAGAACTGACTATTGAAGCGCTTTTGGAGCAGGTGGGCGAAAGCGACTTGCATGAATTTCGTGTCGGAATAGAAGCCTGAGTCGGTGATGGGTTTTTTGCCGTTGATACTGGGCTGGGGCACCAGGCGAGGTAGGTCGAAGAGGCGCTGTGGCGTCGCAGCGTACTGGCCCGTACTAGATGTGAAGATGACGCGAGCAGAGGGTGTGAGGCATGGTTCGAGCAGGGACGTGAGGAGGAAGGAGCCGGCGAAGTTGGTCGCATAGATAGTTCCCAGGCCCTCATGTGTCATGTCTTGGCCTGCAGGCGGATTGGAGATCCCGGCATTGTGGAAGAGTAGATCGATAGGACGGCCGGCCCATGTTGCGGCAAAGGCGCGGACTGAGGCGAGCGAAGATGTGTCTAGAGAGAGGACATGCACACGTTTGGACTTGGTGGCGTCGATGATCTGAGAGGCTGCAAAGTGGGCTTTGTCTGTGCTTCGACAGGCGAGGTATACTGTTGCGTTTCGGGAGGCGAGGGATAGGGCGAGCGAGTATCCGATTCCTGTGTTGGCGCCTGTAACGATTGCGACTTTTCCCGTGAGGTCCTTAGGAGGTACTTGTAAAGAAGGAAGGAGGCGGGCTATCGGGAGAATGAGCATGGAGATGGCTGTGTCAACGAGGAGACGGAGAGTTTCCATCGCGGTTGACATGAGGGAAGCCATCAATAATGGCGGTCAAGAGTGTGAAAAGATTGCAATTCTTCGGCACTTGTTGGAGTAACAAGCATGTGGCGCAGCTCTATCAACTCGTCTGATGCGGTCGCGTCGCGATCTTATATGTGGATGCTCTGGATATCGTGGCCTGATCATTTTCTGAGGTTGACATCGATACTTCGCGGTCCGGCCGTAACTTTAGAAGGATTGTATCTTGGCGCATCTGTATGCGGTCTATTTTCTTGAGACTTGCTGCACGGCATCGTCATTGACTTTCACATTTCGAGCGCATATCCTGATCGTGGAAACTCTAGATGTGAACACGTAAGTCAGGAATCCAAGAGTCCCCGCGAGAGATTGGGCAAAGCTGTGAACAAGAAGTCAAAACTCTTTTGGTGGGTATATTCCTCTCTTTACACTACACACACTGGTCAGCGAAGCCAAAGCTGCGACCCAAAAAGGAAAAACGACCTCCAACTGCGAGACTGGTAAAAATAAAAGAACACCACCATATGCACGCTATGCACCACAGACCCCATTTTTGATCCCTTTTTCGTGACCTCATGCCAAAACAGTAACGCCGCTGACGCCAAGGTGAGCGCTCAAGACTGGCCTGCAGGTTGTTTATTCCGTCCCGTAAGGCGTCGAGCAGCTTCAATCGCACCAATGTAAATCAATCGATCTTATCCTGGAAATTATTGTCTCAACGAATGTTTCCGACTGCGCGCTTAGCACATCTTGTACTCGCAGCGGCCGCTGGCGGTACGGCCCTGGTCGTCGGTCTGGTTCTCGTAGTCGATCGCGATGTCGAGATCACGGCGGTTGTCGTTGTTAGGACCGCAGGTGAGCATACCCTTGACGCTCTCGCCAGCCTCAACGGTCAGGACGTCCTTGAGGTAGAAGACGGTCTGCTTCCAGTGGGTGTACTTGGTGTGAGGACCGGTGGAGAAGCGGACGGGCTTGTGGCAGGCGGCGAACTCGATGTCGAACCATGCGATCATGGCGTGGACGTAGTCGGTGCGGCGGACAGGGAGGGAGAAGGGAAGCTTGAATGCGAGGTCGGCGACGGTGCAGGTGTAGAGGTCGATGGAGAGGACAGCGGCAGGGTCGGTGACAACGGCCTTGAGCTCGACGGTGTCGACGAGGGGCTCGGTCAAGGCGGTGTACTTGAGAGGGCTGTAGTCGAAGCCCCAGACGTTATCCCAGACTGTGGAGAATTGTGTTAGTTTTGGACCTGAAAGAATGTGTATTCGAGAAAAGCTTACAGCCGATCTTGTCCTCCTTGTAGTCGCCGTCCTCGATACCAGCCATGAAGATGGTGGCCTTGTCGGGGAAGATAAGACCTTGGCCGTCCTTGCGGAGGTAGCGGTCACGGGCCCACAAGACGGTGTCAAGCATGCTCTCGTAGAGGAGGAAGTAGCCCATCCATTCGGAGATGATAATATCAACCTCGGGGAAAGGAAGCTCGACCTCCTCCATCTTGCCCTGCAGGAGGGTGATCTTGTCCGACAGACCGTTCACCTCAACGATCTCCTTGGCCTTGGTGATGATGGTGGACATGTCGACGCCGATAACGTGCTTTGCGCCGGCCTTGGCGGCGAACATGCTGAGGATGGAGGTACCGCAGCCGACGTCGAGGACGACCTTGTCCTTGAAGAGGTGGGGGTTGTTGTAGATGGCATCGCGGTAGCTCTTGGTGCGGACCTCATCTTTCTGTGGCAGCTGTTAGGACTCGGTTCGGGTGGAGGTGTCATGAGGCTGTACTCACCAGCATCTCCTCGTGGATACCGTGGTGGTTGTAGGAGTTGAAGTAGTGACTGCAGGTCCTCGTTAGCATTCCATCTCGACACGGCTATAGCTGTTCGCAGACTGCGCGCCGTACACTTCGCTGTGGGCCATGTCAGGCCCGGCCTTGAGCTCGGTGTGGTTGGGAGTGCTGGTCATGATGGCGGTAATGTGCGGTATGTGGGTGCGATGTTGATGGAGGAAGCTGAGTGAAAGAGCGAGGTAGGCAAGGTGGTCGGGAAGAGAGGTGGGGGCCAGTTGTCGGGTGTTTATTCGACGTTTTTCGTCGATGCTAGCCTCACTTTCTCAAAATCTAACTTCGCCTAGCGCTCAGAGAACATCCCAGGGTCCGCCTTGCAAACTCGGCCGACTCGGCGTTTGTCGCTCACGTGGGTCCAAACTTAAAGGTCAGTGCCAGGCTGCCAGGCATCTTCAAGCTTGAAGTGTCTTCTCGGCGTCCACCCAACATCGGCCTGAGCTCAGCACTGCTTAGTGCCTCCAACTACACCATCCAATGCGCCAGCGCACCGACACGTGATGAGTGCGACAAAGCCCATGAGAAAAACGACTGGCTGGACATTGGTGTTGTGAGCGCTCGGAACCTTACCAGAATACACTCAAAATGGCCTGACCTTGACTACACGCCGAGCACCGGCGTGAGGTATTCGTACGCCACCTGCAATGACATCGCTAGCTTGCAAAGGAACGCGACAGACTGGACCTTGCTCGGTCAGAAAATCAGCCATTGTATGGTTCAGACCAAGGAACGCCATTGCAAGCTGCAGTTCTCGCTCTACCTGTTGGCTGTCGTAATTGTCTGCAATCTCGCAAAATGCGTCTCGATGCTGGTACTACTCTGGAATCACCATAACGCAACCTTTGTCGTATGGGGAGATGCAATATCCAGTTGGCTAGACAAGCCCGATGGAGGAACATCAGGTCGTTGTCTTTTGAGCCGACAGGTGGTGAAAGCGCAATTAGCTTCTGGGGCAGAGCCTCTACCGACTCTACACCCTGGTCGCCAGTCGCGCCGAGTATATCACGGGGTGAGTCGCACACGCTGGTCTATCACTCTGGTTATCTACGTATTCGCTCTTGGAAATGTCGGCTGGCTGCTACGTATGGCTCTCGATTGGGCAACCGGGTACGACCACGTGTCATTAGCATCATTGGGGTTCGGCACCGCCAACTCTCGCAACATAATCTACTTGAGGGGCCTTGGCTCGGAAGACCTGGTCGGACCGGTCCTGGTCGCTAATTCCCCTCAACTGATCCTGTCGATCGTATATCTAATGTATAACGGTCTGTTCACAGCCATGCATCTGGTGCGCGAGTACAGTGATTACGAGGGTGAACGAAAGGCTCTGCGCGTCACGATGCCGCGAGGCGAGCAACGCAGTACGTACTGGCTACAACTACCGTACACGTACAGCTTACCATTGATAATCGCATCTGCCATCCTGCATTGGATGATTTCACAATCGATCTTGCACGCGTGGCTTATCACGCCGAGCACGGGGAAGGCGAGGACTATGCTTTCACGTCCGTGGGCATTAGCCCATTGGCAATCATAGCGGTCTTGGCCCTGGGATTGTGTCTCTTGATTCTTGCGGTCGGGCTCAGTTTCAGGAAGCTCGGCAACCACATACCCATCGCGGCAAGCTGTTCTTTTGCTTTAGCGGCTGCAGCTCACCGGCCCGCGGGCGACTCAGACGCTGCTGTCCTCCCTGTACAATGGGGAGAAGTGCACGAGATGGGCAATAGTAATGTCGGTCATTGCTGCTTCACGAGCTTCGAAGTTGTGGAGCCTGTGATGGGAAGGGATTATGCTGGCGTTGACACAAAGGCATTGGGGAGTCGAAAGAAATGTGACTAGTAGGGCTTTCTTGGGGCGTGATAAGGAGCTCAGGCCTTGCGGCACACTTTCAAGCAGGGTGGGGGGATGACTTTGTGACCAGAAAGCTGGAGGAATGAAGCGAGTCTGTGATTCCGACCGCGGAAGTCGCATCCATTGGCTGAATGGCTTCGTGAAGGCACGGGATCGCTCGCGCTATTTGACTTGCAGAGCGAGACAGCGGTACGATGCAACATCGTCTTACCTGAAAAGAATTGAGCCCCAATGGGACGAAATCCGGCTTAGGCTGTACAGTTATAAGGCATGTGGCATGATTCCATAATCCATGGAACGTGACGCGGGACGTCACGGATCGTGTGGCATACGCATGATTCCATAATCTTTAGGACCTTTTCTCCAGGCCTGACTTCCAGATCGATGCCAGACATCGCGTGCAGCTCTCATTATTGCCCGGTGCGCTCGGTCAACAACTACGTTAGTGCACTCAATGTTACTCAAGTGTCTGAGGGCTCATAAATACTGTATCCTCTCGCAGTTTACAGCTCACCAGCAATCACTGATCCTTTCTCGCTTTTGCCTCCTGCTCTTTCAATAATCTGCCTATCAACTACCACGCAAATCTCATCGCTATGACTACTACAGAGACCACCAACGTCGAGCACTACGACTGCATCGCCATCGGCTCGGGAGAGGCAGGAAAGATGGTTCCCTTCCTGCTCTCTGAACAGCATGGAAAGAAATGTGCCATCGTCGAGCGCAGATGGATTGGAGGGTCGTGCCCCAACATCGCATGCCTGCCCTCCAAGAGTGTCATCCATGCAGCGAACCTCGCTCATGAGGCGCGAATGGTTCACAAGCACGGCCTGGAGATCCCGGGTGCTCCAAACCTCAAGTCCAACATGAAGCTTGTGAAGGAACGCAAGTGCGAGATGGTGAAGACAATCAATGGATTCCAGGATCTGTTTGAGAAGTTTGATGTTGAGTTGATCCGTGTAGAGGGCCGGTTCGTTTCGCCAACGGTCATTCAAGTCAGCGACGGTCGACTTTTGAGTTCGGACAATATCATCATCTGTACTGGCTCGAGGGCTCTGGTCGACGCGAGCGTTCCTGGCCTGGTCAAGGCAAAGCCTATGACCCATATCGAGATCTTGGATCTGGACACATTGCCGTCGCACCTCATCATCATTGGAGGTGGCTACATTGGGATGGAGTTTGCTCAGGCGTACCGGCGATTTGGCTCAGATGTTACGGTTATCCAGCGAGGCTCTCAAGTTCTACCCAAGGAGGATGAGGACGTTGTCGACTGCCTCTCCTCTATCCTCCAGGATGAGGGCATACGGTTCTTGACAGGCACCACTGTGGAATCTGTTCAAGGCACGAACGGAGACGCAGTCATGGTGCGTGTCGCCTCTCCCGAAGGGTCGGCTACACTCCACGGCTCTCATCTCCTCGTCGCTACTGGTCGACTTCCGAACGTCGAAGACCTAGACCTTGCCAACGCAGGCGTTGAACTCAACACAGCCGGCCACATAGCTGTCAACGATCAGTTGCAAACATCAGTCCCGCACATCTTTGCAGCAGGAGACTGCGCAGGCAGCCCTTACTTCACCCACATGGGCTGGGACGATCACCGCATCATTCTCAGCAACATCACCCGTTCTTCCCGTGCTAAGGGTACTCGAAGCCGCCAGGTACCCAGCGTCTTATTCACGAGCCCCGAGCTAGCGCACGTGGGCCTTCGCCAAAAGGACGCTGACGCCCAGGGAATCAAGTATCGGCTCGTCAAAGCTTCAATGGGCTCGGCTTTCCTGCGTACGCACACGCTGGACCAGATTGCAACAACCGGCTGCGCAAAGGCTCTGCTGGCGAAAGATAGTGATGAAATCCTTGGGTTCACTGCTCTTGCGCCTGGCGCCGGGGAGCTGCTTCCTCTGGTTTCGTTGGCGATGGCACATGAACTCGGCTATCAGGCGGTTCGTGATTTGATCATCACGCATCCTACCCTCAACGAAGGGTTTCCAATGTTCTTTTTGGATGTTCAGCCTTCCAAGGGTAACTGATTGTTGATCGTGCTTCAACCACAAGGAAGGACTTTTGTCGTTCGCCGGGTTCCACGCTGCTAAATTGATTTGTGCTTGTTGGGAAAGGGAGGAAGGCATGTTGTTTTGCTCGGTTTGCACGACTACGAGCCTTAGCCTTGTTGGCTTCATATGTGAGCCAGTGCTTGAACAACATTGAGAGGCTTGATCAAATTTTGAGTAGATCTCATAATCATACACGACTATAGGTAAGTGAGAACTGGGCGTCTCGCCCGAATTGAAGTGCTATCAATTACTCAGGACTGAATTTCGGTAAGTAGTCATAATTTCGACTATCTCTCAGACGAGCTAGTCACGTGATAGTGCGCATTCGCTTCACCTCCCCTACCTCGGCTGCATGCGCAATACGGCGCCAAGACCACTGCGTTGTTCACGGAGGAGCTAGCAATGATGATAGACTATACCAGCCACAGTTTGAGTGCCTTCTTCAGCTGACAGTGCATGTCTCGCCTCCCATGCGCGGGTCGGGATTCGGAGAAATATATGCAGCGCCTAACGTTAAGCATCGCCGTCGCGTCCAACTTGCTAGTCGCGTCTGCACCATTAGACATGAAGAGCTCGCTCAACTCCGACATCCCAGGGGGCTGGACCTGCATCCTCACCTTTTGATCTTCCGCCTGATACTGGAGCCCTTGACTGCTCTCGAGAGGGTCTTCACGCCTCCACTTTCTTGCCGTCCGAACATTTTTAGCTTGTAGTGCCACTCTATGAGCGCAGGAGCAACGAACTAATCGAGCTAGCCTGTCTCTAGCGACTCGAAATTGAGCACTACTGTGTCATGAACAAATACACTAATGCTGGCAATCCTTCATGCCAAGACGACAACAACTCTTCGTTGCCCAAAGCATTTCTAGTGTCCTGCACAGGTGAAAGCTGAAAGTATTGTACAGGGGTGACGGCTGAAAATATATCCTTGGCGTCGCGTGTTATGCGATACTACCGATGTCGTTGTTTCTCGTGAAGGCCGACAGAAGCTATCTCTTTGAGCCCCAATCGTCAACGACCGCTGGACATCATTCTCCTGGGCCATCGCTCATCGAATATACTGTGTGAGATGGCTCGAAATTCCCAGGATGATTCGACACTACAGAAAAGCCCCAGTGCTGGAGATTCTCATTTGCACACCTGGAATGCCCAAATCATCGAACCGGGCCTCGAAGTAGCACCAGCCACCGAGCAGGACAAACAGTACATCAATCCAGTCCATGAAGGCGACAAAGAAGCGCTCGACCGGGCCGAGAAAGAGGCCGTCACAAGTCACGGTTATCGATTCATGCCTTCACACCTTGAGCCCGGGCAAACCTCTTCCAAGCAGCGTAAACTGTGTGGCTTGAAGCGAGGCTGGTTCTGGACGCTGTTGGTCGTGGCGCTGCTGCTGTCAGCACTTGTGATAGGCTTAGCAGTCGGGCTAAGCTCTAAGGCGCCTTCGGAATCTTCAGACTCTACTCAAGCTGCACCCTCTACGTCTCCAACACCAGATGAGCCTTCAACAACACCTTCAAGTCACTCATTAGAGATCGGCGGCAGTGTCGATCCATCCTATTTCTCTAGCTCCGGTGCTTGGAACGGCTCTGGGTCTGCATTCGCCTTGCAGAACTTTGCCGAGGACTTCGACGACGATATTGCTGACCAAGTCTACGACAAAGTAATATACTACCAGCACCATACAGGCGAGATCCGATGGATGCGACTAACAGCGAACGACACACAAGCCTGGCAGCAGGGCCCCCCTAACTCCGAGGTTGCTTCTGACGCAAAGAACAGCACTCCACTGTCCACAGTACACGTGCTGTGGAGTGTGTCTTCCTGGCATGTATTCTGTACGTCCATATCCTGCGTCATCCTTGAAAGGATTCACTCCAATCGACCATTCTTCTAACTATGCGACCAGATATCGATTCGGAAAACCAGGTTCGGCATCGTATTGGGAACAATAGATCTGCAAGTTGGAATGAGGGCTCAATCGGAGAAGCAAAGCTCAAAGCTTGGGATGGCGACTTAGTTGGTTTGACAGCATGCTGGGGAACGAGCAACGACGTTCCCATTCGACTCTTCTACGCTTCAAGCAATGCAACTTTCGAGGAGTATCTTTGGAACATGAAGAATGATACTTGGCACCAGCAGCGAAAATGGGAGGGATTCAATGGAGCTGCAGCCGTAAGATGTTACGGGGGCTCGAACAGTAACACCGACCGTGGCGCAAACCGCTATCTTGTCCTGATGAACTCCGACAACCAGATCGAAATCTGGTACCAAAACAAAGACGATGGATCGCTTGACTGGGCCAAGTGTAAGCCTTCTATGCTCTAAGGTGGAGGCGGAAGTACGATAGTCGCTAACAAGATTTTAGCGAGTCTCCTTATCGACGACGCTCACCCTGCCTCATCACTTGGGATGACCAGTAATGTTATCGTATATCAGGAGGCTTCCACAAACCTTATCAAGGTCAAGCGTATAGACTGGCAAGGCGAGATCACAAGAACGTCTGACGATCTCTCGCCTCCTGAAGAGTACGCCGGGGTTGCTGGCACCCAGATCAATGTCATCGGATTCGACAACTTGGTGAACATATTCTATCAACGCAACGGCGATGACCTCACCAGACTATTCCGCGAATCGAGCTTGAATCTATCTAGCAATTGGGAGTCGATGGAAATGCCGGTTTAATACGTTGCGCACCCTCAACACCGATGGAGATAGCTTGATCCAAGGCGATATGGCACTAGCTGGTGGCAAGCATTAGCATATCTCCGGATGACAAACGAGTCGATCAATATCGATGACTTCAACTAAGCAATAGCACATGCATCTTCCTAGATTATTGAGAGTCACATACGACCACAGGTCAGTGAAAACTGGGCATCCCGTTCGCTCTGCCATACATAAGCACTAAACCGGGCGACTAGTACTAGAGTGGGTGACCATCTGGGAATTCCGCCTGTTGTATGTTTTCGGCTCCTCGGTAGTTTTTCTTTTTTTTTTCTCCCTCGATCGCAGGTCACGACGTCTCTTCGACGGATCAGCTTTTCATTAAGTTGCAATTGAAAGCAAAATGGTGGGATCTTGTCTACGTAGTTACATGGATGAAAAGCCTGGTTGGCTGCGTTTCAAGTAGAAGATTAAGAACATTTAATGAGAGTTTACCCTTCCCACTTCCCCGGACTCCTGTGCCTTTGAAAAAGCGGTGGCGATCAGCTAAAGCTGACCAGACAGATCAAGTCTAGCATGTCCTCCGACGTCCGCCCTCATCGTCCCCGCAGGAACGTAGCAGCCTCACTAACTTTACTCGTCCTTCTTGCCTCCATTCACACATTTGCCGAAGCCAAGATCTCCGTCGCATGTCTTGGTAGAGTCAAAGCCATCGGAAGGGCCAACTAGAAGGTAGCCATGGAAACTGGACGATTTGAAATATTAGAGTCAGGCCTCGAATGTGTGCTGCGACAGGGTGACTTACTCGTCACTTCCATGAGTGAAATCAATGCATTCCGTGCGACAGAACTGCTCTGGGTGGAGAGTGTCGAAGTGGCGCTTGATAGCGCCATCAATAGTCCCGACCTCGGCAGACGTCTGGCAAGTACCAGTGGGGCGGTAAATGTAGCTGACTTCCCCGTTGGGGCCCCAGTCGCCATACTGCGCGTAACAGTTGCCATCGTTGGACCAGTCTTTCATATGCTCGGCAAAAGGGCGTATGTCGTCTTTAAACGTGTTGTATATCACGCAGACACCAGCTGCGGCGCCGATTGCCTGGCAGATTCTCCCCATCTGCCGTTTTTCCAGCCCAGTTGCGTTGTTGGCTGGCTCAGCCATATCGTTTGAAACCCAGGCATCCGGAGTGTTCAGTTCAGAGCCGACCACGATGTGAGAGACTTGCATTGTCGAGTTGTTGACATTGTCGTCGCTGATGGGTGTTGCGGAGCCTGGTGTCAAGGCAAGAGACGCCAGGTACAAGGAGGAATAAAGATTGAGGTGCATGATTGCAAGAGTCGAGTGCTTCGAGGCTCTTTCAGATATCGCAGGAGGAGCGAAGAGCTGCCTTGGGTAATATGGGCGGATGATGAGAAAGAAGCACCAAGGGGACGCGCAGTCATATACCCTTCGCTGGGTGCAATGAATTTTTACATCAACCCCGACTTGGAGCGAAGCTTCTGTGAGCAAGATACTACTATGCGAAGGATCAGTCTACTGTTTGAACCACACTTAGCGAATCCACATCAAACTTCATGCAAAGCGGCGAAGCGCTTCGATCGTCAAGCTCGTGTTTGTTGGGAATCAGCATTGATACTGCGCCACGGATCTTAGATTGACCGACTCGAAATGTCACCGTCGTCAGTCGCGGTTAGTCCTTATACAACGTCGCTCAACTGAAGCATCAGAACTTCTTGTCCATGCTTCCTTTTAAGGATCTGGTGGTAATCGACGCTGTGATACGTGCATGGCTGGCTTCCAGCAATACTGCGAAGTAACTTCGCATGCTGCCATCCGTTGATGAGGTAGGGCATGGGCTGCTAGAAATGTGCATGAAACATACATGCGACCAGCCGATAATTGCCCGCACCCACGAAGGCCTGCTCCTTGCCCAAGTGCCGTGTATCAATTCAAGCGCGCCTGTTGTATGACGCCTAGTACGAAGCTAGTAGCTCGACGAGCCACATTTAACGCAGTGAAGAGATGCTGGTTGATGGTACTGGTTGACATGTGGACGATTTGACAGGTGAGACAGGCCACAATTTGGCGCAGATGCCGTCGTTGAGCGACTAGACTTTCGTCTGGTGTATTCAATAACTGTCAGAGGGTTGGCCTCGAGAAGATCGGCGTTGTTGAATTCGTGGGCGAGTATCCAGCGGGTGGATCGCATGAGTACGCACAATAGCAGGCTGGTCCGACGTTGCCTTTAACAGTGGGTTCAAGGAACAGGGTCCTAACTTGTCGATTCCTTCGCGGTAGATGTGCGTAGCACTATCTCGTTGTATGATGCGAATTGTGGGTTTGTGAGCTATCACCTTGTTTCGAGATATGAACCGGTGAATGAGATCAACATGTTATTGAGTGGCCGGCGTTGAATAGCGCTATCGGCGGCGTGATATGCATTCACTGCAGAAGCCAAAGGCAGAAATTGTGTAACGTATAGTGCAGTCGTAAATGGCTCAAGACTCCGGAGACGCGAAGGAATGGAAGGATGGACAATTGTGGATGTTGATGTTGTAAGAGGAGGTGAGCTTGGACGAAGCTTGGCTTTTTCTCCACAACGCGCGTATGTTGTGTTTTCGGCGAAGCTACCTCGTGCAGCTATCACTTCCTTCGCTTTGTTTTCCCTGAGGTGACATGAGTCTGCGGTTCTGCAAACTCGCACTTTACGGACCAATGAAACCTCTGCAGCAGTGTCGTATCACCACATAACTATTCGGACCATCAATCAACACAGGCCTAGAGCGTCGACATGCGATTGCAACTACCTTTTGGTGCTGATAGAACTTCACGTCACTCACACAAGCTTGGGACGGTGTGCACGATTTCAACTTCAGCACAGAGACTGTTGTTGCTGAGGCACAGGCCACGATCTCATGATGTCTCGACGATCGTTCTACTCAACGGCCATTCCTTCTGGGCAGTGTCCACTGCTAGCGAAACGATCAGGATCAAGAACCTAGTCGAGGCTCGGGAGTACATCTTGTAGCGCTCCAGCTGTGGTGAGAGGCGATGAAGACTCGCCGTAACACGTAGGCCCCCACTTGGATCCCATCGCCACCGGATGATACACGGACATCGCCCAGAGACGACATCTTTTACGCAATGCAAACAGACCGGAGGTAGTCTTAGTGCGAAACAATGGAACCGGGCGCTCGCAACTCGGCGTATGTTCTTTACTCCAATGTCATAAAAGGCGCACATTCCTCGATTGTAGCTTCCAAGATCACCCAAGCCATCTTCACCGCGATCGCTTGCCTACGAAACTCATTCCATCTTATCTCCCCGTGCAATTTCGAAAAAGCATCAAATATTATGCATTACAACCATATCGTCGGCATGATTGCAGTTCTGATGCCTGCTTGTCATGCAGTGGTCATCGGCAATGCAAACACCAAAGTCGGCAAACGAGCCCATTCGGCATTACCGGACTACTGGACCGATCTCAGCCTCGATGCACCGACCAACAACACGCTTGGTGTTAGCAGACAACAGGTTTCTGTTTGTCAGGCCAATGGCGAAGGGTCGACTATCTGCATACCCTGGGATACTCTTCGTCACGCTGCCGGAGACCTTGGCTCCATGGTGTATGGCCAGAGTCAGGCCGATGATTGCGAGACCAGCTCCGGAGTAGCCGGAGATGGCGACCGCGTCAAATACATTTACCACGCGGAAGGTGCCTGTTCCACCAGCGCAGAGCTCGCCACCATCGAGGGCGCCATCAAGAATCACTTCAATCTGCAGCAGAACAGGCAACTCTGTGGAACGGTCTGCTTCCATCTGACTCACGGCGGCACGTAAGTCAGATCGATTGGTGGACTTTTTCAAGAGGCAATAGTGAACACTGACACGCGGCAGGTACAATGGATATCTGCTCGTCGGCCCATACACTGCTTTCGACGAAGGCAAGTACTGCGGCCCGGATCTTGGCTTTGGCAGCTGCGATGCAGGCGGCAAGGCGAATGCGTAGTCCAAACAACACCTTGTGAAGCTACTGGAGGGAAGAGGTTGAGAGAGTTGGAAGTCAGAAGACGCTGGTAGCATTGATTCGGACGGTCGTCTAGGGAAACAGCTTCAGCAACTATTTGATTGTAGACAGAATCGAATGTGGTAATAGATGAGAGTCATTGCCGTTTTGGTAGAAGTTACAGATGGTATATCAATTACTCGCGCGAAGGATGCGCTAAACAATTTCTAAAACGCCAGGCCTGGCGTAACGACTCCACAATAGGCTGTTGATCCTAGGCCCTACAGATGCACTATCATGAATCCATACCCGGCCCACAACGTGACACGCTACACTGCGTGAATATCATCGTCGATTCTCGTGCAAGGATTTTCTTCGGCGTCTTTTGGCCTTGTACGTTGGTGAGACCTAGCGTGCTCAAATTGGTCCACCGTTTCTAACAAGAGTCACATGAGTAGCGCACTACCTAATATAAAGTGAGTATACCCCAAGGTCACGTTGACTTTTGCACATCTTCCATACATCACGAAAGCCATGGAAACGTTAACAAAAAGTACTGCCTATGCCGCTCGTAGCACCGCAAAAGCAGTTGTGGACCATCTTCCTCGACGAGATATCATTACTCTTGAAAGCTCCCACATCATTCAAGACACACTGGGCCTTCACATCATCGCACTACTATCGCTCTTATGGCTCTCTGCTCAGTTACAAAGATATATCGCACGGGATCTCAACGCTGGATGCTGGTACGGCTGGGACGCATTAGCCCTAGCCGCCGTGGCGCTTTTAAGCCAACAGAGACAGTATGCGATCGCCTGTGTTCTCACTCCGGCCTACTTTGTCTGGACCAGGATTCCTGGCAGCCCTTTCAGCGACCTACACTTGCCCAGCTTTCATACGTTCCTGGAAACGACTTCTAAGCAAGGCCAAGACGGCTCAGCAGCTCAGGGAGCTGCCGACGCCGCGAACATCCCAGAAGATGCGCCTTCCTGTCTTGTATGCTGGTCTTCAGAGCAAACACCCATGGTATTAGCTTGCAAGCACTTCATGTGCCGAGAATGCCTATCTACCATGAAAGACCGCCGACAGACCAGCTGTCCCTTCTGCCAACGCCCACTGTTTTCTGACAACGACGGCTTGCAATGCGCCGTGCACAAAGCTGTTGTTGCTGCTCTTGCTGCAAGACTTGCGACAAATGGCATATGCTACCTTTTGCAACTTTGGCACGGACAGTACTGGGAGGTGGCCCAGTCCGCCATCACGTACCTTCCGCAGTTCTACTGCTTCCGGACTCTACACTTTGTTATCCTGACGCAGGGTGACAAATGGTGGCAGTTCGGTATGTTCGACTATCTTATGCCTCTCCCGGTGCCGGATGGGCGGTTTTGGCAGTCTGTATGGCCGCCGATGGTTCTCACTATGCTGCTGTGCATGGGAGTATATGGTGGCCTGCACAAAATCGAGAAGCTGGATCTGATAGTGGAACGGGTGATCCATCATGCGCCGTTCAATCAGCTGTATGCTCCCTGATTGCGA
Organism: Cladosporium austrohemisphaericum; assembly: GCA_022813715.1. NCBI lineage: Eukaryota > Fungi > Ascomycota > Dothideomycetes > Cladosporiales > Cladosporiaceae > Cladosporium > Cladosporium austrohemisphaericum. The sequence continues at coordinate 2,061,330 of JAKLLY010000001.1, forward strand.
GCAAGTCGGCTCTTGATCGATGTATCGATGGAGTAGTGGAGCGTTTCGACAGATCTGGCCTATCTTGGAGGACAATGATACCTCCGAATGTGACTAGGTAAATTTACAAATTGACGGAAAATGACAGGTCAGACATTCCGTGATTCACCTCAAGTGCATTCCCACGCTTGCGAAGGGAGTCTCACACGGGGAGTCCACGCTCATGTTGCCATTCCCTCTCCCAATCAATCTCTTGGTCCACTCCATTCACTTTCTGCACGCTCGGTCTCAGCCATTCGAAGATAAGGACATCACTCCTTAGCCAGCCTTCATCTCCAACATCATAGGTCTTCCCATATTTGTGGATATTATTACTCAGCTCGCTATAAAGATGCAGGCCCCGCTGGTAAGAGCACCACTTCTCGTAGGTAGGATCCTGTTTGGATACCGCCTGGCGCCCGGACTTTATGGCTTGACATGTTGACGGGTTTCGATTCTTCCAGGTCTCAAAGTCATGGCTGAGAAGTTCTCTCAGAGCCTCACGTGGAGACCTTTTCGGTGCTGAGCTAATTGTGGCCCCTGGAACAGCTGTTGGGAGAGCTGCCGAGGGCGCTGACGAAGCAGTTGTCGATAACAACGCCGGAGTACTCGCGATTAGCGTAACAGCTGCTGGTGTTGAATGTGCTGTTGGAAGAGCAGCTGGCGCAGGACCTGTCGTCGATGATGCCGGAGCGCTTGCCGTGGCTGAAGTAGTCGTCGTTGACGTCGTCGGAATTACGGACGATGCTGAGGGGGCAATGCCGCCTGTCGACGGAATGTTCTTGATCATCGCGTCGAGCTCAATTTGCACGGCTAATTCCCAAGTTGCTTTCCAGAGAGGTGTCGCATTGCGAAGATTGTTTGTTTCACTTTTATTCAGATTGAGCTTTTTGGCCAAGATGGCCTTCTTTTCCTGCGGGAGGCTTTCCAAGACGTGGCGATATTCCAGGCACGCGATGGCCTGCTTATGCTTCGCAATCTTGGAACGCAAAGTCGCTATCTCGGAAAAAAGGTATTTGTGGGGATGATGATGGTGTTTGGTGAACTCTCTCAATTTCTGAATAGCATCGAAGAAGCTCTCTGCCTGTGTATCGGCGACAATTTCAACAAACGCGATCGTGGCAAGATGGAAATATTCGTATGCAGCGGAAGTTGGTTGGTTGCTCAAATATAGCCTGCGCAACTCCTCGAGCAAAGACTCGACTTCTTTGCTTGAACAATTCCAGGCGTCCGTGGTCTTGAGCACTTCGACCACTGCTCTGTGTCGCTCTAATGGCCAGGTGCGCTCGACTGCAAATCGAAAGTTCAATAGCTGATAATTCGAGCACGGTCAGGCAATGAGAGTGTGCTCACTCTCTTAGGGTGTCTTCCTCGTTGATCCGCCTGATACTCGTCTCAAGGAATGTGCGTATCCCTTCAACGGTCGACTCGGTATTGACGCCATCAGCTTGTGGAGCTTCGCGGAGATTTGTGAGTGCACTTTCGAGCTTTGTCGATTGAGTAGTACGCGTCAGTGGTCTTACACCTGATGCCAACCTCGAGGCGTCCAGGATCTTTGCGATCTTGCTCATCAGCACTTTACAAGCTGTTGCCCTGGAAGACTCAATAGTAGAGAAAGCGAACTCTAACATGCTTTCGGATAAGTCTTGGATACGACACTTGCGATTGTGTTGCTCAAGGCGGACAAGCATCTCGTCAGGTGCTTTTTTGTATTCTTCTAGCGATTTGCTGAAATTAGCAGACGTGAACTCGGAGAGATCCTCGATTGGAATTTTCGCGGCTGGAGATGGCTTCGAGGCATTGTCAAATTTGGCGCTCTTCACTGGCGTGGTGAATTCGGAAAGCCAGTCGTTATTCTTGAGCATTGTATCTGGTGCTACCAAAGAATCCTCGATGACTCTGCTCATTTCGATCCAGACGTGGGGTATGTAGCGTTGCTCTTCATCTTTCTGGACGAGCCGGAAGGTCTTCTGCAAAGTGTAGAGATCCTTGGACCTATGAAACGTTTTGGCATACCACTTCGCTTGTATTATATTGGGCCACAACGGTATTCGGTTTGTTCTCGGGTTCCACCCTTTCAGGTTCTCCTTGGAATTTTTGTGCTCGGTTTTCTGCTTAGCCTCCATGGTACGCTGTGTGCTCGTGAATGCAGCTGAAGTGCTCGAGGCTAGAAGCGGAGCTCCACGGATTTATAACGCTGACCATAGCCTTGAACTATGTGTACGTCTGATGCAGTGTAACTACGTGTTATGATCTCACAAAGCCTGTGGATGCTCTTGCCGATGCTGCGTAGACGAGGTGTAAGCATGGTGGCTTTGAGCGTAGCGAGGCTGGAACGTGCTAACTCCCTCGGACCAAATAAAACAATACCGCGTGGAGAGGGACCTGGGCCACATGCGTACGTGCGGCCTGCAGAGCGTGGCGTGATACTTTACGGGGTTTCAGCCTCGTCTGATAGCGAGCCTGACGAACAGATTATCACGAACCCGACTCAGCGATTGTTGAAGTATTGATTTGGACACGTGCTTGTCGACAATCCGCAAATAAAATGTACGATTCCTTTGTGGAAAAATTGCAGGGCTGCTGTCGTATTGTCATTACTGTCCGGACCGTCGACTTGTATTTCTCACTTGCAGCTTCGCGCACCATGAGACGATATGGCGTGACACGCTCGGCTGTCATAACTGTTGACAGCGCAGCAGCTCAGCCATTGGTAGCTGCAGCGTGGCTTTCGCTGCAAGTCAGACGCCCAGGTGTAATGTGGTGACACAGGATGAGGCTGAAGGCACTTGGCAGCCTTGCGTTGCCATCTGTGCCAATACATGTCTCCTAATATTCCATATCAGCGACAGCTTTCTATTTGTTTGAACCTCAGCAGCACTTGCGAGAACAATGTTGTGAACAATTTCTCGATGCACTGAAATGAGACCACGCAACCGCAACCGCAACCGCAACCTACTACTTTGCGTAACGAGAACGAAATATTTTCCATCGACAGCATCAGGATTTGGAGAGCTGTGTGGCGATCTTACCATGCCGAGTATCACCGCCGAAGATTGTAAGTTAATTCTTCTTTGTTCATAGCTCTGCCAACACACGCACTTAGGCGCGAGCGAGGGAGTCTCACTTTTTGTTTCTGCCTCACAACTAACCAAATATGTGGTATACCGCTTTCGTCCGCTGCCCAGGACTCCTCTCAAATGCTGAATTTCCCGATCAAGCTCACCATCGCTTTTGAGTCTCTTGTTCACTTCGCATCGGTGTGCATTTAAGCGGCAGGGTAGACGAGACGGAAGACGTCGTTGAAGACGTAGTAGGCGCCGTCCGCGGGGAGGAGCTGGAAGGTCTGGGTGTAGCTCATGGGCCTGCGCTCTTCCTCGACCTGTAGGATATATTGTCAGACTCATCTTCCTCCTTCACCGCACGTCTCCCTATGCTGTATTCCGGGATTGGCTCTCACCAGAAGGGCACCGCTGACGACGACAAGGATGCCACCGCTCTCGTTGCTGGGCTGGGCGTCGACGGTCGCGACCTGGTGCTCGATGCGCTGGAAAGGAAGCTCCTATTGTTACGTAGCCGTATCAGTCTCTGGTATAATGAATCCCAAACACTATGACGTATCACCCTGGCTTTTCGCGATCGCCGTGGGGTTGCTCATATCGTGGATGCGGCGTACCTGGAGCTTAGCAACAATGTTTGCGGTACCGAGGAAAGGCGACTGCTCAAAAGTGAGCATAGAGTTGTCGCGCTGTAGCGTGTGGTCAGCTAGTGCCCTCTGCGTCTTGAATTCCGCATCTTGGTGGGCGTACGTAGAGAGGCGCAAGCTGGGCGCGGTCGGAGTCGAAGGTCTTGTAGTAGTACTCGGTGAACTGCTCTGTTGGAGGAATGAGTATGGGTGTTCAGAGCAGCCATGAGGGCGCGAATAGCTTACGGGCGACAGCGTTGAAGTCTGTGAGGGAGCGAATGTGTCAGCGGTTGTGTCGCGTTGGTATGGCAGCCTTTGCTGTGAAGCTACAGGCGATTTAACTTACCCGACATGATGGCGGTTGTGATGTGTGTATTGGGGGTGGAAAAGTGTGTGAGCGGTATAGGAGAGGTCTGGCTAGAAGGAGGTGGAGGTGGTGGTTGTGGTGATGAGTGTTGTGCTCGCAAGTGGGCTGCGCGGGGCAAAGCAAGAATGCGCCGAAGTTGTCGCAGTGCTGGACCCGAAGCCCAACGCAACGGCCGCCGCCTCTCGAGGCAGCCTCGACAACGCGCACGACTCGAGTTGGGCTCATTGCTCATTGCCCAGTGAGCGCAACGCTTTCGAATCAATTACTGCCAGGCTCGCGAGCCACGCCGAGCCGAGTGCGAACACGTCGCGACCTCATCTTCAATCCTCGCTCGACCCATCGCCATCGTGATACGGCATACCAAGCGCCCACTCACCGACGCGACATCGCAATACCCTCTACACACTCGCCAATATGGTCGGCAAAAAATCTGGACGTGCCCTTCTTAGGGAAGAAGGTAAGCATTGCTGCCCTCACCTACGCATGCGATCGGCGCACGTCTTGTTGCCCTGCTGGACGATGCCTTTTTCCTTGCCACTCACCGCTTGCCACCCCAAGCCTGTATGCACGCGGCTAATAGAGTATGCAGGCCTGCAGCGCACGGACAACAATATGGAGTTCACCACCTGGCCGCAGGTTAACATGATCAACCAGAAGAACTACTACACGTGCGTCTAACTTTCTCCGCTTGTTCTCTTCAACCTCGCCTTCCTCCTGCTCTCCTTCCCTCTCCACCATCGATCACGTCGCGTGTTCATCAGAAACCCGCGCCATGGTCGGTCGCAAGGTGCTCGACGGCTTGCGAAAGGGCAAGAAAGATGTCTACGCCCTGAATGTTCAATACGTGAAGAGGTATCGACTATTGCTCTGTGCCGTGACCCACCACCCATCATCTTCACTCCTACCTTTCGCACGACTTTGCCAAGAGGCGACCCACGCAAAAGCTGACCGCTTTGTGCAAACAGCGACTTTCTAAAACGCGATGATCAAATATTGGCCCTACGTCTGCAACAGGACGAGCGTCTCGACAGACGAAAGCGTGCCGCAGTCGACATCGACAGAGCACGAGCACACGGCGCTGCTGAAGGTGTGCCCTTCGGCGAACCTGACCCGGACCAAGATGTCGACGAGGACGAGCCGATGGACGATGCTGGCTCGGAGAACTATGGATCTAAGACCATCATCCTTCACCCCGGAAGCCAGAATCTCCGTCTCGGTCTTGCTACTGACGCGTTACCTAAAACCGTGCCAATGGTAATTGCTCGCAAATCCGACCACACGGAAGCCGAAGTCAGTGAGCCCAAACCTAAGCGGCAAAAGACCGACGCGCCCTCCGAGGAGTGGTTTGGTGAAGACTTTGCGAACCAGTACAATAATATGGCACAAGACTTCAAATCTAGTCGCCGCGCAAACAAACGTCGCGTGCTACCGAACTCGAGAGAGCTTGTGACCAAGTGGAACTCTACGACTGAACCAGAGATTATTTCAGAACACAATGACCCGCTGCGCATAGAATGGACAGACCTACCTGAAGACGCCTCACAAGCACCGGAATTCTTTGTGGGCGCTCCAGCATTGCGCATCCCTGAGAAATCGAACCCGCGCTACAAATTAAGCTGGCCTCTCAAACAAGGCTGGCTGAATGAGCAGGACTATTACAGCCGCAACATGCTTGAACGCGACTACTTTCTGATTATCGAGGAGAGCATCAAGGAACAGCTCGGTCTGCCCAACAAAAAGGAATGGAGCCAGTACAACTGCGTCTTCATCATCCCAGATCTATACGAGAAGGTCCTTGTTGCACAGATTCTACGACAACTCATTGTCGACTTCGGCTTCCAACGTGTCTGCTTCATCCAGGAATCACTTGCGGCATCTTTCGGAGCCGGCTTCGGCATCGCATGCATTATCGACATGGGCGCCGAGAAGACAAGTGTTGCTTGCGTCGAAGACGGTATGGTTATCGAAGACTCGCGGATGAATCTCAAGTTCGGCGGTTACGATATGACGGAGACTTTCACCAGGATGATGCTGTTCGATCACTTTAACTACAGCGATTTCAACCTCATGAGACGCCACGACTTCTTACTTGCCGAAGAGCTGAAGGAGAAGTTTACTACAATGAGCGACGAAGGCATCACGGTCCAGCAGTCCGAATTCCATCTGAGAGCCCATGGCCAGCAAACACGGAAGTACACGTTCAAGATTTACGATGAGGGCATGCTTGCGCCGATGGTATGCAACCTTTTGTTTCCAGATGTTCTGCCTACTTGCTGACAAATTTTGCAGGGCTACTTCAGACCCCAGATCTTCGACCATTCAAACAAACTGGTAGACCGTCGCAAGCTCGTTCCACGCAGCTTGGACCTGTACGATGGGCGGCCCAACGACCCAATCTCCCAGGCGCAGCTCGCCGTAATCGACTATGCCAGGCAGAATATTCCGTCTGCCGTGGTCGCCGCGCCATTGAACCCCGTCCAACCTCGAGGAACACCTCTCCCTGCTGCAACACCCTCCAAACCTCGCCCTCTTGGCCTGCCCTCACATCTCACCACCAACGGCGAGAACGGCGACACCACGCCCCGCTCTTCAGTCGCCGGCTCGCCACCGCCAGAAGACATCGGCACTCCTCAACCAAACGACAATGCTGCAAACCCCTCCGGCATCAATAGCGATGACCCGACCTCCTCCCTGATCGACGCGGACGCTCTTGACCGCACCACGCCACTCATGCCTCTCCACCGCGCGATCATCACATCCATCGACATCGCCGCTGGTACTGACGAACGCCGCCGCCGCGACTTACTCGGAAGTATCATGGTAATCGGTGGCGCCTCCAAAACCCCCAATCTCGGCGCATACCTTGAGACTCAGATCCGCCAGGCGCTGCCACAGTACCCGAAGGAAATCTTGGTCGCGCCTGCGCCGAAGGATCTCGACCCTGCGATGATAGTCTGGAAGGGCGGTAGCGTGTTCGGCAAGCTGCGCATGACTAACGACAGCTGGATTGGAGGGCTGGAGTATGATCGTTTGGGAGCTAGGATCTTGAACTACAAGTGCATGTGGCACTGGTAGGCGATGAGCACGGTCTGGGACAATGAACGAAGGTGTGAGGGATCTGAGCGATTGCGGAAGGACAGGGATGAATTCTTAGTACCTAGACAAGCGAACTAAAATTAAGCTGGCCATGGTGCAAATGCTGCTGTCTACTCGCTTCTTGGGTTAACAATCAAGATACCACAATCAGATTCCCGCCATATTACGTTAGAAGAATTGTAGAAGCATGCAACCCACTTGATCCCGTTGCATGCATGCTTTCGTCTCCAATTATCAAGGTCCTACCTCTCATCACACGTGTTTGTTCTCCTTGAGACGTGAATCGTCGTGTAAAAGTCTCGTCGTTGCCAGCACAATTAACACAGAAGACACGCGCCGAGACACCTATCGCATTCGATACGACTTGCTCGATACCAAGCTGGATGCATCAACCTGATAAGACCACCTGATACTCATGGCTTTAGCCATAATGTTGCATGGTAAACAGCGTTAATGTATATGTACAAAACGGTCATCCGGATGTTACCCCAACTCTAACCCTCAAATGATCATCAGTTTTATCAAACATGTCCTAAATAAAATGATTAGTACACTATAGTATAGTTGAGCTCATACTTAGAAGAACTGATATCTATAGACCGCAACTCCCAGTGACTCCACAGTGTGTCTTGAAGTTTGATTGTGTCCCTCCGTGAAGAAAGTGGGATGACCGATGCTCGGCTTTCACATGCTCGACGCCATGACCATGGCCGAGTGACCTCATTCCTGCCTTTAGTTACCGCTGTCACCACCACTCGACGCCAGACACTGCACCTCTCCGGTACACAGACCGTATGCGATAGTATCACACAGCGCTGCATGTGCAGCGAACCACTCTCCGGCCATGGACGAATACGAAGGCGAGAGCATCGTCAACCGCGACGACACCATCCCAGTCCTCCGCATACCCTCACACACCTCAAACAACAGCGGCGACCTCTCCGACGCCGACCCTCTACACCTCAAACCTGGCGGCCGCCGGGAGCGCATGAAAGAGCACGCTTCCAAGATCAAAGATCGTATAGTCGACCATGGCTCGCCGTACTCGCCGAGCATCCAAGAACGGCTGTTTACAAGTCTTATGGCACAGATCATCCCACCTGAAGAGCTGAGCGAGAACGAGGGCTCATTACAAGACGATGGGACAGGCAAGCTAAAGGACAGAAGGAGCAGGCAGTATGTGGACAGGCCGAATTTCAGTGTCGGCATGATGAGTGGAAACTTCCGCCGCTTTAATGCGAGAATCGGAATTGTCTTCGTCTTCCAGAATCGGCTGATCCGGCTCTTTACGTGGAAACATCCTACTGCTACTCTGAGCTTTCTGGCCATCTACTCTCTTGTGTGCCTGGATCCTGAACTGCTGCCAGCTATCCCCCTCGTAGCAACACTGTTCCTGATCATGCTGCCTTCTTTCCTTGCTAGACACCCAGCCGCGGAGAACGACCTCAGGCTGGAATCGAGGAACTTCGGGCCACCTGTGGCACCGCCTTCCCGTGTGAAGCCAGCACCAGAGCTGAGCAAAGACTTCTTCCGAAATATGCGTGACTTGCAGAACTGTATGGAAGACTTTTCTCGGATGCATGATGCGGCGAATGAATACATTACGCCATACACGAATTTCAGCAACGAAGGTGTTAGCTCTGAGCTCTATCTTGTACTCTTCGTTCTCTCGATTGCGACTTTCATTGCAAGCCATCTCATGCCGTGGCGCGCTGTGGCGCTTCTTGGTGGATGGGCGGCAGTCGTCTCTGGCCACCCAAACGCGCAAAGTGTCATCTTATCAACCGAAAATCTGACGCAAGCGAGCCGACTTCTCAGCAGCGCGCAGACTTGGATACGCAATTGGATCGAGCAAGATATTATCCTGGACGAGCCGGCCGAGCTGCGACAAGTCGAAATTTTCGAATTGCAGAAGCACCATGAATCATCAGGGACCTGGGAATCATGGCTCTTTTCGCCCACGCCATATGATCCCCTTTCGCCTTCGCGCATAGCAGGCGCACGAGCGAAAGGCACACAATTCTTCGAAGAAGTTCAACCACCCCACGGCTGGATATGGAAAGACAAGAAGTGGTCTCTCGATCTGTATAGTCGAGAATGGGTCGAGCGGCGGATCATCACGGGCGTCGAAATCGAAACCGAAGGCGAGCGCTGGGTCTACGACATCCCCATCGAAGATCTCGAAGTTGGCAGCCCTAAGAAGCAAAGAGCTAAGTCAATCCCTAAGAGCGGATGGGAAGAGGGCACGGGAATGGACAAGAAGGGCCTGTGGCGGCGGAGACGATGGGTGAGAGACGTGGAGAGAGTTGTTCTCAAGGCAAGTTCGCCTGATTGATTAAGCTGCTACGTCTCATAGTCTGAATAACCCGATGACCATACGCGCGATGTTATCAAGTACGAGCCAAAGCTGATGTTGTGGCTTCTCTCACAGCGCCCGAAGAGGACACGGCTCAGCCCTTTAGCCACGCTCGACGCCGGTGTGGTCAATCCTGGTGCGGTTGAGCCTGCCGCTATCAGTTGACGTTTGATTCGCTAGTTCGGACCAGGCGCGATACAGTGAGCGCTGTCCGGTGTCATTGGGGACATTCTGCGCAATGTCGTGGTCACAAGAATCGCCGACAATCGCTCGTATTGGCGCCCAGGGAACGAATGTCACTGGCAACCAGCACCTGAATACTACAGGATCAAACGCACATGCAGGGCTTGAAGATTCCAGTTTGATTGGGCGTTCTTTTACCAGTCGCAAGATTCGCCTAGAACCTGTGCAAGCTTCTCCAAGTAGTGACGATCAGTCTCATCGAACCCGTCTTCTACCGCGCAGTCAATGTCGATAATTGCCACGACCTTCAAGATTGACCTTGAGTTAGCGTCCGTTCTTTCTGTCATCAAGGTGAAGATGATGAACTTACCTTCCCATCAACGACAATCGGCACAACAATCTCGCTCTTCGAGTCACCGTCACACGCAATATGCCCAGGGAACTTCTCGACGTCGGGGACAAGCTGTGTTTCAGCGCTTTCGGCTGCTACACCGCAGACTCCACGGCCGAATGCGATGACCTGACAAGCGACTTTGCCCTGGAAAGGTCCAAGAATGAGTTGAGGCTTCTTGCCGGATGCCGCCCTTGAGGGATCAAGGACGTAGAAGCCGGCCCAGTTTGTGTGGTTGGAAGGTGAAGGAAGTGCGTGAAGTGCGTGCCAGAGCAGCGAGGCGGCGTTGGATGTGTTGCTGTTTTCCCAGTGTCAGAAAAAAGGTGTGATGAGATTGCATATACTCCATGCAGCATGGACTCAAAAGGAGTGTTGGTGGCTTACCAGACCTAGCGAACGATGTTAGCCTTTTGCGGACTTGCATATAAGAGAACAGAGGTGTAAACCTATCATACCCAGTTTCGTTGCCCGTCAAACAACGCAGCAGCGTGCTCGATTACCTGCTCATATGCTTCTTTCTTGCCTACACCGGCGGCGAAATTCGATGAATCGGCATGCACCTATATTCGCCATTTAACCATGAGAAACCTCCCGATCCGCACATCGATGAGTCCCATACCATTGTTGTGTTTTTCCGCGCTATTCTATGAGTCGCGATTTGGGAGGCGGAATGTGTATGAAGCTGTTTCCAACAGTCTTCAATGATTAGTTGACGAATTTGCAAATCATTTGACGCCGGGCGTGTGACTGGGGCAATGCTTGCTGCTGACAAAGTCGAAAGTTTTGGACGGGCCGTGCGGAGGGCAACATGGGAATCGTGCTGTCTGGCACCTTCAACTTACGATGCTATACAATATCTGCCCGATATTGATATTAGCGGAACAAGCCTGAGATGTGCTGTCGTACGATGTCCTGCTCCAATGGCCATACAAGTCCCACGGAGCCATTGTGACGATGTCGGGCTGGTATTCCGCCGACGCAGCGTGAGAACGGCGATAATGCAGCTATGTCCGACGAGAGCAAACGGTGTCGGACGACGTGGAAGGAGAGTTGACGCTACATGGAAAGAGTATAATAGACCTTGTAGAATGTAGTAGGACGCCCATCTTCGACCTTGCCGCTCACTGATTGCTCTTCCCTCATTCTCACCTGTGACCCTGACGAATAGCTTGAACCACTTCACGCGACGAGAACGACAACATGGCCCTCAAACAATGCTGTGCTTCTGGTTCTCTACATACAGGCATTCCTCAAGGCCGAGTTGAGAAGGTCCACGGTTTTGATTGCTACGTTGCGGACGCTCCGAGTGGATCCCCAAAGGGCATTGTGGTAATTATCCCAGACGCATTTGGCTGGGAGCTGCCGAACAACCGCATCTTAGCGGACGAGTACGCAAAGAAGGGAAACTTCCAGGTGGTAAGATGAGATCTTCAGCATATCCTGTCATGATAACCTACTGATTCGAAATTAGTTTCTGCCCGACTTTATGAACGGTATGCCTGCGCCCAAGCTATGTTGATTGTTTTGAGTGCATTGAAGATTCACTAACTCGGACTCTCGAGGCTTTATCATGCCTCCGGATGTCATGATCAGCTTGCACGCTCTGCAAGCCACCGGTTTCTGGAATCAGTTGTACAAAGTTGGGCATGCGCTTTACCTCATGCGCTACTTTTTCCCATTCCTCTACTACTGCCGAGAGGGTGTGGCAAGTCCACGCATCTACAGCTTCTTCAAGGCTATGCGCGAAAAAGAAGCAGCCAGCCTCCCAATGGGCACTGCTGGGTTCTGCTGGGGAGCGAAGTATGTCACCGAGCTGTGTTGGGACAAGACCAAGACCACGTCAGGTCAACGCCTGATTGACTGTGGCTTCATTGCCCATCCGTCGCAGCTCAAGTATCCCAGCGATATCGAGAAGGTGGTTCTGCCGCTTTCTTGCGCAGCAGCTGAAATTGATCCGCAAATGAGTGCCGAGAACGCAAAGCAGACGGAGGATGTGCTAAAGGCAAAGACGGCCAAGGGCAAAGACCAGGGAGTACACCATGAGTTTGTGATGTATGAGAAGGCGTACCATGGGTTTGCTGTCAGAGCCGACGAGGGTAACTTTGAGGAGGCTGAGAGGGGGAAGAAAGCTGAGGCACAAGCCATTGCGTGGTTTACCAAGTGGTTTGCTGAGCCGCCGCCTCAGGACGCGAAGCTGTTGTAAAGTATTAGGAGGTAGAAGGAAGTCAAGATCCAGGGTGCACTTTCCGGTGAGACTTGCATGTGCTTTCCTCGTGACATGAATGTCCTCCTTCGCTCACTCACTGCACTCCCACGAGCAAACGCCGCACACCGGTCAGCAGTGTTACACCAAACATCAACATCACCTCACAGACCCGCATTCGCTTAGCGTCGGTATTATCAGCTTGCAGCCCGTCACAATCACATGCAAAAGGACCATATCTTGCAGGTCTGGAACATACTCGTGACATACATTCAGCCGAGACATCAGCAGACAAAGCGACACTCTCATTCACCAACCAATCCACTGCCATCCACTACAAAAAGCAGTCGCAAATGACAAGATCACCAGCGACAGGACTTTTACCCTCAACCGGCAAAGTATCTTGGGGCCTCATGGACAGCTGCGAGTTCCGCTCATCGCCCATCCACGGCATCGGTGTGTTCGCCACCAAAGACGTCGAACCCGGCACGCTGTTGTTGCAGGAAAAAGCGCTATGGGTCGTGGACAAGATGACAGCGATCAAAGGCACATTCTCAACTTCACTCGACCATACTGCGGCGCGCAAGGGCATGATGGAGGCGTGGGCGATTATGGGTCGTACAGGCGAGAGCAATGAGCATCTCAACCAGGACTTCTTCGATCTCCTGCAACTGTTCGACGGGACCAACGAGAATGGGATACCGACTAGGAAGAAGGCCGAGGGTGAGGAAGCGGTGCGACAGCAGACCTCAGAGCAGCTCCGTGAGATCCTCATTTTGAACGGAGTCTCCGCTAAGAACGAGGGACACTCCGCATGGTTAGCCGTGTTCAGAGGCTCCTCACGACTCAATCACAGCTGTGCCCCAAACGCGGAGCGTACCACGTGCGCAATCATCGATGGTTCTATGGTAAGTTAATATCCCCTCAGGAGTCTGCGCCAACACAGCTCTGCTAACATCGAATCGCAGTGGGCCATGGTCATCGCCGCCACTCCTATCAAGAAAGGCGAGGAGATCTTCATCAGGTATACGGATCCGTTCGCCCTGTTCGACAAACGCCAAGAGGAGCTCCAAGCGCGCTGGAACTTCACCTGCAAGTGTCCTCTGTGTTCTCGCTCGAAGAAGGACATTGCGGCGTCCGACGACCGAAGGGACAGGCTGGAAGCCGCGTGCATCAGGATTAAGAGTTGGGCGAAAGAGCATTCCAAACCGAGGCATCCTCGTGAGCGCCTCGAGTCATATCAAGGTATCCTCGCGGAGCACGACAAGAACATACTGGGAGTTCACGGCTGGGTGGAGATCGAAAAGCTCGCGTCGAAGGAGCACGTGAACGACCTGAAACTGTGGGAAACGTGAGTTTTGAGACCCCCTGTGATGACACGGTGAATCTCCGAATGCTAACCGGACGATAGTTTGATCACCATCAGCGATGCTGCGGGTCGCGCGAAGAAGCTGCAACTGGAGGGCAAGCTGATCGAGCGGATGATCGCTGCCAACAAGATGTTCCGGCTGGGAAGGGAACATGTGGCTTACCTTGAAGACCGCCGGAACAAGATCAAGACGGCAGTGAATGCGATCGCTTTACAGTTGAGGGCGATGTCCGACCTCCAATTGAAGAAATGAGCATTGAGAGAATGGAGGGAAGTGGTAGCGAAGAGTGCGGCAGATAGGTCGTTTGGGTATTGTTTGCTTTTCATGTTTCGAGCTAGTCGTTTCGAGAATTGTTGGGCCGCTGATGACTTTGCCGTTGACGGTAGATCCATGAGAATTCTGGGCGTGGTCGTGGGATGTCGTCTGTCACAAGAAGTGTTTACCCCAGAGATTGTGAATAGCTTGTCAGTGGTGGTATCAGCGGGCTTCGACAGTTTGGCGCGGCTATTGATCCTCGGGAGCTGCTGGAAGACACGGTGCGCTTCACCGTGATATTGAAGGAAGCGACGAGGTGCAGTTCGCAACGTGGACATGAGACTGGCCATAGAGAGGTGTAAAGCCATAGCATACCCTCTAAGAACAACACCTTCTCTTGTAATCAGAATGGTCCTTCAAGGCGAAATCGTACATACCAGCGACGTGACAATGCTACGAGCCTGAAAGACCTAGTAGCCAACCATCGATCTCACATTGCGTCAAGAACACGCTCACGTCGCGATTGACAACAATAATTTCCCAACAGCAATCCTTCACAGGGTCAGCTGGCATCCAGAAGCACAACCTCTGCACCATTTAACAACCGGAGAAAGCAATTAATCGGCCCCGTCTCCGCTCCGCGACACCACTTTCGACAAGAAAGCACCCAACCGTCCCGTCATTCGCCGGCACGCGATGCGCAACGGCTTCTTGGGGAAGTGAAGGCAGGGCGCCTTGGGAAACGGGAGCAAGGATGCTATTCTTCACAAGTGGAGTCGTGGCGCGAAGTATACTTCCTGTAAGCTTCGCAAGAGCCGAAATACTGAAGGCGTTTGGCTTCGCAGTTTGACACGAAAGCGACGCGAGGCGGGAAGTCGAGAAGTAGAGGCCCGACCCTTTACGTCGGTTCTGGTTCAGGAACCGAGCTTAGAGTGCTGCATTTGGCAGGCAGGCAAAGGGACGGCACGGGGTCATCTCCGCCTTTTGTTTGACAATCGCGATCAGGGTTTCTCGCACGAAATGAAGCCAGCGGTGTAAAGATGTATGACAGGTAACGAATGTCTTGGATCGCGCAAGTGAAGTGGTGTGGACGTTTGAGACTGCAATTCTGAAGAGAGACGAAGGTTTGCGGTTCGGAAAGCAGGCCGAGAACATGGAGGAGTCTGGAGATTTATGTCTCAGATCTTGAATGGTGATGGCACCTGGGGAGAGGGTTGTCGTCTTGGGAAACGTGGAGCGGCTCGGCGGGAGACGAACAGGCGAGACACATCCGGTGCTTGCTTGCACTTGGGAGATGGTCTTGTTCTTTTCCCCTGCCTTCCTTGAGTGGTTGAGATGTCGCAATATGTATGGTGCAGGGAACCTCTATTTGAATGTGACGTTGAGTTTTTCGCACAATCTATACCTGACTTGATCGACCAGGATCTGCTTCTCGAAAAGTCTTCTTGATCTATTCGAACAGCGCTTCATCTCGAACCCCAGCCGTGCCAGTGCCGCCCCATACGCCATGAACGATTTGCACTTACTCGTGGGTTTTGTATACCGCTCTCCCACACGTCATCTCTAATTTGAAGAGTACCTCCAGTCATTTCGAAGTTCCAAAATGCTTCGATCATGTGAGCGTAGGGCGGTTGACACGCGCCGGGTTGTTTGAGACAGAACCGGCCGAGGGACATCACTTCCGACGCTGGCGCGATTCGGAGAATTTCTGGCTGTAACACGTTTGAGAACAGTTGCAGGGCAAATATGATACGTACCCTTTGACACCAAGGCGCCGACCCTTAAAAATCGTGAAACAGGTGTTAGGGAACGGCTGGATACCTCTTTGGAGAACAAACGTGTTCGTACCTCGTCTGTCCGAAGAGTCGCCTGGTTCTCGGTGCTTGGGCATGAATATTGCATGTCTAGTAATAATACAGTCTCGTACTCCCTTCGACCTGACCCAGCGGAGAAGCTCGCCTTCGCTTCCAGATCGTGATGTTGACAGATCGCGTGTAGTAGTTTATAGAATCCCTATAACAGAACTGCAGACTACATGCCGGCACAGGAACCTACATCACAAATACGATGCAGAGGAGCAGCGAGACCGACTCCGTCACTTTGCAGCGCCAGCGCGAGTCCAGATCAGCTGCAATTGATTAGAGTGACAGGCTAGGCACCGCGCCCCGGGGACAGGGCGCTGAAACTCGCCCCAGCTAGCGATCCTAGTTCGCGCGCCGACAGGGAGGTTGCCAGCACTCCCGGCCGGCTTCTGAAGCCATGACGGGCTCTCATAGGCGGGACGAGGAGGTGGCGTCGAACTTGGACAGGGGAGCCACATGCGCGGAGGCCGGGGAGGCTAGAGCAAAGGTGCCGGGAGGCTCTTTGCTTTGCAGGACTCTCCCTGGTTTCTTCGCTCGTGCTACTTTGTCCTTTGCGGCGGATGCGGCCTATCAGCGTGGGAGAGTTTTCCCGTGGCTGAATAGGCGCCTCAAGGTTCGGGGCGCTGCAGGAGGGGAGTTGTTAGCCAGTGCTTGGGCAGGGTCTCTACGCGAGGTGCAAAGTAGGAGGTACAATATACATGGCTCTCAAATAGGAGGAGGTACACTGAGCAGCGGAAACTCAGATCGATCGGTATTTGGATTCAACAGCCGAGGGAAGAAGAGCATCATCGAGGATCGAACGAACGACCGCAGGGCTGGGAAGGCCCATCATCGAAGGCCCGAGGTGCATGTAGTGTGGGGCGATGCTTTTTTCGCATTTGGTCATTTGCGTTTGTTCCTGCATTGGTGAAACAGCACCCCTGAGTTACAGAGCTGTGTGCCTGGCAGCAGGGCGTTTGCAGAAAAAGCGTCCAGTGTGCCATGGTGGACATTGGTGCATGCATTAGGATCTATGCCATGTACATGCATGCAGCAGGTAGACATGATTGATGAGTGGTTGGGAGTCAAGGGAGCAATGATAACAATACATATCAAGCCTGGAGGAGTGATCCCAATAATGAACCGAACACCAACACAGCGATCCCGCCTCGTTCTGGGTGATCAGCACGCGAGCCGCACGACTGGGAACAGCTAGGTAGGGCAATTGCAGCGTTCTATTGGAGTGGTGAGCGCATGCGGGCTGGCTTGCTCGCCGTCTCCTGCGCCGAAATTGCAGTCGTCCAGCGTTCGGAAGACTAGACAGGCATTAGGCAAACCAGCGGCCGTTGCTTGTCGTGCCACCAGCTTAGGGACAGCATCCCGGGTGCTCACTCCAGGCCAGCAGTGGGCTAGCACGCTGACTCGACCTCTTGTCAAACGGTGCGTGCACGTCTCTCCGCGTGCCCTCGTCCGTCAAACGCTCCTCCTGCCGTTGCGAGCCAGACACACAAACCACACCACACCACACCACACACACACCCACCACGCACCACACACTCTCTACCCTCCTCTCCAAGCGAGACAGGCAAACGACACGTCCTGCCTGCCGCACACAACACCAATCTCTCCCCGCCGCCGAAAACACACTCACCACATAACCGCCTTCTCTTTTCGGTCGCCCGCATTGCCTTCCACGCCCTCACGAGACTCGCCCGTGTTGTCCAACGCCGCATTCCGCACTCTCGGATTGCACCACCCACGGCTACCGGCAGACTCCCGCATTCACTCATTCAACCTCACGCTCTCTCATCCACCGCGGCATCGCGTTGAACAAATCGTCGCTGAACTCACCCATTGAGACCACCCATTGGCGATGCTCAGGATTGGAACGGCAGAAGTTCAAGACTCGAAGCCGGGAGCATTTTGGAATTAAGCACTCTCGCGAACATTCGGCAGCCATTGCTCAAGACCCGGAAGTCCGAGTGCGACAAACACAGCGCGTGCGAATACGCGAAGTCGCACCAGCAATCTGAAGTGATTGCGCGGCGATTCACTAGCAAAGTTGCTCCTTTTGCACATCAAATAGTATGTCTACCTCCTCACGCAAAGCTCGAAACCGCAAGATGGCGATCCCGGGCCTCTGGCGAAGCTCAGAAACGACGCATACTGACATGTTCAGGTTCACGATGAATCGTTTACTAAACAGGAAGAAGACTGACGACAGCTTGCTGAGCAATGGCGAGGGTCGTCAGCAAAGTCCCACACCGCAGATGGCCTCTCCTGGCCTGAAGAAGAGCGCAACCAGCAGATGGAAGAAGAACAATCGCAACCTAAAGGAGGAGCCAGAACCAAAACCCGAGCTCGACCTTGCAGCCGCTTTGCCCTCGAACGACGATTTCCGCACAAGTCTTCTCATGGCAAACCTTTCACAACGGTTCAGCATGTTGAGAGAACAAGATCAACCTGGCTCGCTTGTCGGCAAAGCCAGTGACGACAGCGTTCTGGAGCCTAGTAGGCGCTCACGTATGCTCGACTTTGGCTTTGGAGCTGGTGGACTCACGGATATCGAGGAAGTGCGATCAATCAACAGCTCGATACGGCCACCATTCGCATCGGAAAAGCACCAGTCGTTCAGGTCAGAGGATGGATACGCGAGTGACGCCGACGGCCCTAGTGTAATGGCTCGCTCGCGGCCTGGTGAAGGCAACACCATGTTTGGTGGGAGGCAAAAGGTGTACATGATACCAAAGAACGGTGCTGCGTCTTCCAAGAGTCTGGGAAAGTTCCTATACGATGATGATGTTGGCATGTCTGCTTTCCAGAAACACAGGCAACGGGAAAAGGAGCTGCAGGCGGCTCGTGATCCTGAAATGCCCGAGGACCCAAGCTTCGATTTCGGTCTTGGTCAGGCAGATGCAGGCGACGAAGACGAGCAGGAGAATCTGCACGATTCCGTGCGAGACTTCTCAAACTCCCCATCCCTGTCGGCATACGATAAGAAGCGGTCCACATCTTCTACCGCGCGATCAGAGGCACGATCTTCTACGGCGGCAACCTCGATAACATCACAACCCGCTACAAGCACTACTGCCCAAACACCAACACCAACAGCCGCTCCAACCGGGCCCCTACCAGCTGCGCCTCTTGACAGGTCAAATACCAAGGCTCGCCGCCTCTACGAACAAGGCCTCGATCAGCACATGCAAGATCAACAATCATCTGCCCTTTCTCGACTAAACTCAATCCAAAGGCAGCGACCTTACAACAACGGCAAAACATCTCCTCCTTTCTTGCACTCCGCTAAAAGCACTGGCAACCTCAATGAGCGAGTTCCGCTCCGTGTCTACACCTCACAGTCGAGCCCGCCAGTTCCACCACTTGCAACGTTCGGCGCATTCACGAAACCCGGACAGAGCCCGCTCGCAAGCGGTCCCAATTCGCCAATGAGCCCGACCATGGACGAATCAGGTGTGTTGAATCAAGCCCTGGATCACGCGGATCGCGGCAAGGCCACTGCGATGGGAGCTTTCAACAAGCCCAAGCACGCTTTCGACGAACAGCAGTATATGGAGCGCCAATTGCAACTCCAGCGCTCGAACTCCACTGCTGTGCCGCAGCCTACACCGGTGTCGGCATTCCAGCAGCGCATGGATCGCAACGAACGGGCTGAGAGAGAACGCAGCGCATCCAACCCGACTAGCCGCTCGCGATCCACATCTGCTTCCAAGCCTCATGAACCCACTCAGGCTTTCAACCGTTTCCACCAAGCAGCGGCGTCTAACCAAAGTAATGGTGGTGCGGAGCAGCCTACCGAAAAGGCCCAGTACCCGGACACCCACCGCACTTTCTTCGGCAATATCAGCGCCAGCGACAGCGAGGACGAAGGCGAAGACACGACCCGCTCGATCGGTCAATACGGTCAGCAAGAACACAACTACGGCCAACAGTACGGCAGGTGGCAACCCACTGTGTTGCCCTCTGTATCAGAGCACCCTGCATTGCGAAACAATGGGAGATCCGCAGTCACAGAGGAGGCAGAAGAAGAAGCAGAGTTGGCACGAGACAACATCACACGAACTGCCCCTGATATGCCCGTCAAGCACGAATTAGTGGCCCCTCCAACAGTTAACGGACAAGAGCTGGATTCTCCGACTCTTGGCCCTACTTATTCAGAAGGTCTCGGAAGCATGATGCATCATCTGCGGAACAAGAGCAACAGCTCATCTAATTACCCACAAGACGAGACATCACAGCCTAGTCGCGAGATGCCGGATCTCCCAACCATGCCGGATCTGAAGAACTACGAGAGTGCTCGTCAGTCAGTCTTACGAATGAATGACTCTGAGTCGTCTCGCATGGATTCATCCAACACCAACTCAAACCTCTGGGATCTGGAAGAGACTAGCAGCGCGTACTACGACAACAGCGCATCGATGAACGACAGCTCCGGCAGTCCCGTTGACGGAGCTGCTTCACAGACGGGCCGTGCATCGTCCCGTGCACCGTCCAGCGCTGCCCTGCCTAACGAGCAACAAACAGAAGCTTGGCCTGACTCTGAAGAACCATCGTGGCAAGCAGAGCTGACCAGGCAGCACACTCGCAATATCTCCACCGCTACGCAGCAAGAAAGAGCAGCCTTCGACAACGAACTGGCAGCGCGAAGACGCGCAATCCAGGAGAACGTCAAAAGCATGGTCGATGCCGACCATTCCCGCAACCCTAGCCCGGCACCAACTACCGGTGGCGCTTTCAAAGCCTTCAACATGTTGCGATCGAAGTCTAGTAGGGATTCGATGGACACCAGGGAAAAGGCTGCCCCAAAGGCAATGAAAATGCTGGGCATCGGTTCCGGCCCGATCTCAGCAAGCACCAGCAATCTCAATTCGCAGTACGAGCGCGGAGGCAAGAGTCTCGAGATGGGTAGGTCTCGCGGAGACTCTGCTTCCCGTGCACCCTCTTTCGGGCGCATGCTTCAGCAGAGTGATATGGACGCAAAAAGGGAGCGTGCGGCTTCTAGGACTCGAGGCGACAGCGAGGCTAGTAGAACTGGCCGTCCCGTAGGACGCTCTCCGGCCTCTTCTGACGCTGGCCGCGGCCGTTCAAATTCTGCCGCCACGAATGGAGGAAGATCTCGCAGCACGACTGGACCCTATCGTGACGACCTGGGCAGAGCTATGGCTCAAGGCACTGGGACCAGCGCTTTTGGCGTTCCGGAACTGTCGCCCATGATTACTAGAGAGTTGACACCACGACCTTCCCCGAATGTGTCTGAAAAAAGTTCGTTTGAAACAAAGAACCGGTCGCGTAGTGGCAGCCGGACTGGAGCGATGACGAATTACTTTGAGGCTAAAACACTGGCAGCGCAAAGTGGACACCATGGTCGTGCTCCTCTTGGACCATCTCCTGCTGCTATGGCGTCCAACTCTTTCCTGGCGAACGGTGGCCGTGGCTCGCCGTACATGCAGGCTCCTACGCCACCGATCTCCGGCCCAAACACTCCTGGTGGCGAATCTCCCACTCCGCCTCCGATGCCGCCTGGCCCAACTCTTCGCCAGGTCCCTCTTCGCAAGAAGACCATCAACAAGCACGACATCTCCGAGCCGGTCGCACTTCTATCTTCCACGTCCAACGTCGACACTGTCGATCTTCCCGACGGGGCTTCCCTGAAAAACGGCATGGACGACGTGGCACCACCACTTCCTCCCATCAACCCTCGCCGTCGTGCTACGCGCAAGCTTTTTGGCATCGGCCGCAATGATCCGGAAGAGGCTTCTAGCCCCAGCTCAGACATGTCCCGATCCAGAACGCCAGACCCGTGGGGCACTGTAACATCGGCTCCTCGTCCCAGAAACGCCAGCAACCCACCTCGTCCGTTCGAAAATAGCCCAGCGCTGCAACAATATGGCTTCGAGCAAAGCGGACCTCCGACCCGCCAGTTCAGCAACGCAAAGTCTCCTCCCATACGGCCCTACAATGCAGAGCACAATGGCGTAGGCTCACCCGAGCGCATCGACAGAGCTCCCATGGAAGGTGGCTTCATCTAAACAACCTTTCCTTCTCTCTTTCCCGTCACATTTTCCTTTTCCGTGTACCAATACCCACAACAACGACAAACGGATTGTTCGGCATACGCATTTCCTCTTTTCCTTTCCAGGCGCACATATCAACAAATCTTCGGAAGCGTTACAAAAGGAGTAACGCGAGTCTTTACAATCATCGCAATTTCTTCTTCTTCTCCAACCTATCCTCTCTTTCACCGAACAAAGATCATTCTGAGTGGAGACCGGCATTTTTCTCAGGACTTCAGGGGAGGGCAGGGAAACTCGGGGGCAAGATGAATGGAACGGCTGGCTGGGCTGAATGTTCCATGACGCTTGTACTATACAACAACGATAGGTGGGGGCGGAGAGGCAACCAAAAATTGGGCCAAGGTCTCCGTAGGCGGACTCGGAAAGGCGTGCCTTTTCTATTTCTTTTTCTCATTCTCTCTTCCGCTCTTCCCTTCTCTTTTTTGGAGGGCGAAGTTAACTACGCAAGATACCAATTCCATTTACCATTTTCTCATACTAGTTGAATTCGCAACGTCACTTTTCTATACAAGGCTCAACTGGGCTGAAATTAAAACCCTCATTATGCAACCACTGAATGAACATCAGTAGAGGCATGGAAGTGGATAAGGTTCGTAAGGTATCGTGCTCCTCGAGTGGGTCAGATCTTCTATTGCTGCATTCCGAAGGAAGGGATTTTGGACCCTCGAACTCTTCGCCCAATATGTATGTAACCGCTAATTGTGTGGACAGTCCTTCACTCTATCCAGTGAAGCTCAGTGCGCGCCTGACTGCTCGGCCAACAGCATCAGTCACGTCCGACACAGCGTCGCCAGCCGTGTCGGCAACAGTGTCTACCGTTCCGTTCACAGTCGATCCCACGGTGTCAACAGCACCGTCGACAGTATCGAGAGCACCATCAGTCGACGATCCACCGACCGATGTCGATTTGCCAGAGCCACACAGTGAGGATGAAGTCGTTGAGTTTGCGATCGTGGTGTTGTCTGATTCGACCTCGCAGGCGGCGGAGGCGCTGGACGTGCATCCGCCAAGGAGGACTGGTGTAAGGGTCAGTATATGAACATTGTCCTTGTCGTTGTCATTTACTGACTGCAAGAAGAAGTCGAGCTTGAGCTGGTGCCGTCGCTCGCGGACTCGGAAGACGATGATGAACCAGCGACACCACTCTTGCTGGAGCTGCTACCGGTGGGTCCCGAATCCGATGCACCCGGGTCGAGTAGGTCGTCACGCTCGTGCAAGTGTACAAGTTCGAGGCCCCGAGAGATGAGCGTATGTGGGCGAAGTGAACCAGAACTGTCAATTGTTGTTGACTCTAGGATCGGGAAAGCCGAAACCAGGCTTGTTGACATGCATGTCGCTGTGCAGATGAGACCGAAGAGTGAGGGCGCCATTGTGGATTGTGCTGAAGGGTTTTGTGTGATGTGTTAATGGTTGTGGGATCGGTTGGATAGTCAACAGGAAACAGTAGGCATAGTACTGCTCTTTATGTATCATGTTCTGTCTGCATTCCGCGGATGGACTTGTGCTGTTGGGGTGGAGTCCTGCTTCGCTCTATGCCCAGATCCTCATCATGCCCTACGAATGCTGACCACTAGCTGTGCAGTATTGATCCTTGATGAGTTCAGTGTCATCATATCGTGCTTGACCGAGACCAATGGACAAGCTTTACGTGTCGTTGAGCGCATGCTAGCATGGTATATCTCCAACATTGAACAGCTCACCCGATGAAGCGTGTTTAACCAGAGGTGTCAACTCCACTCCGCGCATGGTCTTTAGAAGATGATGCCCACCAGGCGCGGTTTTGGTGGAGTCAGTATCCTAGTAACGTCCGGCAAGCTCCAATGTGCATGCTGCGGTTATACTGTCAGAAGGCCCGATGGAATGATTTTGCCGGTGTTCCAGGCGAAGAAACAACGCGCTTATTCAAGAGGTTGAGTATCGTCTAGATGCATGCAAGCTCGATTAAAGCTCCACCGACGGCGATGCCTATCTATCGACGTCTCAGCTGATCTCATAACCAAGAGCACTCAGTTGAGTCGTCGACGAAAGATTCCGCTCGTTGATTGTCACCGACGAGTTCCGCGGTACGTGGAGGGCGATCATAGGCCAACTAGCCATAGCCAGCGACATTGTGTATCAGCGCATCATCAGACGCAGTGTCTAGCCCTTGACGCTATGGTGGCTGATTCAAGGCAATGACTACTTCGACGCCCATCATTGGCTAGTGCACAATGACAACGCAGGAGGCAATGTCAATGTTCTCATCTCAAGCCGCCATCGCTCTCGTTATCCACAGGGCTCCAAGCACCGGTTGATGCCAAATCAAGTCCAGAAGAGCACCTACGAGGTATGCCGGCCATGATTCGAGGAGATGCAAACTATTGTCAAGACCAGTGGCTTTATCTGGGGCGTCTAGACATCGTAGCGTTCTCAGCTGCTAGTCTCGCAAACAGGGAGTGAGCAGTCTTCGCTGGTTATCGTTACTTCCTAGGCCGGGGCAGTGGGTTCCGGACGAGATGTTAGAAGGTACAAGCAGGTTTGTGGAGGCAAGGTCCCATACTGTGCCACGTCAGTGGACTCTGATGACCAGCTATGTGTGTATCATTTGCAGCACGGGAAGCCTGAAGATTCGACTTGCCATTCGGGCGATGGTGGCGACTACCTTATTCATAATAGACGTCGCGGCTTGCATTCTCCAACTCCGCATACTGTGCCTTGACCATAAGAGCCACTACGAGGAGGGCCATCCACTATATCGTCTTGGGAAGCAGCAATTCTCGAACTAGCCTGGAGTTTAACACCCCAATTACACAAGTACACTTACCCAAGCCGGAGAGGGCCCTGGCTGTACACATACATTTGATGGACAGGCAATGATTAGGTTTCGACGAGCAGATCCGGGAGAGGATCAAGCTGCGCAGGTATGCGAACCCATGGAGTGCCAGCCAGTAGTTCACAGGAGACCAATGTTGGTCGCGAACGAACGTCGACGGCGAAGAAGCGGCACGGAGCTCGTAGCGCGTAAGAGTCGTGGGCGTGACAATGATATACAGCAGTGTTCGATAGCGATGTGCCGAAAGCTGAGATGGAGGAAGGCGTCAAACGGCGATGCCACTAGGAGATGCCAGATGAAGTTGAGTTCTACAGAATCCACAATATGCCGTCGCTGAAGCCTTGGCGCGCCGACTTCCGATGAGCCGATGTATATGTAGTGGAAAACCGTATGACCGAACTGTCGATACTATACTATCTGATTACTGAGGCAAGTGTCAAAGTCGGATACGACTTGTCGAGCCTTGTAGATCAGAAAAGCACTCACCTTCTCTGCCAGATGTCAATGAGACATTTGATCCTTGCGTTAACATCATTTCGTTCCATCGACACAACCTTTGTTTGGCTCGCAGCTCTTTTAACTTGCCCGTTCAACGACCAGTCCGGATACTGTGTTGCTGTGATTCTGTGCGAAAGCGGTTGCTGAAAGACGCTCAACATGGTCATCGCTCCACGACGAACTCAACCGCTAACAGCAGATCACTAACAGAAGATTGAACTTCTCAATAGAGGAAGACCTGACCTCCCCATCTTGCTCGCATGTCGTTGTCGTCTCTCAGAGTTTCCTAGAGTGTAACTTGTGATGACCATCACGCTACTGTTCGGCGTTGCTTTCGAGTCTCGATGGAAATTTTGAGACCGAAAACGTTTCGATGAGACAATGTGATCATGTCAGTAGCTGCAAATGGAAGGTTATATCACGCCATGAGCAAACGAGAGCAAGTTTTGTCAAACAAATGTAGGACATTCAATGGAGAGAGATGCCCATGTGTTGGCCTGGACTCCGCATGATTATTTACAAGTACCAAAATCTTCGTGTCGAGCATGCATGACGATGGCAACGATCGATGCTTGCTTTCCGAGCTAGGCACTGCTGGCAAATGCCTTCAAAGTCAATAACGCCGCCGTGATTCAGGGGTATTCGCTGAACTGTTCCGAGATGACAAATGCCTTGATATCCGCCGAGTGACGCAGTCGCTTTCCTCGTCACTGATCACTCCCTCAAACTTTATTCCGTCTATATTCATTATTGTTCCGATGCTGGTTGAAGTCGCTGTCCGTCAAGTCCGACGGACGGTTTGCAGGTCCACTGTGTTCCCATATTTTGCCTATTAAGCTTTAGGTGCAGGCTGCTGTAGCTCTTCCGGGCTGTAAGGTGTAGGCTCGGCTTCTTGAATGGCAGTGTGAGCCAAAGGCTTCTCGGTGGGCTCTGCTGCGTGGTGGCCGACAAGAGGCTGACCCTGGCCAACAGGGGGTGATTTGTGGCTGAAGTACTCGGCGTCCGCAGGGTCGGACGAGCGAAGGTAATCGGCTTCGGGAGAGTAGTTGTAGTTATCGGCGTAACCGCTCTGGCGACGGCTGACAGGCTTCGAATCCCATCCGGGAGTGTAGACATCGTCGTAGCCGTAGCTGCTGATACCAGACCTCTCCATGTAGGTGGATGGTTGGCGACTGGGAGGGTTCGCCTTTGCGTTCGTTGTGAAGTAGTTCGTTCCAGTGAGAGTGTCGCGGTTGCGGTTTCTAGCTTCACGCATATAGACTTGTTGTTCCGGGTCGAGATCTGCAGCATCGATCTTGCCTTCGGTACCCTTCTTCCTTCGCATGTTGACCGCACAAGCGACCACCATCAACATAACAAATCCAGCGACACCGATGGTGATAGCTGTGATTGCCTCATAGCTGAGGCCACCTTCGTCGCCATTAGTCGCTCTTTTGAACATTGTGACTGGCATTTGGCGGAGTGTGCAAGGGCTTGAGCGGAAGTGAGCCTTGTATTTTGACCAAAGGTTGATAAACGATAGGCAGATAACGGGCGTATGTAGACAACACAGAGGTAACAGGAGGAAGAGAAGAGATGCGAAAGAGCTGATACACTACCGTTAACATGTTTGGCCAACATCTCCTAGCGGCGATTGGCATGCTGCTCCACAGCATAGTCGGACTCGGAACAGTGCTACTTAGAAAGTAGCGTATCTGTGCGATCGTGATTGTTGACCTCATCCTTCAAAAGCAGTGGCCGGGAGTGCTTGCTGGTAATAATAACATAAAGGAGTGCCGGGCTGTTAGCGGCGCAGCCAAGACTAAAGTCGGAACCATTGGAACAACGGCGGCACGTGGTGGCTTGCCTTGACTCTTGCTCTTTGCCAAAGAACTCCGGCGCGAGATCGGTGTGATATCAAGATCCATGCGGAATGGTCATCGCGGTGTGACTTATAGACTTCTGATTGCATTCTGTTCTTTGATTGAGCCGCCAGATCTTTCTGTAAAGTTGGGTAAGCTCCAGATGGAGTGATGTTATCGGGGACGGGCCCGAACTAAAGATCTCCCACCGTCACCGACGTCCGATTAATATGGGCCCTCAATCAAAGCTTATTCCGAGCTGCTGCCCATGGCCAACCCGTCCTCCGACGTTTTCGATAAGGCAGAAGATCTCCCGTGCAACCTCTGTAAGAAACGCTCTTCTGCCGCGACTGCCGCTCCTCGGTGTCGAGACAAGCTTTCAGCACACAAACAGTCAATCCGAAAGTATATTTGCAATAGCGGTGTACCTAGACGTTTATGCCTTTGGTACCTGATCGTCAGTTACCCGAAGCGATCTGCCAATGGTATGCAAACACCGCAAACGTAGACCAAGGATCCCAGAACAGACCAGGAACCAACACAAGCGGGCCATTCATTTCGCCTCTCCTACCCAGCTCGCGCACTGTTGGATTAGGGCAAAGATGATGGAATTTGTGCCAACTTCCATCGTTTGACGAGCTTGGCTGAGCTTTGACAGCTGTCTGCCATCTCGGTTGGGTCAGCCGCGACCCTTGTCAGCCACAAGGCCCACAACTCTGCCGTTAGGGTGTCACCGTTCGGACACTTGCGCCCGCCATCTTTAGCCCTGTGGAACTTGATGCAGTGAGCTGATCACCGTGTTTAGCAACGCCTTTGATTTTGATGCAGGGCGAATTGCGGCTATAGGACATCTTCGGCTATTGTGTTGGCTAGCTCGCGCCCCCTGCGTTGCACATGTTGCATTCAAGGTTTCCAGCAGGGCGCAGCTAGAGCCTACGAGAGTCACACATGCTGCATTCGTCGTTTCCAGCAGGACGCAGCTACAGCCTGCTAGCTGTACATGGTGAAGGCATACAATCAGCCGACAATGGGTCAACAGAAATGTAAAAGAATGTGATCACCATCATGCAAGAAGGCTGTCGCAGATCTCTTGCGAACTAGGAGATAGCAGCATTTAAGTTGACAGATTCTATGTCCCACCGGAACAATATTATGAACGCAACAAACCTTTACTCGAGCCACACCGCCTCGTCCGAACCAAGTGGCTTGGGCATAATGTCCCATCCGACTTCCACGCCGTCAATTTTCGCGGAGTGTTTCAAAGCCTTCAATCGACCAAAACCAGAGTCACGAATTTCCAACAAATCAGCTGGCAGGCTGCCCTGATCTTTGTATTGATCGCACTGGAAGCCGCTTACGCCTTCATACTGCCCGAGACTGCGCAAGAACTTCATGGTACCCGCAAGGCTGACGTTGACTTCGTAGGATCCACCCTCTGTGGCCTGTTTGTACAATGCGGCCGCGATGCCTGTGGCTAGGAAAAATCCAGAAGCGTGGTCAAGAGCTTGAAAAGGTAGAACACGAGCTACCTCTCCAGCACCGTAATGTTCTGCCTCCGAGACGTTCATGCCTGAGCACGTCTGCACAAGCGAGTCGAATCCACGTCGATGATTCCAAGGCCCATCTGGGCCATATGCTGACAAGTTTGCACAAATTATGCCGGACTTTGACTTGGCGGCTAGCTGCTCAGGCGATAGACCTTTGTCTGCCAAAGAACCAGGTCGGTAGCTTTGCAGGAACACATCGGCTTTTCTTAAAAGGTCGTCCAATTGATGTCGGCCTTCATCTTCGCCGATGTCAAGTCGGACTGTTCGTTTGCCACGAGCAAAATCTCGGTCAAGAGCAGGCTGATCTTCGAGATTTGGGCTTGTGACCCATATGACATCGGCGCCATGAGCAGCAAGAGTTTTACCAGCAACTGGACCAGCGATGACTCTCGTTTGCTCTACAACGCGGAGACCGCGCAGACACTTGTCGCCTCCAAGCTTGAAGCCTGCTGGATGAAATGAAGTCCCATCGGCGACCTTGCGAATGGTAATGGGAAAATCCGAGATAGCGCGAGCTTGCGGAAGCTCATCCCATTGTTCGTAGGATCGTAAAGCAGCCACAGCCAGTCCAGCATCAATCGCAGCCTTCTCAAGATCCATAGTAGTCCAGCGAGCGACTTCCTCCGCTATCCTGGTACGGTCATCTTTTCCGGGACATCCAAGCAGCTTCTTTAAGCCCTCGCGATGGACAAGAAAGCCGTCGTGTATGCGGATGTATCCATCTGATGTTTTGTGAAGTCCACCAATAGGGACTCGGCTGGATGGCACACGTTTGCCATCGAGGGTCAAGAACGAGTGGCAGTCATACTCCGCGATAGCAGCGTGTAGCGGTACTTCCACCGCGGGAACATCGCGTCGATTCACGTGACTATGCACAAGCGCTGCAGATAGCGCCGACAAAGCGATGGAAGCCTGAGCAAGAACGCCGAGCTTGTATGATGATGGTGCTCCGGCTTGAGTCTCGGGAAGGCGGAGAGATGCCAGAGCAGACTGCGGTAGTCCTAAGTGATGCCATATCAGTTTAATTGCGCCAGCTGCATCGAGTTGATTGCGATCCATGTTGAGTCTCGTTCGCCAAAGTCCGGCTCGCCGCTCAACCAAAACCTTGACTCTGACCCAATAGAATGGCACAAATGGAGCAGACTGCTTTGATTTGGCGTCTGGTCCAATGTGTAGCGGTGCGATGAACGTTGATAAGTTGTCGTCGAAGGTCGTGTTGTGCAACTTTCGAGGTGACATCCATCATGTCAGCAATTCAATCCGCGTTGCCGAGGTCGGAGCTGCTTCCTCCTAGTCGGTGTACACAGACATGTACGGTACACAGACATGTACGGTACACAGACATGTACGGTACATTCAGACAAGTCTTCTACCTGGTGACATCAAAGTAAAATCACGTATGGCTGTAGTTTCCAGGATCAATACCGACGCTGGGACGTGAAGACAGATTACCCTGGTCAGCGATTGTAGTGATGAATGCAAAATGTCAGCTATCAGACCGAAACCGGAATAATGCGATATCGCGCTGACCATAGCCAGGAAGACACTGATGCAGTCTAGAGCGTGTAGATGAAGAACGGGCTCTTGTCGCCCATATCCAGCAACTCTTGCTCGGAATACCTCGCTCGCACCGCTTCCTCACCTTCTTCGTCGAGCATTTTCCGCCTCGCTTTATTCTCCCGATCGCACGCTTTTCGCAAGACGTATGCCATGATGATTGCCGCGATACTCATTCCCAATCCTACGCCGAATCCAGTAGGATATTTAGGTGCTTGAGATGCAATGTAGATGTTCGATCCGGCAATGCCGCCCATGTTGCCCACGGAAATGAGCAGGCCCATGCCCACAGCACGTTTTGACGACGGTGCAAGATTGTTTGCTGACGATGTTTTAGTAGTAATATCGTCAAGAATAGCACGCACGTACATACCCGTCCAACAGACGATGTGAATAAAAGGACAGTACAGACCCGCAGCAACGGGGAACAAAAAGCCGTAGGTCAAGCCAGGGAGTCGAGTATGTGGGATCGCGAGTTGGCCAATGAAGCCTGCCGCAGCCATGCCAAAGCCTACCATGATGAATGGAGAGCGCTTCTGGACTCTATCAGACCAAAATGCAAAGATAATGGTCATGATCATGGCAAAGACGTAGATTGGGATCGTCAAAAGCTGGGCATTCGCTGATGAGTAGCCCAGTTGCTGGATGACCGCTGGGACAGTAGCCGTGAAGCTGGAAATGCTGTAGTGAGTTCCGATTCGTACAACAGCTCCGTGAGAGACTCACCCATAGACCCCGATCGTGTTTGCCCAGAACATCACCCATGAACCCCAGATTTTATATTCTTTGAATGCCGCCCAGATGTGGTGCATTCGGATCTTGTCAGTATTGGTGACCCTGCCGCGACCCGAGCCTGTCTCCAATGCTAGACGATTGATGATATATTCTTTCTCCCGCTTGTCCAAGAATCCTGCAGTCTCGGGACTGTCTGGCAGTATCTTCCAGATTACAAAGGACAATGCGACGGGTACCAAGCCCTCGAGTATGAATCTTCTCTAACGTCAACAAGCCCCAAGCGACACGGCCGGCAACTTACTTACATCCATTGCCACCCACTTCGTCCTGTAATAGACGAGCTGTCAGTCATCACAGAATGGAGGAGGGAGCACAGAACACTGACCAGCAATGCCATCCATCTTCTCAATGGCGAATGCTAACAGCCCAGAGAAGGCACCTGACAGGCTGGCTGCTGTGTAGAAGACAGCCATCCGACTTTGTACCTCATATCGTTTGTACCAGAGGGTAAGGAGAAAAGTAGCTCCTGATCTCGTGTGTCAGTTCCGTGGCTTACTAAGACGTTGCAGTGACTCATTGCCCAAGGATAGTATACCGGGGAAGAAACCCTGGAAACGAGTCGTCAGCTCTCAAGTGCTCTTTAGAGTCGCCAAATCATCATATAGCCTTCCAGCCAGGCGAGATATATCCCTAGTTTGCGCTGTTGGGCATACTAAAGAGGATGGGCTTACTAGAGTGCTGTCAGGATCTCAAGTCATCAGTAGCCGGGGACGACAAATGTGCATACCAGCTTCAGCAATACCCAAGAACCACCGAGCGGCGTACAACCCTTGCCGGTTGACGATCAGACCCACTAGCCTTCAGTCAGAACGATCGGCCCTTAAAATCGATGTCAGGCTTGCTCACTTAGGGTCATGACGGTGCCCCATGAGAACAGCAGGATCGAAAGCCAAAGCGATGGTCGTATGATCTTCAACACGATATTTGAAGGCACCTCGAACAGACAATACGGCGGAAAGAACAACGTTACTGCCGTATTGTATTGCAGCCCGGCCAGGTGGAGGTCCGTCGTAAGACCGGCAATTCTTGCATTGCCACTGATATGATTGCATCAGTACTGCTATGAAGAGTGTCTACCGGTACCACTCACATGTTGGAACGATCAATGAACGCTACCAGGTATAGTACTGCCAGCAGAGGGACGAGCCTGAAGTCAATCTTCCGCAGAGCTCGTTTGCCTTCGGCCGGAGGCAGATCAGCGATGATATCTGACTCGTTATAGCCTGCGTCAAGGGTAGCAAGATCGCCAGTCTTGATATCCGGAAAGTCCTCAGGTGTCTCATGGACAGGATCGCCTTCAGTCTTCATTTCTGGGACTGCATCATTGCTGTGTGCCATCGTGAGTGATGATAAAATGGGCTTGAAGTTGGTGCTTCCAAGGTGGTCAGCTTCCACCTCTCCATATACAACACAGCTCCAGTTCCAATCATGCCGATAAGTCCGTTCAATTCGCGGCATTTGCCAATCATCAACATTGCCGGCATGGTGGCTTACCTGCACGAGGACACGATCCTGCGGGGAAGCTTGTTCGGGAGTTGGAGTGGCCTATAGATTGACAGAAGAATGCTGAGAAATCAATGTCATCTGCAGCAGATTATGTACATTAATTTGTTCCGAGGTCAAAGAAAAGGCTGTAACACACTGTCGGGTTGAAAAATCGAATAGGCAAAGCCGTGGCGACCAACGGGCAAGATGAGCTTAGGCAGTCAGGGTTTTGTAAGGACTTTGGATGTGCTCAGACGTACGCAATAGCTCGCGGATGCGATTTGCAGGTCTTATGGCAAGCTTGGCGAGTCAAGAGTATTCTCAATCTGCATGACTTCCCACGATAGAGAACGTAGACATGTCGTGGGATGGCTATTCCAGGAACACGCTCGGGGTGAGATGATCGATCATAGTGTGAGTGAGATTGGTGCGTTCAAGCAACGAGAGGCGCAAGGACTTCATTCCCTTTTGGTCCCGACGATTTCATATTGCCCAGACTTACACGGAACGTCATATTCGTCACCGCTGGGCAATAAAACAACAGCCGATTCCCTGCCTCGACTTGTCATTGTCAAGTGCGTCAGTATAGCATTGTCACGCCATTCAAAGGCCAGCTTAAAGCCGCCACGCGCTTTCACACCCATCATCCGCCCGCCACTGAGCATCCAAGCCTTGGGACATGCAGGAAGAAGTCTAATTATTCGCTTCGTAAGCTCGGAACCGTACTTTTCAGTCTCATGGCTTTGTATCAGCATCTCAAGAATGCCTGCACATGCGCCGAAGTTGCCATCTATCTGCATGGGAGGATGACTTGAGAAGAGGTTTGGCAGCGTGCTAGTGGAAAGCATCAGTCGGACATGCTTGAGACATTCTTCCCCATCGTGGAGACGAGCGTACAAGCAAATGAGCCAAGCGCGAGACCAGCCAGTGTGTGCGCCGCCGTTAGCAAGACGATGCTTCAGTGTTTTGCGACATGCCCGGGCCAGCTCTGGGGTACCGGAAGGCGTAATTACGTTTCCAGGATATAAAGGAAACAGATGTGAGAAGTGCCGATGGCCGGCCTCGACTTCGTCGTATGGAATCTGCCACTCGAGGAGACGACCATCTTGATCAATTTTGAGAGGTGGGAGTCGACCAAGCGCAGCCTCGACTTCTTCCAAAGGCAGTATTAGGCCGGCATTTGCAGGTTTATATTTTGCAGTCGCTTGAAGATAGGCGCGAAAGAGAGCGTTGATAATCTCAACGTCCATCGTGGATCCTTCGCAGAGTGTACCTTTCACAAGTGAGCCGTCGTCGGTAGACGTCATGTAGCTGTTCTCGGGACTGAGACTCGGACATGGCACTAGATATTTGCTGTCTTTGTCTTCTGTCAGGAAGTCGAGAAGAAACAGTACGGCGCCTTCCATGACAGGCAGCAACTTGTGGAGAAAAGGTTCGCCGCCTAGAAAATCCGCATCCCCCTCGAAGTCGTACCGCTCCCATATATGAAGACATAGCCAGGCGCCACCCAATGGCCACAATGCGCTCGGCATCCATCGATCGGCAGGATCAGTATCCGCCCAGATGTCCGTGCTGTGGTGTGCACACCAAGCCCCCGGCCTCTTACAGCCGTATATTTCTGCAGCAGTGGTCTTGCCTCGCTCAGCCATGCGAAGGAGCAGATAGAAAAGCGGGTCGGAGCATATAGAGAGATCCCAAATATGACATGGCCAGTAGTTCATTTGCGTGTTGATGTTGATGGTGAATCGACATCCCCAGGGTGGGGAGAATGATGGATTCCAGATACCTTGGAGATTTGATGGGAGTGACAGCGAGGGCTCGAATTTCGAAGTTCGACTTGAGGACATGAGGAGGTATCTGCCGTGTTCATGGTATAGTGAGATCAGAGCGTTGTCTATCGAAGAGCCAACGCTCTTGTCGGTGGGGGCTCGGGATTCTTGCAAGCTGTTTTCGTCATACAAAATCAGTTGCATGCTCATCATTGTTCGACTTTGAGAATCAGTATGCGCTTTCCACACTCGGAGTAGGCCGGCTTGTAAAGTCCTGTCTATAACAAGAAGCGCCGCAAGAGTAGGGTCATCGTGTCGAAATGTGGTGCGACCTGCTACAACCAGGTATGTCTCTTTCGCTTCGACCGCCAACGTGCCGCCGAGAGTCTTGATCGAGCCTTTTGCGTCACAAGAAGCAGCTACAGCACAGCATGACTGAACACCGCTTGCGGATCCGGAGCCAGACCGCATGATGAGCCTACTGTCTGTGTTCTCCATGCTGTCGTAGAACTCATTCGTGTCCCATTCGGCCTCGCCAAGACGAGATAGTCGGACAGAAAACTTTACACTTTGACTTGATCTGATTCTCAACAACATGACGTCGTGTTCATAGCTTGCAATCAGCTCGCGATGCCACTTAATACCTTGGCTCTCATATTCCACCAACGCGGCCCCATTGAGAAGATCCAAAGAGCGCGTGTACCCGCTCGGAGCTGGATCATTGGAGCCAAAGCTGATCTTCATAGTAGCGAGTGGCTCATATTGTCTTTGGCAACTCGGCATAGGAACGAATGCAAAGTCGACAAGCTCTTCAGCGAGCTGATGTTTGCCATCGTGGATCAATTGGCGGAGTCGAGGCAAATTGGCAGACGCTTCCTTCGGCGTACGCTCCTGCTTGCCACCGTAGAATACAGAGTCTTCGTTTACTTGAATCAGCTCTGTGGTGGTGCGGCCGTATATCATGGCGCCTAGTCTGCCGTTACCCACCGGTAGCGCTTCATTCCAGGTCCCGGCGGGCTCGTTGTACCGTAAGATGGCATGGCTTGGTTCGCTGCGGCCGTTCGTCTCTTGGCTGCTCATGGCTCGGCGGAAGCTAATGAAGTCTTGTCATATGTCCAACAAGAGGTTTTGCTGTGATGGATCTTCACACTGCCAAAGTAACGTCGACTTGCCTGTATAGGGGCACTCAGGTGAAGCTGAGCCAAGACGTGTACTGGCGCCTACAAAGGCACGACATGACAAGACCTAGAGGCCGCATATCTACGATGCTTGTGATTTGCGGAAATGGTTATTTCAATGGTTGCTGTCTTGCAGGATGAAGGTAGAGAGTGGAAGGAAGGAAGGAGAAAGGAAGCCCATCCATTGGCGGAGATTTTCCCCGCCACCGAAACGCACCGCATGTTTCTTGCGGCGCGCGTCCGGTGACACCAACTCTCTCGCACATGGCCCATGTTCCCGCAGTCTTGGATAACATTACTGCAAAACGTCTTCGCACGGCGAGGTAGACCGTGGATCCGGAAGGCTACTGAAGCTCAGGCAGATGGGCTGGCTAGTCCCCTCACCTCCTGAGGCGGCTTGGTCCTTGGGCAAGAACGCCATGGGTACATATCCCATGCATATCGCTTACCAGCTTCCATGCGACTCGAACTCAATACTGCCTATTGTTGCCCTCTTCCCGGGGTCCCCATGGGGTGTTAGGGCAAATACTGTTCCTCCGTCTATGTTTGGTGAAATTTACTACATCGAACGGTCTAGGCAGCGTGGCTTCGTCGAGACTTGCTACCATTCAGCCTGCCGGCTGTTGTCGAGATGCAGGAATGTGATATAGAGGCATGCCCCGGCCCATCGTAGTTCTCGATCAACGGCGCTCACTTCTCCAGAAATGACTACAACGGAGCCAGTCGCAAGAGTTGGCTCGATTGTCAGCGAGACGGACGAGAAGACCAAGGCCGATGTCCATGAAGAAGAGGTTGCCGTCGCTAAGCTTACCGAAGATGACCTCTTCAGAATCTCCCGAGAGGCTCTGTCCTTCAAAGGGAAGACTGCTTTCAGGATCACGCTTATTATGATCGTCATGGGCTGCAATCAAGCGGGTACGTTACATCAATTCCTGGCGATACTCGTCGATGCTGACCTGTGTTCCATAGGGTACGGTGTTGACTGGGCCGTGATATCAGGAGTGCGTAAAGCGTTTCTTCGTTCCTTCGTCGCGCACGCGACTCCTTTGATCAAGGTCGCCTGGCGGCAACAAAGAATAGAGAGATTTATGGTATATCACACGCTTACACTCAGTATAGATAAATGCGTTTCCACGTTGGCACGAATGGGGTGGTTTTGAAACGAGCGGTTCCACCCTTGGCGTAAGCACGGCACAGATCGATCGTCAAGTTATCAACACCCACTGACGTTCCTAGACTATCACTGCGCTTATGACCGTCGGCAACTTTGTCGGCGCATACTTTCTCTCTCTACAGGACGTGTACGGCCGCCGTGCTGTCAATTTCGCAGGCAATGCCATTGTCATCGCTGCAGGTTTGATGCAGGGTAAGACCCAATGTCTTTTTTGTTTCGTAGCTACAAGCTCGACGGCTGACTTGGGGTAGGTCTCGCACCAAACCTCCAGGTGTTCATGGCAGGCCGCTTCCTACTCGGATTTGGCAGCGCCCTTATGAGCAGCTCTCAATACATGGCTGAAATAGCTCCTCTTCATATGCGTGGAAGACTCGTTGGTATCTTCGGTGCCTGCTTCCAAGTCGGCTCAGTCGTCTTCCTTGCCGTGATGAATGCTTTCTCGACTATCGAAAATGTAAGCTTTACTCCTTGTCATATGACCTAATTCGCATACTAAAGAATGCAGGACTGGTGCTGGCGCATTCCACTTCTTCTGGGATGCCTTATGCCTGCAATTGTGTGTGTCACGATATTCTGGTGGTGTCCCGAATCACCTCGTTACCTTATACAGAAGAGCCAGTACGACAAGGCGCGGAACGTTATTGCAAAATACATGACAAATAGCGGCGAGCTTCCCGAACCGATCGTCAATATCATGGTCACCCAAATCGAAGAGTCAATCGAATTCGAGAAGGCCGATCGCTTCCGGAAGTTCTGGGATTACCGCGTATTCTTCACCAAACCAGTGCGTTTCCGCCTCCTCGTCTTGGTCCTCTACAGTATCTTCCAGTCGTGGAATGTGAGTCTTGTGTTCCTTGGGTCAGATCATCTTGAATGGTAGCATCTGGACAGGATCAAGTTGTAAGCAAGGTCGCTGAATTTTCCCAGGGCGGTGGTATCATTGGCACCTTCCTGGTCCCTGCACTTGAGACAATGGGCGTTTCTGGTACCCAGAAGATGCTCGGTATCAATATTGGGTAGGCGCAACACTTGAGACCCCTTGTGAGCGTTACAAATCAAGGTTTTTGCTGATCCGTGGACCGTTCTTGATACAGTACCACGGCCACCTACTTCGTCTTCACGCTCGTAGGATCATACATCATTGACAAGGTGAATTTCAATCAGATCCAAGGAGCACTCAGTTCTACGTCCGCTAACCTCTTTGCAGTTCCGGAGGCGCACGCTTATCTTCGCGGGCTTGATCTCTGTCATCCTCATGCAGACCTTGAGCACGATCACTGGATGGCGGTACTCGGTAGAGCCTAACGAGGCAACAAGCGCGGTTGCCATTCTCTGGGTCTTCCTCTTCCAAGTCTTATCGAGCATGTTCATCGCGACCATGCACAACCTTTATCCTGTCGAGATTCTCTCACTCACCCTCCGCGCTCGTGGCATGGGCCTTTATGTGTGTGGCACCGATTCATGTCATTCTCCGATAACTAACAAGTTCTGTAGGGAATGATCCAAGGTGCCGCGGGCACTGTACAAAACTACGGTATTTCTGTTGGCATCAACAAGCTAGGTTACAAAATCTGGGTCGGTGAGTGCGAGACGTATCAACACTTGCAGCGCCCCAGAAATCTCGCTGACATCGACACAAGTATACATCGCCTACAATTGCCTGCAGCTTGTAGCTGCATACTTCTTGTTCCCCGAAACGGTAAATTCTTGTCTTCCTCGATGTGGTCACAAGATTAAATGCTGACAGTGTGTAGTTCGGCCTTGGCCTTGAGGAAATCGACGCAGTTTTCGAAACAAACGGTGTTAACCCTGTCAAGATGAGTATGAACATACAGAATATCAAGAAGGAACAAGGTCAAGGTTTGTATGGACCTTCGAGCACAACTGGAGAGGTCACGGGGACTGGGACGGCGGAGCTCGGCAGCAAAACCTGAGTACCAAGCGCGGTTGGAAATTCGAATGCAAGAAGGCTCGTGTCCTGACTCTTGGTTTTTTTCCTGATGCGAGACATGTTGCTATGACTCTAAGGCATGCTGTCAAATGTTGCCTCGAAGAAGACCCATCAATCCTCTGCCGATACCACATTCTTGCGTAACGCTCTCTGTCCAGGCGCCATGTTGTGATGTATTTCCCTAGAGCCGCAGTGACCCTTTGCTGAAATCGGAACCGGCTAAACGTAGTAACTAGATGACTTCTTTACCCTTTCGTGGCTACTCGCAAAGCTCACTTGCTCTAGGTCTAGGGCAATATAAGCGCCCATTGCTGCAGCCCTTCGCATGAGGCGCTGCGTTACATTCGTTCGACGCACGAGCGGAAAAGTAATGTCCGCAAGCTGGATCCTTCGCTGCTCGGTTGTAGGGAAGATCGACATTCGGTCCAGGCATTGCTCAGCACATCTCAGTGACGCACAACAATAACGATATCCATACCAGCTATGGACGTGGCGCCCGGACTCAAGGACCTCGAAGGCTCTCTATGCCCTGATTTCCATTGGGGCTTCGCTACAGCCGCTGCTCAAGTGGAAGGCGCGGCCCGCAAAGCTGGCAAAGGAGAATCGATATGGGACACTTTTGCAAAGATCCCGGGGAAAGTGAAGGACAACAGCGATCCCTCGGATACAGCTCGCTCGTATGACCTGTACAAAGAAGACGTGCGACTGCTGAAGAGCCTTGGTGTCACGGCTTACCGGTTCAGCTTAGCATGGTCACGAATCATCCCATCCGGAGGCAAAGACGATCCGATCAACGAGGAAGGTGTATCGTACTACTCCTCCCTCATCGACGAGTTGCTGAACAATGGAATAACTCCGTTTGTAACGCTTTTCCATTGGGATACGCCGCAGGCTCTGGAGGATCGGTACCTTGGCATGCTAAACTGTGAAAGATACACGCCGGATTTCCTACGCTACGCCCGGCTATGCTTTGAGCGGTTTGGCGACAGAGTCAAGCACTGGATTACATACAACGAGCCAGGCGTATACTCACTCGCCGGCTACACGGGTCCTCATGCGCCTGCGAGAAGCTCCGACAGATCGAAGAACGCGGAAGGTGATTCCAGCACTGAGCCGTTCATTGTTGGTCACACAGAGATCATCTCGCATGCGTACGCAGCGAAGATGTACCGCGATGAGTTCAAGCCTGTTCAGAAGGGCGAGATTGGTATCACGCTGCACGGCAACTGGTCCGAACCTTACGACGTCTCTTCACCGTTGGATCAAGCAGCTGCCGAGAGAGCGCGCGAGTTCGAGATCGCATGGTTTGCAGATCCCATCTACCGCACTGGCGACTACCCAGCTTCGATGCGTGCACAGCTCGGCGATCGTTTGCCCTCGTTCAGCGAAGACGAGAAGAAGCTCGTCCTTGGTAGCTCGGACTTTTACGGCATGAACAGCTACACCACGTTCTACATCAGACACCGTGAGGAGCCACCTGAGCCTAACGACCACTCTGGGAATATCCACAAGGGTACTGTGAATAGTGAAGGAAAAGCTCGCGGCGCCGAGGCTCCAACTTACTGGCTGGCGACATGTCCGGAAGACTTTCGAAGTCTTCTCTCGTGGATCTATGGTAGGTATAAGATGCCCATCTATATCACAGAGAATGGCACCACGGCTCCTGGAGAAGATGTCAAGGCTCCGCCCTCGGATGAAGTGCTGGATGATATGCACCGTATCGAGTTCTTCAACGGCTACCTCGAAAGCGTTGCGCGGGCGGTTAAAGAAGATGGTGTTGACGTACGAAGCTACTTTGCGTGGACTTTCACGGACAATTGGTAGGCCCTAGGGAAAAAACGACCCAAGCTCTGACCGGAATGCTAACAGAATGCAGGGAGTGGGCTGCGGGTTTTACGGATCGCTTTGGGTGCGTCTGGGTTGACTTTGAGAGCGACGAGAAGACGAGGTACGCGAAACGAAGTGCGAAGGTGTTGCGGCAGATTATGGAGCATCTGATTAGACCGTAGTCGATCATAGATACCCGAGTAGACCTTGTGTCTGTTGTAAACATACAATCCATGAAGGTCATAGAAGGAAACTAAACCTCCTGTCTGGACGGCGTCAACCTGGTGATAAGAGCCAGCTTAGGGTCAGGGCTGCAGATCAGCCCATGAGCTAACCGCAATCGGACGCTCGCCGAAAGGCCAGCCCAAACCCCCGAGAGCTTCACGGTAAGTGAGGGCTCCAGGCAGCTAGACGACGATGGCCAAAGATAACACCTCATCTCGCGCCTCCATGACGCAACACGCCGGCGGCCCTCCAGCGGCCTCATGGTCCCAACAACAACAGAGCAGCATCTTCCGCATCCCTCCTCCGCTCAAGCGCCTCTTCGACCGCTTCCCGCTCGTCCAGTATGGTGAGAACGAGTTCCCGCTGAGGGCTTCAAAGGAGAGGGACCAGAACGTCTTGCACGTCTTCACGACGGAGAAGGACGCGAAGAGCGGAAGGCCGAGCTTCAACCCGGGATGTTTGAAGTGGCAGGTAAGAGCATTGGTAGACCGGAGCGCATAGGGATACAACTAAGACCATGCTTATTGATAGGCATACCTCAACTTCTCCGGCATCGAGTACAAGACTGTTCCGTCAAGCAACCACGGATCGCCTTCAGGGATCCTCCCGTTCATGCAACCCGCTGCGCCATCGAGAGAGTCGACCAATGCGCCGGACGCAGTACCAAGCAACAAATTGACCAAATGGATCAAGACACAGTCCTCGCAAGTTCTCGAGGAGCCCGAAGATCTGCGCTATGAAGCATACGTCTCCTTGGTCAGCAATGCTCTGCGCAAGGCATGGGTAAGCCAAGACGATTCTTTGCGCAAGTCGAAGCAATGCTAACTCCGACAAGCTCTACCAGTTGTACCTTCACCCAGCGAACTCCGCCCTCGTCCATAACCTCTACGTGTCGCCGTGCTCTTCAAATTCTTTCGTCCAAGCTGCGATCTCTCACCAACTACGCGAAGCAGCAGAGACTGAGCTCGCGAAAGCTTCGTACTCAGCGATGATCTCAGTAGCGGACATCATGGGCGAGGCCTCCAATGCTTTCTCAGCGCTCGACGAACTGCTCGGCCAAGAGCAGTGGTTCTTTGGCCAGAAGCAGCCAAGCATGCTTGACGCAAGCATATTTGCTTATACCCATCTCATTCTTGACGAAAACTTGCAATGGGGAGACAACGAGCTTGCCAAACAGCTTTCGCAGCATCAAAACTTTGTAGCACACAGAGACAGAATACTACACCAGTTCTTTTAGCGGATCCCTTCGCATTTGATTCGTAACTTCGTTCATTGGTATAGCCAGACGCAATCAAGTCAAGCCACTGCCCTCCGACGACCCCGTCAACTGACCCCAATCAACCCATTCAAGCCCATCCGCAAGCAACTCCGAGAAATCCAAATCCTCCGCCTGCGGCCAATCGTTCCAATCATCCAACAAATCACCTGATAACCACTCTTCCACGTCTTCGAACTCGTTCGGCACTGCAGCTTGCGTACCCTTCTCAGCGGCCTCTTTCACTTCTCGCTCAATGATAGTCTTGCGCCACCCAGCTACAATACTACACAAACTCCTTACCAGCTTCGCACCAGAAGCGTAGATGCTTCCTCTTGCAATTGCATCCGAACCGCCTCCCGATGCGTCCATAGCGTCTAGACGCTTGGCCACGTCTTGTAAAAGCAGCAGGTGGAGGTCGACGTTGGGATGCATGCCTCCCCAGCCTTTCAGGCGGGTATTGTTGTGCTCGACGATTTCTCTGCAGGTTTGCAGGAGCATGCTGATGACTGGGATTGAAGGTGGCGTGTATGGCATGCCCTGTAATTGGAGACTGTCTGCAGTCTCAACAAAGTCCCGCAGGGTCTGCTCTTGCTTCGCGAACCGCGGGTCGCCGTATTTTGAGATAAAGGAGCCGATTGAGGCTGGGTCGCTGAGAGTGTCGTGCTTTTCTCTGAGGTTTGTGATGATTTCTGAGCTTGTTTGCATTGCTTCGTCGGGTGTTATCTCCCGTGGTTTAGTCCCTGGGGGACGGAGACCGGACATCAGCCCGTAGAACATGCTTAAGCCACCTATGCGGACGTGGGAGGCGTTTAGGTCCGTTTCTCGGAGACGTTTGATGGCTTTGATCTCTTCGTCCGCGTGCGCGTTGTTGGTCCGATCGCAGCGCTCGAGTAAGTGGTGAAGGTACTCCTTGTGGGAATCGCATTTCTGGCTGTGCGAATCGATCAGCCTTGCCAAAGCTGTGAGATTCAGCCAATTCTGCTTTCCAGCGACAGCTGCTTGCATTTCGATGATGGCGCTGCTCAGGTGATGGTAGGTGAAGAGTATAGCCGGCGGCAGGGGGAGAACCTCAACAGCCTTCTTCACCACTGACAGGATCTTTTTTGACTCGGGTAGAGGGCCGCGTTGCTCGGGGCTTGACTTCATCACATAGCCATCGATGATCGATTCCAGCATCAGCCAAAGACACCACTGCAACGTTTCAAGTATCAAAGTTCGAATGGCTTCTGGATTGGAATCCTCTGATCTGGACAGTAGAGTTCCCAATCGATCCGCTGCAGTGTCAAAGCCCAGCTTCTGTGCAGTGCGTTTCGCCAACGTCGTGCTCAGGTTGCCTTTGATCGATATAGCCGCGACACTACGGGTGCTTGCAAAAGCCAGAGGCTTGTAGGAGTCGACCAGATCCAAGACATATAACGCATGCCTATGCACTGGAACCGCAAATAGTAATGTTTGGCAGTATGTGTTGACCAGACCTTGCAGTTGCTGCCAGAGCGAAGCCGATACACGAAGTCGGTTAGACGGGACATCGAGGGCAATGAGGCTTAATAGCGCAAAAAGAGTTCGTGTCGACGAAACGGACGATGCTCCGGGATCGCTCAGTAGTTGACGCCGGAGATCTGCAAGTGTGGGCAAGTACGGCGAGTGAAGGCGGTGCCAGACCAGACTGCTCATTCGTTAGAATATAAAGGGTGCTCTTAGAAATGTTGTTTCAACGAGGCTGCACAACAGTCCCTCGTTATTGCGAAACCTACTTACTGTTCGTCCATCAATACTGCCAGGCCCTCACTTACAAGCTTCGTCACGTCTACATCTGGTTGCAAAACTGGTTCAAAGGCAGAGACTCCAAAGGTGGAGTCTCTCGACATCAGAGCTGAGAAGAGGTGCGTTGAATCCATCAACGACTCGAAGATCTCGTGCTTGCTGGGTTTCGTCCTCGAAGGCAGCGAGATCTGGGTACCAATTTCGTGAACCTCGTCTCTCAGATCTGAAAGCACAAAGTCTTGGACGTCAGGATCGAGTTCAGGCTCGTCATCTACGCTTCTGCCTGCCACAGTCTCGTCCTCGGCTTTCACCTGCTCAGGGCGATGGCGCTTTTGTGAGGGTCGACCTAGGATAGTTTTGTCGACGATGCAGTCCAGGCTTTGCTGTTGGCAGCGCGTGCAAGCTCGTTCCGGCGGCTGAGGCGACGGTGAAGGCTCTATTGACCTATCTTCTGGGAGGTTGCATTTTATCTTCCGGCTGCGACAGTTAAGACAGATGAGCTTCGCATAGCTACCACGTGGATGACGGGGTGGTATCTCATTGTATTGATGGGCCATAGCTTCTTGTGGGAGATGATTTAAACGTGCGCAACGAGGGCGGAACGTGCACTTGGACTTCGTACCTTAGTCTAGTTGCGAGG
Source organism: Cladosporium austrohemisphaericum (assembly GCA_022813715.1). NCBI lineage: Eukaryota > Fungi > Ascomycota > Dothideomycetes > Cladosporiales > Cladosporiaceae > Cladosporium > Cladosporium austrohemisphaericum. Next base: position 2,105,505 of record JAKLLY010000001.1, read on the forward strand.
GTGTTGGTAAGCTGGAGGGGCCCGGGATTCTCCAGATTACGATGGGTTGTTAGAGGCGTGGAAGGTCACGCAGATGAAACGAGGCTTTCGTTACTGTTCATACCGAGATCGTAAAAGCTGAATCGCCTGGTGCCTAGCGCTGTGCTGCGCCTCCCTGGTGGGCTGTACATGTGTGTCTGTAACGCGAAAAGCTGAAAGACGAATCGACCAACAGTGGCTGGGGAGGGGGGTTCGGAAGACGCTCTTGGCAGCAGTGAGCGGGCGATTGCTGCCCCTCAAGCGCATTTTAATATTGGCCGGATAGCTTTCAACTGACAAGGACACATCACACAGACTACAGAAGACTAGACGTCGAGCTCCCGGCAAGAAACTGTTGACGTTTGCCTGAAGCCGACCACAACGATACCCCTTCCTACGGATGCCGCTACCCGCCCTTCTGCGCGACATGCTGATCAGTATACATACATACCTACAGGAAGCGAAACCGCTTAAGCCGGAGCATATCCACCTTCACTTGACCGGTTGGAGACCTCGCAAATCTATTGTGATGCTGGCAAGACGCTGGAAGCTCTTGCTAGGATGTCGCCATGCTGCCTCATCCTGCCTGCCTCCTAAGGATTGACATCTCTTAGTATCGGCCACCAATCTTATCGCAAGCAGCCTTCTCGGCGCTTATGAACCCCAGTGGCGTCGCTTTGAATAACCACAGCCCTGCGAGGTACACGCAGACTGTGGCTGGAGGTAGCGTCAGCAACAAACGCGCAAGGTAAGGTCAAGGTTAGGCGCTGGCTTTAGCCTTATGTTATCCCTGTTGCTTCTTCCGTGGTTCGAAAAACTTTGCTCACATCTCAGAACATAAAGATTTCCGCGTCAACGGCCCATCATGAGCGCTTCAACGGGAACAAAACATCTTCACTGGTTCGGGCCATCTCTTGCGGCTGGATCTTTCTTGACTGCTGTACTACTAACCCTTGGCCATGATCTGTTCTATCAGTCTCTGAACGGCGAAGTGACTTCTACCAAAGGATATGATATACTGGGCAATCGATTCTCCACGCAACAATTCAACCTAGCTATTGGCAACACATTCGCGCTTTTGGTCCGATCTGCATTTGCGGTCTCTACCTCGGTCGCTTTCTGCCAGATATTTTGGAGACTTGCGAGGCGAGATTCCGGCTCTAAAAGACCGCCAACACTGAAGCGACTAGATGCTGCGTATTCTGCCACCAGCAATGTCTTCAACCTGTTTTACCTACCTATCTGGTGTAGATATCCGCTGCTTTGCGCTACTGCAGTCATAAGCTGGTGCGTTCAAGTTGCTCTTCTCGCATTCGATCTCGACTAACGATCACTTAAGGTTGATACCAGTAACCTCTGTCGTCACACCAGCGACACTATCTGTGGCAGCACGCGCACACACATCAATCGAACCACGGCATGTGCCGACTCTGGACTTCGCAAACCTCAATTACGTTGCGGGAATGCCGGAGCGGTCGTATCGAAGTACGACCAGCGACTACGTCTACAACGGCCCAAGCATCGTTGCGCAGCAAATCGCGATAGCAGTAGCGGCACAGAACTTCATCCTACCGATCAACGCCCCTTCCACCAACTCCTCTTGGGACATGACGTTCCACGCGCCCAACATCGCATGTGGCGAGGTTCCATCAGAGACGCAGCTAGCGATCGAGCGGTCAATCTATGACTACCTCGTGACCGACCGTCAGAAGAATTGTTACACGCCTCCCATATTCGCCGCCTGGTATCCTCAAGACTCAGCAAGCTCGTCTTTGATCATCGAACCATACGTGGCGGCCGCAAACTCCAGCAGTGATGCTGAACAATTTCTTCCAGACCCAGACGCCATCTTGTCTAAGCCCAGGTCAGGCGACGCACTCATGAGCAGCGAAACATCGTTTTTCGCGGCAGTCTTTCCAGGCTTAGCTGCTGCTACCTATATGACTTGGTATGGAGCACCGGCAGCCTGTTTGCTGAACGCGAGCGACCCCAATCATGAACTCAATAATGCGTACAACGTTACCAAAGAAGCACCTCTAGGCTTGCTAGGAAAGAACGCTACTGTTCTACAGTGCCGACTACTCAACTCCACTTACACAACGAGGTTCGAGAACGTGAATGGAGAGCAGACTGTTTCGATCGATTTGCCTGATCCTGCGAATGACGAAAAAGTACCTCTCATGAGCTGGGTCGAAGCATCGAGTCTGCAGAGCGACGGGTGCTCGTGGGATGCTACCGAAGACGAGAATGTTTGTCGCTTGAACGCAACGCAGATGAGCCAGATGGCATACCAAGGCGTCCTCCAGGCCTTCACGACTCTGATTACAGGACACTGGACCTTTAGTGATGGCGGTTTGCGTCGGGCGGAGTACTCCAAGATCGGAAGTACTGCACTAATCCGTTCAAGAGAGCTGGCCGTTCTGACCGGTGTAAACAACGTGAGGGACACAGAGATCGACAACGCCGTTCCGAAGCCTTACGGTGCAAACGACGATGTGTATCTGCAGGGAATCATGATGAACTCGTCCCTGTTGACGAATAAGATCTACAGTGGCGTCTCGAGGGTTGCGAATGAGAACTCTACAGCGTTGCTCGGAGATATGATGGAAGACATGTTCCGCAAAATTGTGGTGAGCTACATGAGTTCACCAGAGTTGACGTGAGTCGTCTCGATGATATCTATCACCATCAACGTGCTAACAAATGGCTGTTGCAGGCAAGACTCGTCCCAAGAATACCCTGCCGAAACGTATTCTTTGTCAAACGTCGATGTCTCCATCGAGACATGGCAAAATGTGTACGTCTACGCACGAGCCAAGCTATGGATAGCCTACGGTATTGCAATCGTTTTGAGCATCTGCGCTCTCGCTTTTGGGGCTTTTGCAATGTTAGCCAATGATGCGACCTACAGTAATAATTTCTCGACCATATTACTTTCGGGCAAGAGCGCAGAATTTAGCGTGGACATATACGAACGCGATGGAACCGGCAGCGATCCACTTCCTGCGTATTTGGAGAAAGCTACTGTGAGACTTCAGACCGGACTGCACAAGGCGGATGAAGTACCGATGGCGACCGCTGAGGAGGCGAGAGCCAGCACGAGTGCGACCACGAGTGACGCAGATCATGTTCTGAATAACGCCCGCGCTCTTCGGGCCGTGAGAACATGGTGATTCTATTGCAATTTCTGTCAAGATGAGACTCTACTTACAACTGTCCGATTGGATATTCCTTAGGAATGTTGTTCAAATTCGGGACAACACTCGGCACCGACTCATACTGCTTGACAGGAACCGACTGCTTCGCCCATGACGGACTCTTTCTCACACGTCCCAACTGCTGAATCTGGTACGCAACCTGCAGCAACTTCTCCTCAGTCCAATGTCTGCCAAGAATTTCCATACCGATTGGTACACCTTCAGGCGCACTGTCGGTCACAGGGCTGAAGCCAACTGGCACAGTGACCACGGGCACACCAGTCAACGCCGCGAGTATGCCATTACGACCGCTTTGCGAAGGCGAACCCACCTTGACGACAAGGTTCTTTTGTTCTGGATAGATAATAGCGTCTAGGTTATTCACAGCGAATGTCTTCTCCAAAGCGAGCGAGAGGTCTCTGATGCCAGCCAGCGTGGAGTTGTAAGTGGCGTTGGAAGTTGAAGACACGAGCGATGTTGTGACGTACTCATAGCCTGAGGGAAGTACCAAGAAGTTGTCGCCCGCGTAAAGCTCGTTTGTGGAATTTGGGTGCGTGCCGGAAAGTGTTGGGCGTTGGAGGTACTTGGTGAGCTCTTCACGGTACTCGTAGCGTTGCACATCCAGCGCTGCGATGATTGCATTCGCATCGTAGATTGTTTCGTTGATCGGAACGATTGTTGCACCAGCACCGCGCAACTTAGCCACATGCTTGCTCATCGCATCGTTCACTGGCGTTGTCTCGTTGGAAGAAGTGCGGTTGAAAAAACCCTCGAGAAGCCCGAACCGCAAGCCTTTCAGGGAACCGGTCGTAATGGATGCACCGTAATCGGTTCCTCGAACTCCCGCTGGGACCAATGCCGTAGCATTGTCATCTGCATCGTAACCATCGCCGGCCATGACAGTAAGCGCCGTGGCAACGTCTTCAACGCAGCGGGCGATAGGTCCGATAGTGTCTTGCGTATAAGAGATGGGAATCACACCAGCTCGGCTGATGAGACCTCTCGTAGGTCGAAGACTCCACAAGCTATTGGCACTGGCAGGGCTACGCAAACTGTTCACCGTATCCGTGCCAGTACCCCAAACCGCAAAGGAAGCTGCAATGGCTGCACCAGTGCCGCCAGAGCTGCCGCCAGGAGTACGTGTGGAATCGTATGGGTTGATCGTTTGGCCACCGAGGGACGAGACGCTGATGCCCTCCAATGCTAGTTCGTGAAGATTTGTTTTTCCTAAGATGATGGCGCCAGCTTTCTTGAAGGCTGTGACAGACGGCGCATCGACCGTGGGCTGCGAATCTGCCATGTCGGCATTGGCGCCTGTCGTTGGCATAAACGACGTATCGAAATTGTCCTTGAGTAGAATCGGGATACCAAACAGCGGGCCGAAGGTGCCATTGCCGGAAGCAAGTACTTTATCACAACTGTCTGCATCTTGCAGAGCATGTGGATTAAGTGCCAGGATCGCGTTGGTGTGGTTGTTTAGAGTCTCGATGCGAGCCAGGAAAGACTCCACCACCTCGCGACAAGTCGTCAAGCCAGTGTACAGATCATGATGGGTGGAAGCGATTGTAGCTTCTCTTGGATCGAACGCAGCAGTGCTGCTGAAGAGCAAGGACACAGTCGCTACGACATTAATGATATGCATGTTGAAGTGGATGTAGCAAGAGCCAAAGTCACAACAGCATTGGGCGGCAATAAATATACTTACACGTTGGAGTGACAGGTCAGATAAATGATGATGTTATAATGTAATCAAATTGTAGTTGCCGGTTTCGGCCGCGAGGATCTGCAATGACACAGAAGCTTGGCTCTGTATAGATAAGAGGTGGAGACTGCATGACGCCCTTCCAAGCCTGCCGCAGTCATTTGACAATACTGTGCCCATGATTGACTGCTAAAGAAGGATGATGTTACGACTTGATCAATTGCCCTTGAGTTAAGCATTGCCGAGTGACATGCCTCTGTAAACGAGTTACCATTGTCACTTTCTGCGTACTTCCCTCGGGAATTGTACCCGCCTTTGCTTCATGAGTAGCATGGCGTGGTATAGTAGCTGAGCGTTGGCGAGTCGTTGTCGAAACGCATAGAGGACACACTCGAGAGTGCCTGCAAGCGCTGAGAGTTTCGTCGGCGCTGTGCCCTGCCAGTCGTCTCGACCTGTGTCTTCTCAAAGGCGCATCTCCCACCCGATGCTAAGCTATCACTCTCGTGGGAATTTGGTTGGTGATCTCCATAACTTCGTAGTCGCGTACTGTGCCCTCGTGATAATGACAATGCTGGCGTTCAGGTTCCTCCAATCGTGGTGCCGGTCATTCCCTGCTCAACACCTTGTACTCCCTGCAAATCTTCAAGCCCCTTCTCATGCAGCACATCAACGTCGAGCTCTTCCATGACTTGGACCACAACGTTCAGCGATTCGAAGAAACCGTTGACAGCTACTCGAAGCATGCGGTTGGTAGTGGCTTTATATTCCGTCTTCAAGACAGTCTTTTGCTCCAGATCTTGGACATCCTCGCCGGCAGCATTAACAAGTGAGAAAGATCGGCGAACAAGAGGTGAGAGCTCCTCATCGACGGCTAGTGACTTGAGGGTTGCTTCGGCGAGGCGGTGGGTTGGAAAAGGTGTGTTGATCGTGCTATTGGACTGTCAACATCGTGTATGAAGAACGATCAATGGGTCCGGTAACGCACAGCGTACAAGGAAACTCAGCGCCTGTGCCAGCCATGTTGCCGGTATTGTCTGTAAACGTCACTTCTCTTCCGCCGCAATGACATGGACAAGAAATCGCGGAGTGCAACACCAGCACAACGCGGGACATTTCCGCATTGGAGTCGCAAGCCGAGGCTGGGTGCTGCAATCCGACTTCATCCTCCTTCTGCAAGGTCGACTACCTCCTACTTGACTGTGGTCTACGCAAGGGTGTGTGGATCACGTCCGATTTGAGTGCCCTTCAAGCCCCAATGATGCAATCGCTGGCTTTCGCCATTGGGGAGTCAGACTAGGGGCTCCGAGCTCAAGCAACGCGAAAGACCGACCTCAGTGAATCAACAAGACGTTCCTCAAAAGATGCGAACCATTCAACAGTAGGAACTGTAAGGCTGTAAGTCACGTTAGTGGCAGAAAGCATGATCTGAAAAGAACAATGACGGCGTTGCAAGCCCTCCGAAGCATCACGTTTGATGTTTCTTGCAATCATGATGAGGCCTTTGCCGGACTGTCTCGAGCAACGACACACATGTTAATCCGCCTACAGTCCGCATGAGTTGAAGGACCACAGGGTCTCGCCGACACATCCTCAGATGGATTGATACACTCGTAGCTTCACTGTTATGTATTCATTTCCTCCACGGAATTATCACAAGTTTCCCAAAGCAGATCTAACCTTCGCGTCAGACGTCTTGGGAGATGATTCTACCTGCCTTGTCCAAGCTGTGAGCCTTCATGGCAAGTAAGAATGCAGAGTGAGCCTCCGACTACCGGCAAGGACTTTCTATGGCATGGCATCGACGATCGCAGTCATGTGGACCAATGAGCTGACGCTGTCACACCTCACTTCACCGCAGAATTGTCAGGCAACTCAAAGTGAGGCGTGCTCGTTTCTAGAATCCACGAGTCAACCGTGCGCCTGACTCCCCACTCACTTCAGTTGCCTGCACCGCATGAACTCATCCGCCCTCCTCCAAGCGTCGCACTCTCTCCTCACAAATTCGTCTACCCTCGCTGAGCCAAGGTAAGTCCAGCGAATACTTAGCAGTACGAGTCTTATTCACTGACAGTGACCAGTATGGCGTCCAACTCTCACGGCCTCGGCGAGCGCATCGCAGCCCTCGTCAAAGAGGCAGTGAAGGAAAGCAATGAACATCGTGGGCTTGATGCTTCTGCCCTGCGCGAGCAGATTCTCTGTACGTTTCCCATTTCTTCTGCAACGACTGGCTAATGTGACATGGCGGGACACAGCAAACGCTAGGCTCCTCATCCATGCGGGTGAAAATGACGACCAGCTTCCATTCGACTCGAGACCAGGACTGACCATCGCCATGGTTCCCACCGGTCTGAACACTACACGCCTTATCGCACACGTTCTGGCCACCGCGCAGACCCTTTCCTGTGGTGGCAGTGAGTTCATCGTCTACATCTCCGGCGAAGAGAGCGACTCCGACACGCTTGCACTTCAGAGCCTTGACAAGGCAACCAAGACTATGCTGCTCAACGCCATGTCGGTAGTTGGCGCAGTCCGGAAATTGACCTAGTGGCTATGGACCTACGGCAAACAAGTGTGTCATTATGCTGGTGACAGGCGCTGAATATTGCGCTTCTTTCGATGAATGATGATGAGTGCAGAGGGCTCCAGGCGTCATCAGTGTTCACAAGTATGAGGCACACAATACAGCAAGAAACTTCGTGTGTTGTGTCTCAATTATTAGAATGTAAAAATTGGTAAAGGCCCTGGCATTAAGGCAATATTCGTGCTCAGGGCAGGCTTTTACGCGCGCGGACCCGTTCACCTTTCCATATGCCATGGCAATCCTCCTGAACTTCTCGCTACAATGTGATACTGTGGATCGAGCAACGATGCACCACCAAGAACACAATCACACTTCACTTCGTCATGGCGAGAACGTGAGGTGAAAGCATTTCTAGAACCTGCCAGTCCACCGTGCGTTTAGTGTCGTCGTTTGCACGAAGTCAGTTTGCCTACGCTACATAAGCTTATCCACCACCCGCTCCATTTTCTCCTAGCACAAAGACTGGCCCGCCAGCCCTGAATCTCACGGTAAGCTTGACAAGTCCGCGAAGTTGCACTTCCACTTACTAACAGCATGGCTAGGATGGCGCACCACTCAGACAGTCTTGGTGAGCGCATGGCGACGCTCGTGAAAGAGATCGAGGAGACCACAAAGAACCATTCCCTTGAGGTCTCTGCCCAGGCTCTTCGTGAGCAGCTGCTTCGCGACAAGATCTTATGTGCGTTGCTCTGACATGAGACGCTTCATGAGGGTAATTGGCTAACACATGTTTCCAGCCAACGTCAAGCTCTTCATCGCGGTACAGGAAGGACTCCATGAGAGATACTTCTACATGTATGACCCGATCCCAGGTCCAAGGATCGCTGTCCTTCCGTCCAATCAAGATAGTACGCTACTCACTGCAAGTGTCGTGGCTACACAGTACATTCCACCCCATAACCGCCAGGGCGCGCGCATCAAATCGTACGTCACTTTCGTTTCCGGCGGGGAAAGTGAGTCTGAAATGCTTGCGCTCCAAAGTCTCTACGAAGCAACACAGGTTTCCCTGGCCGGTGCTGTCCAGGAGGCTAAGGAAGTTGACTTGAGAAGGGAGATGAAGAACGGAGGCTTTGTTTGTTAAGTTTGATTCAGGGCGCTTTCAAGCCACAACGGTGCGCCCAAGCATAGTACAAACAGTATAAAGAAGTCGCTAGAAAAGCCGAAGAGGTATCGCGTTGACATGAGTACATTTGCAGTTTTTGTTGGTCTGCAGCCGCCAGCTGCGATACGGCGAGCCTTTTGAAATGGAGCCTGATAGCGGCCTGTAGTCGATTCTCAAATACCATCTTCAGCGTAACGAGAGAGTGAGCAAAGCACTTGTGCATCTTCCACGCATGTCATCATACTTCACTTCATCGCGGTAACGGAGAGGGATTTCTAGCAACGAATTCCCAACAGTGAAGTGGGAGCACTTCTAGAACCTGCAAGTTGGTCACGATTAAGATCATATCAATCAGACAAAGACATTTGCGTATCCCGTTTGCTCGTCCAATACATGTTATATCATTCAACTCTCCGGTCCATTACTTCTCCACCCATCAAATCACCTATTCTCCCAACCAAGGTAGCATCAGAATTTCCCAGAGCGGTACGAAGGCAACCGCTGACGACCTCACAAGAATGGCAGCCAACGCACACGGTCTTGGCCAGCGCACCGCAACCTTTGTTAAAGACACAATGGAGCAGTACATGTTTGATGCTTCTGCGCTCCGTGAGCAGATCATGTGTGAGTTGCCCCTTAACCCTACACTCTTGAATGACAATAGACTGATGTGAAGTGGTGCCGCATAGCCAACGCCAAGCTCTTCCTCTTCTTGTACAATGGCGACTCCCGTTGGGCTACCAACTCCGGACCTTTCATCGCAATGACACCCTCCGATCAGGACGCAGCGCTTGTCGTCGCGAGCGTCGTGATAATGAAGAACTATACGGACGACAGCGACCACGTTTCTCCTGAGAGATTCGAGCTCTCAACCATGATTGCAGGAGTTGCAAGTGAATCCGACATGCTTGCATTGCAAAGTCTCTTCCGAGAGTCCAAGAGCTGCCTGGCTGGCGCAATTCGTCTATCAAAGGAGAATGGCAACAAAGGGTGGGAAATGCCAGCTAGATCGTCTCTAGGTAGTAGATGAGCATTGTTGGGTCAAATCGGAGTGGATGTCGTTTAGTGAAAGGCGTCGAGTGCCACAAATGAGAAAGCATGGCACGGAAAACACAATGAGAAGCGGTGCAAACTCGTATTGTTCACTCCAAGGCATTGGGATGGTTGCAGCTTTGTCACGATCGTAGCAAACTTTCACGCAACCCAGACAGGTGATTACCGTGTTGGTGCTCTTGGTTGAAAGGCGATGTCGGTAGCTGTTTTCTTGTTGGAGATATGCTGTATTTCATGGTTGTTCGGCAATTGAGTGAGCTACCAATGCAAACATTCATGGACCACACACAGTTCTGCTCTAGCTGCATTAGCATAAAGACATGATCGAGACCAGCTACCGCATCTGCATTTCATTGGTCGTTAGTCAAAGACGATGTATGCGATATTGCTCTAGGCTCTGCCCCTTGTTGTAGCTTTTGTCTCCATTATAATACTTCCTTCTTCAGATCTTCTGATGTCTCGTCTGGCCTTTATAGATTGTTTGACTCATTGTCTCATCAGATCTCAAGATCAAGCTTGTATCGATTGATTCCGATCAAGAATCCGTTGCTTAAATACTCACACAGAGACCCAGAGGTGTATCGGGAATCAACAAAATGGCAACCAACGGAATCAGCCATGACACGCCCACGCTGGCCGACAACTCTTCCGATGGAGATGGCGAACAGCTAATCGATCCTGCATCTGTTGAGAGCCCTATGACAACACCGAGCCAATTCGAGCATGTCGCAGAGCAGATCGAACACGCCATCCCGGCTGCCGTTATCAACGACCATAAGAACTTGGATTTCATGGCCTTGCGTGACCAGACACTTGGTATGCATTGTCAAAAAGTTATTAATGCGTTACTCCTGCTGACCTGAAAAAAGCCAACATCAACTTCATACTTGCACTGTACAAGCATGGTAACCGATCAGGGCTGTCTGCACCATCCATCGTCATTGCAAATGGAAACGGCGGCGTCTTCGCTGCAGCGGTGCGGACGTCTTACGATGTCACTCTTGAGAGGACCCATATGGAAACGACCTTTGCCGGGCTAGTGTATGCGACTGAGTATGACGCTCTGATGCAACTTTTCGGAGTGACGAAGGAGGCTGTGCGGCGCGCGATATCATTGTCAAACAGCGAGAGGGGCTTCGATGATTGGGGACAGCTTCAGATGGATTGGGCTGCGACGATGCTGTGAACATCCAAGGATGATGGGATGATCATTGCAGAACATAGCGTTTAGTACGGAATGGATCTTCATGATCGCACATTCAAAATCCGATCCGGTGTTGCAATCCCATCGCGGGCTTGATCGTTCCCTTTGTGCCGTCTCGAATGTCTTTGTCAACCCAGCTTCTGCTCACCATATTGATGTCAGCAATTCCAAACAAAGCGTGTCGGCGACAGTAGTACAATACCTTTGTTCTGGCCTAAGTAGCGCTTCTGCTCTTACCAATTGTAGCGGTTTCTGCGACCTTCTAATATCTTGCCCAACGAACTATCGATGGCAGACCATGGTTCAGTCTCTGTGGATTGCGGTAGCAGGACTCGAGTGGTCGTCTCTACATCAAGTCGATGATCTGCATCCACAGACTTGAAAAGTTACTGGACGCCGTTGTAGATAGCTGAGGCAGCTTCTTTCACTACACCTGACCCTCCATGCTCTTGTGAACAGTCCCCAAAGGCGTCGAGGTGTCGATTCACAATGGCCTTGATCAACATTCTGCAACTGCTCAGCTCCCTCCTTTATAAGTCTCTTCTCCATCACGCCACCCTAGATATCTCTTCAGATCAGATCGAAAAAGAAGAACCCAACAAATCCATACAGAAAGCAAAACAACTCACCTGAAACCCCAGTATGACACCGAACAACACCTCCTCTAGCTTTAACAGCTACAGCATCGGCGCCAGCAGCCCTACCTTGCACTCAGGCCCAAGCCGCTTCCCGGTCGTAAGTACTTACAACGGACCCTCACCATCCGCAGCTGAAACCTGCCAAGCAAGCGACGGTCTGCAAAGATCCACAGTCCGCCCGTCACCAACCGCCGCACACGCTGCCGGCGCCCGCTTCCTCCAACGACGAACCTCAGACACCGACATTGCTCGAAGCAACAACGGCCCTCCAAGTGCCAGTGCCCGCGAGCGAGCCGCTCGTCGTTTCGCCTCTAGAGGAGACAGCGACGACCGCCCATCGACCAGTGAGTCCACGGCCCCAAACAGACCCTTCGCAGCAGAGCACGCTCCAGCCAAAAGCTCAAGCAGACGACCGGCTCCCCTGCGAGTCGTGACCGCTCCTCAACAACCGCTTACTATAGGCGGCGCCTACGACTTCGCAAAGAGTATAGGATGGATGCGAAGTAGTTCCAGAATGCCTGCTCCAGCTCTGTCCAAAGCCAACAGTCCTCGCAGTACTCGAGCTAGAGCACCTTCTGCAACACCTGCGCCTCCGCCGACGAGAGCCACGGGTCCTGCGACCCACCCATCAACCAGTGGGAGACAAGGTGGACCCAGCGGCCGGCCTTCCAAGTTCACGGAACACCTTTGTGAGTAAATTGGTCTCAATTGTCGTTTGAGTAGAGAGTCAGATGAGATCGAATCAGGATAGTCAAAGCCAGAGTCAGAAATGTGCGCGGCAGGTCCAGTATTTCAAATGAAGACAGAAATTGCATTAAGCCAAACTTTCAATACATTCCCAGAAGTCACCGGTGAGATTGTGGATGCTCTAGCCACAGCGGGGCCGACTAGCCTGTGGCCTCCATAGTGTGAGTGATTGAAGTCGAGATTGAAGCAAAATATCCGAGGGAAAGCGGCTGTTGTGAAAAGGAGCTCTTTAAAGTGCCTATAACTATACAAGTGCGCTGCATATGCATCTGCGTATCGTACATGCGGAGCTGTGTCTTTTTTCGCAAAGCAAGCTTCGAGTCTGCAAATCATGCGCGCTTTGTCCCATGCTCGCATTGTCCCAAGTAAAACGCCAATGCTCCATGCATCAGTCCACTATTTCACTTGTCTCTCATTTCTTCGCCTTACCCTTGGGAGCAGCCTTTGCCTTTCCTTTGCCCTTGGCTGGCTTGACATCTTCTTCCTCGTCGTCATCATCGTCATCGGCCACAGCCTTCTTGCCCTTTCCTTTGCCCTTGGCGGCGGCCGGGGCCTTTTTCTTCTTCGGCGCCTTAACGTACTTGTCTTTCGTGAGGTCGGTTTCGGCGTCGTCTTCTGCCTTGACGTCTGCGTCATCGGCCGGAGCATCGTCTTCTGAGTCCTCGAGAGCTTCCTCGAAATCTGGTTTCTCCTTGGTGGCACCCTTCTTGGGCGCAACGACCTGGGAGGATTTGATAAAGGGTAGAGGGTGAGATTTGGAATTGTAACTTTGAGGATGTTAGTAACGGTCAGAAGGTGTGATGTTTCGTTTGTGCACTTACACTCTAGTGAATGTTGCTTTGGCCTGCGTCTCGATCTTGATCTTCTCCATGTCGGCCTCACCAACTCCGAGCTCCAGAATAGCGTCCCAGTCTTCTTTCGTCAGGAAGTACTCGTCCATGAGCTCGATGATTTCGGGCACCGCCTCTTTGCCCTCGACCTGCAAGCGTTTGACAAGGCGGTCAAATAGCAGAGGCATATATGTTTGACGGATTTCATGACGATCGCCGCTGGTACGCAAACGCATGTGGCCTTGAATCTCCTTGACCAATCTCATCAATTTGCCTTGCGTACTGTTCTTGCCCATCCAGGATGTGAAGCGAGTCTGATTACCAGCCATCGAACCGTAGACAAAGGACGCGGGACGGACGAAAGAGAACATAGCGTGTGTCGGCATTAGCGACCATTGCTGCTGAGAGCCGTGGATCATCCGGTCAACCATATCACCATCGCTAATGGAGTCGGCGGCCTTCGATATCAGGTCGAGATTTGCAAGCTTCTTCTTCTTGGGGTCCGCATTGTACTTGCCTGAGCGAACAGGGTTAGTACCAAGGTAGTTCTCTTGCAACATCAGAGGAGCGAAGTCGTGGTCGTTGAAGTAAAGCTCTTGCTTGTCGTTCAACGTTGACTTCGATGCAGGGTTGAACATGGCGCCGTTGAGAATCTTGCCAACCATGTCCCAGGGCTTTAGAACGATGTGCTTCTCCCACGCCTTCGACATGTCTTTTCCTTCCTCGAAACTCATGTTCGCAGTGTCAAGTTTAGACGTGCTGATCATGTTGATGACTTGTCGGATGTCGGCTCCAGTTCCCTCGATCAAAGCGTTCATGACGTTCGGGGGCATCTTAAGGCCCTCGCGGAAAGCAATAGTACTAATACGGCTTCGAATCATGTCTGTGGTCGGGCGGCGGAAACCGAGATCGTATGTGACGAAGTCAAAAGGCTTCATCTTCGGTTGCTTGCGTTCGTTGCAGATCAGGATCATGGGAATCTGTGACTTCTTTGCAACAGCTGCAATGGCACCGACACCGCCGCGGTCACCCGCTGACAAACCATCGACTTCGTCCATGATGAGCACTAGCTTCTTCTTGCTAGCCTCGACTGCTTCGGCGCCGGCGGAGAAGTAGCCCATCAGTGATGTTGTGCTCAGCACGCCTTTCAGACTGTTCTCGATGAGTTTCTTCGACCTGGTGTCGGAAGCGTTTGACTCCACAATATCATAGCCTTCAAGTTTAGCAACCAAGTGAGCTGCTGTCGTTTTACCGATACCTGGTGGACCGTGGATCATTACGGCTCTGAACGTGCCACTCCCATCAGGACCAGGCATCTTGAACTTCGTACGTTGGTTCTTGGGATATGCGCGGAGCCAACGGCCGAGCTTCTCAACCTGGGCCTTGTTGCCACAGATTTGATTGAGTGACTGAGGCGCATAACGTACGGTCCAGAGCTGATTTGATGGATCTGCAGCGGCGGCTTTGCCAGAGGGTTGTGGTGCCGAGCCGTTAGCCTGCGGCTTGGGTTTTGCAGCAGCAGGTTTCGCACGCTCTTGTTTCTCCATCTCCTCCGCAGCTTTGCGGATGTTCTCCTCTTCCTTCTGGCGCTTCTCTGCTTGCTTCTCGGCAGCAACAGAGTCGCCTCCGTTTGCAGGCAGCTTTTTGATCAATTCGAAGAGACCTTGCTCGTTGATGACCTTAAGGTTGTGCGCTTTGATGGTCTCAAGCTTCTTGGGGCCAGCGTCCTCGCCCAAAATGACATAGCTGGTCTTTTTCGAGGGTGCGGTCATCACCTTGCCACCGTACTGCTTGACCAAAGCGGAACCCTGCTCACGTCCCAAGGTTGACAGTTGGCCGGTGAAGACAAAGCTCAATCCAGCCAAACAGTTTTCCTCGCCACTCGGGAAGTCTGATGGATCAATAGCGCCAGCAGGTGCCTCTGAGTTCTTGTGTTGGCCATACTGGAATTTCTTCTTGCCGTCGTCATCTCCAGATTTTCCAGGTGGTGGCGGAGGTTCGATCGTGGGAATACTGTCCAAAATGGCTTGCATCGAAGCGCTGTTCGCTTTAGGTTCCTCCTTCTTTTGCTTCTTGGCGGGTGTAGCCTTCTTGGCAGGCGCTGCGCGCTTTTTGGGCTTCGACTCTTCAATTTCCAGATCATCATCGTCATCTTCGTCGTCAATTGGGGCCTTGCGCTTTTTGGCAGCAGCCGAGGTTGTCTTCTTCGCAGGCTTGTCTTCCAAGATCTCCTCATCGTCGTCTGGCACAACAAAGTCATCGTCGGCATTGGTGTCTTTCATATCGACGTCCTCATCTGCGTCATCTTGATCATGTCCTCTGAGCACCTTTTGCTTGCCAGCCCTCTCTGTCCGCTTTGGCTGCACGGGCTCGTCATCATCATCTGTGCCCTCCTCATATGCGTCCTCCATCTGGCGCCCACGCTTCGCACCTGCCTTGAAGACATCGTCTGCATCTTCCTCCATGTCGTCGTCCGGGAAGTCGTCTGCATCCAGATCGGCATAGCTCGTCGTGGTTTTGTTTCGTGTCGAAGCTCCCCCATTTGCTGCAGCCTTTTTAGGAGTAGCTTTCTTCGGTGTCGCTTTGGCGGGCTTCGTCTCCTCCTCGCTAGCAGGCTTCGCTTTAGGTTTTGGTCTGACAGGCTCGCTACGTTTGGGCTTCGCTCCCTTTCCGAAGAAGTCGTCTGCGGTCGTTTCCTCTAGTACAGGCTCAGGCTCAGGCTCTTTCTTGGCGGCCCTCTTCGGTGTTGCCTTCTTTGGTGGTGCGTCTTCGTCATCTTCGTCGTCTTCAACGACCTTTCTCGCGCGGCCGCGCTTCTTTGGTTCTTCAGCTTTGGCTGGTTTGGCGGGTGTTCCAGCAGGCTTGCCGCCGAAGAACGACCTGATGTCTGAAGGCATTGTGACTGTTTCGAGCTTCCAGAGGATTGTCCTAGCAAAGGTCCATGAAGCCAGCGACGGCGTGGTGCGATGTGTCAGCAATGCCTGGCAGATGTTGCTCAAGCGTCCCAGGCGTTAATTAGCAGGCAGCCAACGCGTCGCGCGAAGTCGTGACGTGCAGCTGCAGATAGACTTTCGCCTAACACGGCAGGAGCCGGCGCTTGTGGACCTGGACCTCCGAACTGGCTGCGGAACGTCGAATACCAGCGACCAGGGCGGCAGTAAGGTAGTTTGGAGGAATTGACTATTGCGACCCTCCCAACACCCCTCGCATTGAGCTTCACATTGCTTTCGCGGGCACACACGGCATTCACAATGGCAGCCAGACGCGTTGCGACGAGCGCGCAGTCCTCTCTCTCCTCTTTCACAAGCAGACCATGCTGTATGCTACTAAGAACCTGTATATTAAAGAAACGCAGTACTGACCGACCTCACAGGCCTCACCTCCGCCCTCCGATCCCTCACAATCACACCCACGCCCTCACAGTCAACCCGCGCCTTCTCCTCCACCCCCAGAACCCTCGACTGGCTCGCCCCCAAAGCCGGCGAATCCTGCAAATCGCGCAAAGGCCGCCCTCGCGTTCCCACCGGCGGCAGCACACGCGGCACAACCCTCGTCTGGGGCGACTATGGCATCAGGCTGAAAGACCACGACCGCCGCATCTCCGCGCAACAACTCAAGATCGCCGACGAAACAATCAAGAAGCGCCTGCGAGGAATGAAGTACCGCCTGTACCACCGCACCTCCGCCAACATCGGCGTCTACACCTCCGGCAACGACCAGAGAATGGGAAAGGGAAAGGGAAGCTTCGATTATTGGGCCTGCAGGCCGCATGTTAGTAAGATTCTGTTTGAGGTGAAGGGAGATGTGCACGAGCAGGTTATTAGGGATGCGTTTAGACTGGCCGGGAATAAGCTGCCTGGGCAGTATGAGTTTGTGAAGAAGGGAGATCCGCCTGTCATGGGCATCACGAAGCTGGGGGCTGGTGTTACGGAGGAGAGTCTGAGGAGGGCGAGGAAGGAGGTTCCCATGCCTCCTGTGCCCAATGGCGCTGCTACTGCTGAAAGAATGGGCGCCACTACTTCGCCTTAATTTCCAAAGCAATGTTGCATTTCAGGGCACACCAGGTTTTTGTACAAATAGAGGTGTATGATGCTAAGATATACAGTAGCAGGAATTCCAAGCACCGTCTGAAGTGGCGGTCCAACTATGCATATATAATCGCGCAATGCGAGGCTACCAGACTATCATCCCAAGTGGCTGTCCAACTATGCTAATGTTCAATCGTGCAATGTAAGGGTATCAAAAAGCTAATCGTCTAAGAACGCTGCCAAAATTTCCCTTTCCTCAACACTCCCCCATCGACTCCGGCGTTGGCAGCGTCTCTTTCTCCCCAATAATCCACCCAAGCCTCTCACTCTCTTCCCTCGCAGGCCGCTGACACCACCATTGCTCCACGCCCGCCGCCATCTCACACCAGACCCTCAAGATCTTCAAGGCCCTCACGTCCATTTTCTCAAGCAGCTGCACAAACGCCTCCGGCATGCGACCAATGAACACCATCATCGGGCCGATCTTTGTACTGTCAATAGTCATGCTAGAAAGCTTGTTAAGATGCGCAATAGGGGTGGCGTAAGGACTTCCGCCCGGCTTGTCAGGATCTTGCTCAGATGATGTGGAGACACCGCATTCGATTCGCAATGCTTCTATCTCCGGGTTGGCAGCTTGGACCGGTACTGTCGGTTCAGGAAGCGGTCCAGTCTTGGGCGAGAAAGCGCCTGACTCGATGAACACCGGCATCCAGAGGGATTTGTTCAAGTGCGGCCTTAAGATGTTGGTGCGCTGGAGGATGGGGATGCCTTTCATGAGACGTAACCAGGCGAAATCGTTGTCTCGCGCGTGGGCTTCGTCGGAGCGGCGTTTGTGATGGAAGGCGAGCATGGCGTGGAGGTAGCAGCAGGCGAAGAGAGCGTCGGCATTTTCGCTGGTGACTGTGGAGCTTAGGGAGGAGGCGAAGCCGGTGAGAGAGAGGCCGTAGTGGAGGGATGCGGCGACGCTGTACTTCTTGTCTGTTTTTGTTTGGTTGATACTGCATAGATGTGAGGCGGAGAAGGCTAGTATTCCGTGGAGGAGGAAAGCGTTGGTGACCGCGAGGGTGAGAGCCCAGGTTTGCAGTACACGTTGACATTGTGGAGAGCCAGCCCAGAAGAAGTCGGTTTCGACGAAGTGGTCGAGAAGCTGTGGTACATGATGTCGTGAATATGCATCAGCGTCAGGCTGGCTTTTAGGGACGTTAATGAGGTCGAGATGCATTAGGATTCGAGCTTTTGCTAGCTCTCTAGGCATGGATTCTGCTGGCGGATGTGCATTTGCTGCAGGCGGATCGGCACTGATACTCTGTGGAGAGGCTCTTTGTACTGAATCGCCTACGGGAGGCCGGCCTTGTTCGTAGCTGGTTTCGGTGGGAACGAACTCTCCTTGGAGATGGCTCTCAGTTGGAGGTGCAGACTTCTGGCTGTAGACACATTCCGTACCCTTGTCACGGCATTGCGCACATGAAGGAGTAGACTCATCGCATTTGATCCTTCGTTTTTTGCACGTCTGGCACCCCAACCTCGACTTGGTATGTGTGCGGCGAGGGCTAGATCGTGTCCGTGGAGCTCCCTGTACTTGAGCCAAGTCAGGTCGCTCAAACACAAAGCTCATGACTGCTTATGTCGATATTGCCTCCAGATGCGTTGGGTTGAATACAGTCAGTGGATGCAAAGAAGCCTCCAGGTTTCAGCCAGTAGTCGTTCCACACAAGCTGAGGTTACGAAGATGTGTAAAGTGACCTGATTGTAGCTGAAAGGGAGGCCTTCGGAAATATTCTTGAACCAGATTACCTGGACGCAGTTGCGATATTATGGCTCCTGTGAATATGTGCTCCGATGGCCGAGTATCTCTCCAGCAAGGCTGTGCATATAGGATGGTAGTAAGAGACGAAGGCGCCGTTGTAGCTGTGTGTGGCGAATATCAAGATGGCAGTATACGTGAAGAAACAGAGGAGTATGGATCTGACGGTATCATGGCGTACAGACCCATGCCATGCCTGAAACTCTGCACAGACTGAAGTGAAGTCCATGAGCCTCGGAGGTGTTTTTGTCAAGAGGGCTCTAGGTTGTTCGGGACATCGGCTCTTTCGCCCCACAGCCATGTAGAGCCGAGTCAGCAGTGTTGCAGAGAGAGATATTCATGCCATTTTGAGATGTTTGAGCATTGTTCACCCAGGGAAGATGATGAACGCATGCTGAGAAGGTATACCAGATTGAGCAGGAGAAATATCTATGCGTTGTCTCAAGTCGATCTATATTTGGACTCGATATACACCGCTCCGGTCCGACAGCTCGAATACGGAAGGCTGAAGAAGCACTGCAGATACGAAGCTTGTCCAAACCCACCAGAAGCACACAGCATGGTTGTTGCAGGCTGACTGTTCGTAGACCAAGAGCAGATGTTCGAATACCGTTGCGGTGGTCTACCTCACATTGCTGTCCCACAGAATCGGATGGTCTGATGCTGACGAGCCAAAAGCACCACAACATACAAGGCAACGAGCTCGGTACCGAGAGACACCGAGAGAAGTCCATCGCCGCAGATCGCTCTGCCATCCGTCTGCATTCTTGCGAGTCACGAAGCTACCTTGCCTTACCTTTCCCTGCCTTTCCCTCTACCTTCCCTTCTACCTTCCCTTGCAATTACGAGACACTGCAGCACGCCGTCGATTCTCTTCTCGTCCCGTGACACCACCTCGTATAGCCAAGATGCTCTTAGCCGTGTTGGAGGTACAGCAGCTGTTCTTCCTCGACAATCATTTGCCTGAAGGGATATCGGTTCTTTTTGCGGCCTCATCGCCGCGTCACTTATGCTGTTGACACCGCCAAGTCAGGTATGCTACAAGCACCGGCGTTCGTATTGCCTGCAGCAAGCATGCTGTCGTCCGGAGGCTCTGTGCAGCTGCCATTCTATTTGTAGGACCCTTCGTGGAGGAAGTCGCATACCGCCTGACCACCCGATCTATTGAAGCAGGTATAAGTGCTTCCACATGAGATCCTCAGCCTTCTTCCATCCCTTCATCACATCTCATCGCATCAACTGTGCTTTCCAAGGCTCTCTTATCATCATCAAACCCAGTGGAAACATCCTCAGTCGCATCCAAGACATCAACATGCAGTTCACCACCCAAGCCTTCTCCTTCCTCGCTCTCCTTGCTCCTCTCTCTGAGGCCGTCACTCTCTCCTACGACAACGGCTACTCTGACGGCAACCGTGGTCTTAGTGTAGTCTCTTGCTCCGACGGCTCCAACGGCCTCATCACCCGCTACGGCTACAACAAGCAATCGGACATCCCACGCTTCCCCTACATTGGCGGCAGCTCCGATATTGCAGGCTGGAACTCGCCGTCTTGCGGACAATGCTACAAGCTCGAGTACACCAAGACAGGCAAAAGCGTCTACATTCTGGCAATCGACCATGTCGCACAGGGCTTCAATGTCGCCCAGAAAGCAATGGATGAGCTGACTAACAACCAAGCGGTACGTGGAGCCAGTTTTCTTGTCAGGGAATGTCCAACTGACCATTGACAGGTTGCCCTTGGCCGCATCGACGTTAAGAGCACAAAGGTCGGCTGGCAGAACTGCAAATTGCCTCACGCGAAGAGGGGCCTCGAGTTCGAGGCATGAAGCAGCGGAAGACGGACGAAAACAGGAGAGTCGGGATCTGGGCGAGGATAGCAAGCGGTGTGATACTGGTCCGGCTGGCAGTATCTGCAGACAATGGCTTAGCTGCTATAATGTGTAATGAGCAGGACGACTGCTTGAGTCGAAGTGTATGCAATATGGCACTTTCCAACAGCCCAATGACATCTCTGCAAGCTACATTGACCGCGCCATCGTCACGCCACTTCTCTTGAATTTCTCAATCGAGGCCCAGATCTTCAACGTGATACACGCTGTTAAGAAGGGAGGGGAAGCTTTTAAATATATGCGCGTCTACCAGTACCTGTACTCGCGTCCGCCTCGCAACATCATCGCTTTCCAACCCCTCTGCACGCTTCGAGAGCGGTCGAATATGCAATGGACTTGATGCCCTAAGCCACCTTCAGGTATGTGCACCTGCCTGCCGTGTTACTATATGTTCCATTGCGAAAATGGCTTGGAGGCGTCAGCTTACTGCATGACCTGTTGGAGCTCGTGCAATGGCAGACATCCGATTGTCAGCAACCATCGTAACACATCCGGACCTCATACTTGTAAACAGCATTGCACAGTCGACTGAGGCATCTGATGATCGATGCCGACAGGCTGAGCGTAGCGTGTGTGCATCGCCGCCACACCAGCGCATTCGCCACCTCGAACGCCCTGTGCAGTTCCCCAGCGCATGGAAGGTATCATCAGCCAGCCACTATCACCACCGGATGCCTTAGAAGCGTAGCGGCGTGCGCCCATCTCATGATTGACAGTGACAGCCAGCCACAATCGCTGTTGACGGCCAAAGACATGTCGAGGAGTGCTTGCTATGGCGGATACAGTAGCTACAGACATGCACTACGGACTCACAGCTGCCTCTCTTATGAGCAGCCAGAACAACGCATCTCATGAGTCTTGCGCGAAGATCTGCATGTGACATCTAAAGGCTGGAAGAAACTACAAAAGGCCTGTCCAAATCCAACTTCAAAGCAAAGATCAAACATTCGCTCGCACCTCTCTTTCTTCAACCAAGTTCCACCACCCACAATGTCGAAGCTCGAACTCAAGAACGTACAAGGAGACATACTTCTCGATGGCTTCCCCAAACGTGCGGAATCGTTCTTCTTTTTCCAAATCGTTGACGAGCGTGTTAAAGATTTCTGCCGCAGCCTGAAGCAAGTCGCTAAGGAAATCTCAAACGTTGAAGATACCAAGAAGATGCGCGGCGACATTGATGCGACGAGAGATGCGCGAAAGGAGGGCGAAGATGTAAAGATGGCGGGAGCAAACATTGCGTTCTCGTGGAACGGCCTTCAAAAGGTAGGTAGATGATTTTGACCATCTAACTCCGGGTAAATACGTCATGCTGATCGCTTCCAGATGTCCGCCGTCCTCATTAAAGACATCAGCAAAGATAAAATTGGCGACGATGATTTTACAAGGGGCATGAAGGCCAGAGCGATTGGTACGAGTCCGGAAAGTGGCGAAATCGGAGACCCAATCAAGCCTGGCACCAACGAGCCGGACTGGGAGCAGCCGTTCATGGACTCAAAGTCGCTCCACGGTGTCATCTTGGTCACCGGCAATGACGATCTGCAAATCAACCAGAAACTGGACAACATCAAAAAGGTGCTGCAGTTCGGCACGGCATCGGCTTTCGTGAAAGAGCTCAAAACAATCTCGGGAAAAGTGCGTCCGGAGCCTCTCAGAGGTCATGAGCAGTGAGTACTAAGTCGTTGTCGTAATCACATGTATTGATTGAGGCATCACAGCTTTGGCTTCAACGACGGCATCTCGCAGCCAGCCATCGAAGGCGTTGGCGACAAACCTCACAAAGGCCAGGACACGATTAATCAGGGCGTCATTCTGTGCAACAGAGGCAGGGACGCTGGCAAGCGTCCTGCCTGGATGACCGACGGGAGCTTCATGTGTTTCCGCAAACTAGAACAGAATGTCAAGGCCTGGGAGGACTTTGTCAAAAAGTCCGAGAACGACCTGGGTTCTGGCGTGAAGCCTGGTCAGCTGGGCGCACGCTTGATTGGCCGTTGGCCGTCTGGTGATTATGACACTTCCCTTCGTCGTGCTAGATGACTGGAATTGGTTTTCGCTGACAACTATCGTTAGGCTGCCCTGTCCAGCTCTCTCCCGGAGCCGACAACGAGAAAATAGCCGCAGACCCCGAGCGCGTCAACGATTTCGAATTTGATCCTGTCGGAAATGGAGTGACCGACTTAAAATGTCCAATGGCCGCCCACATTCGCAAGACAAACCCACGTAACGATATCGGCAGTCGTCAAAGCCCTCACCGCTTCCGCATTCTGCGCCGCGGCATACCCTACGTAAGAATAATGGGTGGCCCTCTCTGAACTCAAGCCTGAATTAACACACCATCTAGGGCAACGAAGTGAAAGACGACCCGAAGGGCACCCGCGGCCTGCTTTTTGTGTGCTACCAAAGCACTATCAAGGACGGCTTTGCGTTCATCCAGAGCTCATGGGCCAACAACAAGAACTTTCTGAGGAAGGGTGTGGGCTTCGATGCCGTCTTGGGTCAGCTTAGCAAGAGCGAGCCGGTCGATATCATGGGCATGTCGCCGCAAGATCCAAAGAAAGCGATCCAGGTGAACACAGTGAGTCCATTCGTGATTCCGAGAGGTGGCGAGTACTTTTTTACGCCGTCGATGGAAGCGCTCAACGGCATTCTTTCCGGCGTGAAAGATGGGTAGTCGGATGAAGTGATTGGAATCTCGAAAGAGCGTAGCCTTTTGCGTTCTTGAGAGGGCGTCCAGTAATGTATCTGTGAGCGAAAGTCCAAAAGCAATCTCCACATCAAGCGTAGCCTGGTATGTGTTCCATCCGAAACTGTCCCCTGGGCCACCTTGAACAAACCGTCCTCGGCCAACTGTACTTTACCACAAAGTCCTGACAGGCCTTCACCGGCTCCAGTGGAGTTAAGATGCGCGTTTGGTAGTGCGACTTCATGAAGCCATGCCATTTCGCAGGCAAGGTCGTGCTCATATAGCCTTCGATCAAGAGGGTGATGGTGAGCGTCCTGAGGCCAGTGAACTTTTGCAATGCCTTGCAACAGGCTTCCCACTCGCTGTCTTGCCAGGAATTGTAGTAGCGTTTAACGCCCCATCGAATGGTCGGGCAGTGAATTGACAGAGTGAGATGCCGGATGACTGAGAGACGTTGTGGAAGGGTTGTTCTGCTAAAAGAGGTGAGAACGTTGGCAGATGTGAAGCTGAAAGTGTTGTGTTCGTAGAGAATTGTGATGCCTTCGCGGTAGCTGCGAAGTTTGATTAGCAAGAGCTTGAAGTCAATCTTTAGTTTCAAGAAGTGACAGCTTACAAGTTGCGGTTGAGCTTCAGCATACTTGTCAGACTGTGGTGCACTGGCGCTCGCTGATTCCCTTCTTCAAGAGCTCGAGGGTCCCATGTCACTTTTTTCGCGCGAGGGTGGTTCTCAATGCACACGACACCGGTACGACTCAGCACGTAGAGCCAGATCTGCTCTCGCAGTTCGTAAGGAAGATCGAAAAATCCTTTAGCATTCTTCGCGGGAAGATCTGTCATCTCCATCTCCTTGGAAGCCTCCTCGACATTTGCATCGCACGAGACGCTGAGCCGGCGTCTTCTGTTGCTTCTGAACGCGAACCACCATCCTTTTGATGGCACTCTGTTCGGGTTTCGACTAGCAGGGCCGCATCTGCGCCAGAGCTCGGTGCAGATGATCTCTGAGACGCACCAAAACATGAGAAAGGGAAGGAGAATGGCCATGATGATGATGTCGCAAATATTGATCGCAGCCCGTCTGATCTTGTTTTGCGGGCACGTTAGCCAGCATCGCAGCATGTTCATCATGAACTCTTCACTTACACAATTTCCGCACGACATCCTCGAGGACGAGAGATGTCCGCGCCTGGGGCGCGACAAGCCTGCTTTTCGAAGAGCTTGATTGTGTAAGGTAGCTTGAGCTTAAGCAAACTTGTGGGAGGCGATACTAGAATAGCGAGTTGAAGTATTGGCGCACGTGTAGTAGATAGTTGGTAAGTAACTGTGGGTTCCAAGAGGCTGGTGATGTTGTTGGAAGAACGCTGAAGCTACAAGTAAATGAGTGGTTCGGAGTGTTTGAAGGCGCCGCAGACCTCAGGCTCCCTCAGCCTCGCGGGAAGGCGCAGACAAGTTATGCGTGATTTTGGCATGACGGCAGGAGTGTCGGAGACGAGAGCAAGACTATAACACCGCCTACTTCGCCCGGAGAGTTTTATGGAGGACTCAGTGAATGCTAAGGTAGTGACTGGGAGAGTCAAGAGAAGACGATGGCGGCTAAACCATTGGACGCCATCCCCAAGGTATCTTCAAGCTGCATGTTGTAGTGGCAAGCTTGCACTCTTGCTGTCAACGTAGTAGAGGCGATGAACAGCTCACCACAGCCAGACTTCACCTCCATGAGAGCCTGCCGAAGAAATTGTCCGCATGTCGCTCGTTCAAAGGGCCGCAGATGGAGACGGAGCATAGAGACGGAAAGAGACGTGACGAGATGGACGGAAGATCGAGAGGCTGCCTTGAATTGAACCTCGGCACAAACTTGTCGCTTCAGCTCAGCTCCTCGGATCAACACTACTTGATCACCTCTACTTGCCAGATCAAAACATCAGCCTCTAGACATATAACTCTGATTCCTCTTCTGCGTTCCACGTGAGAATATTTCATTGATCAAGCACCTACTACTAAGCCCATCTCCCATTATGGCCCACGCCTCCTCGGCCGCTGACCTCACGGTCTCGAACCTCTTCAAGTTCAACAACTATGTTGTTCTCATTACAGGTGGAGCCACCGGACTAGGTGAAATGGCAGCTCAAGCATTTGTTCAAAACGGCGCTCGTGTAATCATTGCCAGTCGCAAGAAGTCGGAACTCGAGAAGACTGCTGCCCGCCTCAACTCTCTCGGCCCTGGTCACTGCGACTATGTCGTTTCGGATCTGAAAGACAAAGCAGGCTGTCTGCAGCTCTGCGCCGATGTCAGAAAGCTCACCGATCGTCTGACTGTTCTCTTGAATAACTCCGGCGCAACTTGGGGAGCTCCTTACGATGACTTTCCTGAATCGGGATGGGACAAGATTTATGCACTCAACGTGAAGGCAATGTTCTACACGACCGCTCATCTCCATGACCTGCTTACCAAAGTCGCCACTGCCGCCCACCCATCCCGTGTCATCAACATTGCCTCCATGGCCGGAGTCTCAACCGTCGATGTGACTACCGGCTCCGAAGGCGGGCTGTCCGCTCCGGGCCACGGCACCTTCTCCTACGGACCATCCAAAGCTGCCTGCATCCACCTGTCCAAGATGCAAGCATCCAAGCTCATGCCTCAGCATGTCACCGTGAACGCCATCTGCCCTGGAGTTTTCCCCAGCCGCATGACAGCCTTCGGTATGGAGAAGTTCGAAGACACTTTGTCTGCTGGCCAGCCTAGCGGCAGAGTGGGCAAGCCGGAGGACTTTGCCGGTCTAGTGCTCTTCATCTCGAGTCTGGGAGCGGCTCATGTGACTGGCAATGCGTTCGAAATCGATGGCGGATCTACATTGAGTGGGTGGCGGGCTGATGCGAAGCAAAAGGGCGAGAAGGCGAAGATCTGAGGTAGTTCAGTCGCATAGTCGTTTCATTGAATGTATTTTCCAACCCACGCGTTGCGGTTAGAAATATTACGATAGGGCTTGCATGGCACAACGGATATTTGTTTGGTAAGTTCTCGGATGCATATGAGCATGCGGTGTTACTATGACTTCTGGTAGCACCGCCGGCTTACACGTGCATGTGATTGAGTGATGTAGTCAGCCGGCCAGGAAGCCAGTGTGGCCGCGTGGGCAAACTCGACGGGGCCGCCGCGAAGTGAACGTGATGACGCTCTGCTGGAGAGAAAGGGAGAGAAGTGCTGGCTCCAGGCGATGAAGTTAGTCGTTCGGAGGCCTGCAAGCCAGACGCGTCGTAGTCGACCATTTCCTCGGAGTCTTCGCTCTGACAGTCGGGGGGCAATGCCATTAGCGATGTTGATATCCTCAAATCCGTGAACAGTGAGATTCAATATGTCCCCATACTACCAAAGGGACAAAGCCTTGCGTTTGAAAAGTACCTTTCACGTGTTCGCACGTCTTCATGCTCACATCTTTCGATGAGGTTGCTCAAGTGAAGACAACTGAATAATTGTATCGGACTGTCACTTCACATGTTTTGTAGGTAACTTTATGCAGGTCCGGGAGCAGCCGCGCGCTAGCGCGGTCTGAACACGCGCGCTCCAGGAACATCTTTGGATGCTTTGCGACAACCTCACCGAGCTCACCACTACCTCACCCGCAACACAACAACGCTGCCCAAGATGGACGGCTTCAACTACGACCCCTATGGCGAGCACATCGACACCTCGGACTCCGGCCCGCAGGTCAACATCAGGACCATGAACCACCACACTATCGACTTCACCCTCCGGAATACCACCCTTGCCTTCGCAAACACCGTACGCCGTGTCATGATGGCCGAGATCCCCACCATCGCCATCGATCTGGTCGAGATCGAGTCCAACAACACTGTCCTCGCCGACGAGTTCATCGCACACCGCCTCGGCCTTCTTCCGCTAAGCACAAAGAACATCGACGACATTCTCTACTCGCGCGATTGCGACAACTGCGACAAATACTGCGAACAATGCTCAGTCATCCTCAGCCTGAACGTCCAAAACCGTAACTCCGACGAGCACCTGCAAGTCTACGCCAAAGACCTCTTCATCGAGTCCCAGCATGGCGCATCCAGATACCAACCTCACCCCTCCGCCGACGACGATGCCCTCCCCGAACTTGGCGCACCCATCTGCACGGACGACGATCGCAACGGCCCTCTCATCTGCAAGCTTCGTAGAGGCCAAGACCTCAAGCTTCGTTGCGTCGCAAAGAAAGGAATTGCAAAGGAACACGCGAAATGGGCGCCCACAGCAGCCGTCGGCTTCGAGTACGACCCTTGGAACAAGCTCCGCCACACCCAGCTCTGGTACGAAGTCGATGCGGCGACGGAATGGCCAGAGCCAAAGAAGAACGGCCCAATGGAGGATAAACCGCAGGAAGGCGAGCCCTTCGACTACGATGCTGAGCCGCGCACATTCTACTTCAACCTCGAGGCCACGGGTGCCATGCCACCAGACACCATCCTTCACTCGGGTATTAAGGTGCTGCAACAGAAGCTGGCGGGTGTGATCCAGGAGTTGGGAGACGCGAGCGATCCATCGCAGCCAAGCGCACTTGACATCAATGGAGGCCAGAGCCCGGACATGATGAACGGTGGTGGCATGAGCGCATACGGCGGACAGAGTGCTTACGGGAACCGCTCAGCGTACGGCGGCGGCGCAGCAGACCCCGGCTATCAGACTCCTGGATTCGGAGGCGCGAGCGCATACGGAGGAGCTGGTGGAATGACACCCGGAGCTATGCCTTATGGCGGTCAGAGGTACTAGACGGTGGGCAATGGGCTCGGGAAACTGGAATTGAAAATGAAAATGTGACATGGGCATAGCGAAGGAGTTTACGGAGTTCATTTACATTTGGCTGGCAGTGGCCACCAACAAGACGGGGCAAAGACACGAATCATTTCGTCGGCGGCGAGGCGCAGGCCTGGAAATCCATCACCGAGTGAAGGATACACCTTTCGATACGATTCCTCTTTTGCAAACGGAGATATGAGGCACTGAAAATTATTACTAGTTACACCCATCCGCGTTCGATTCCCTCTTGCTGATTCATCACAAGTGCTTGAAGTTCTACTTCCCAAACCTCTCACGTTACATCGCTTGACTTGGTTAGCAGCCCATCCTCGCCATCGCAAACTTTCTGAAACCACCAGAGGAGCCTCACTGCGACTTCCTCGTCGCACGTACACTCTGCGGGCGACCTATTCTTCCTCCAATCCCACGTTATGGCCACCATTGTCGCCAGCAACGATTCGACCAATCTTGGCATGCTGACCAAAGGCTCTCACAGTGCTGGTCAACACCCTTCTGTCGAAATTGGAAGTGCCACTAGCTCCCGCCATATTACAATTGACAGTCATTCGCTACCACCCAAAGACCGGTTTTCATATACTGCCGCTAGTGTCCGCTTTTTTGCGGTTGCTGGTCGTTCGCTGCCACCCAACATCTGGTCTTACCCGAGACCTGACCTCTTCTGGATTTGAAGGTCAGGTTCAAGC
The DNA here is from genome assembly GCA_022813715.1 of Cladosporium austrohemisphaericum. Taxonomy (NCBI): domain Eukaryota; kingdom Fungi; phylum Ascomycota; class Dothideomycetes; order Cladosporiales; family Cladosporiaceae; genus Cladosporium; species Cladosporium austrohemisphaericum. Next base: position 2,134,473 of record JAKLLY010000001.1, read on the forward strand.
AATCCGACTTATGTTACGACATTCGTGTTCACCCGTTGGTGCCCGGCATCTTTCTTCCGGCTACTGTTCGCTGCTACCCAGCATCGGCCATCGCCCATGACTTGCATCATGCTCAACCTGACTCCTTCTCGGAACATTTTAATGTCTGTATCGGGAGTATTGCACATGGACAACTCACTAGTGTCCGCCGCCTTTCGCATGGCTACTGTTCGCTGCCACCTAGCATCTAGTACCGCTTGCAACTTGACCCCGTTTATAGGTCATCTTCCTCGATCTAATTCGTCTCTGGATCCTATTCATGTTTGTATCGGGTCTATCGCAAGAGTACAGCCCACTAGTGTCCGCCATCCTCCGCGCGACGATTGTTCGCTAACCTACGATCGCTCGACCCGGCCACTCCGTTTGGCCAGCGCGGATCCGTGCTCGAATCTTGATGGACCTCGAGTGCTCAAAGCGAGATCCTAGACTTTGTACACCCGCTAGCGCCCATAGTCCTCTACTGTTGCGCGGTTCGTCAGAATGGACCTTTCGGCGGAGGCGGAGTTCGCGATGATGATATAGAGTTTGATGTTGGAGGCGTGTCTGAAGCTGGTCCTGTTTGTAAGTCACCATGGGCCCCAGACGGCAGACTGTTGATGGGAAAGGGATCGCACGAAGGGAAATTGTATTTGCTTCTCGAGATCGGTGTAATCTATCATTGTTACATATGTTGTACACATCACTTCCAGCGACATTAACCTAACAAACGCCCATGAACGCCATCGCTCAAACCCGATCAAATAACCTTGTCGACCCAACGTCCGACCATGCCTTTGCTCAAATATCTTTCCTCGTCCTCTTCCCACTTGGCTCTTTCCATGGCCCTTCGAGCGGCAAATGCCCGAACGAATTTCCAGATCTCTGTGTCGGCCAAGTTCCACGCCTCCACGGCGTCACGGACAGCTGCCACATCCGGTCCGTTCTCCTTCTTCTTCGGCAAGAATCCCTTGCCTTTACCATCGGGCGTTTTCCCTTCTAATGCTAGCCGAGCCGCTGAAAGTAATGACTTCTCTTGCTGAAGTTCCTTCTCCGAGGGCGCTGGGCCTTCAAAGTCCTCCTTAGGCGGTGGCGGACGACGCTCGGGGCCTGGGACTGGAGTTTCCGAGCGACCGTTTGAAGGTGGTGCGCGTGGAATCTGGAACCCAAGTGCCCAGTCGAGCTCCTCTTTTTGTATTTCGGAAAGGGTCGTTTCGGCGTTGTCCTCGGCTGTGAGCCATAAAGTGCGTGGGACAGAGAACTGAGATGCTACCGCATTCTTAGTTGCAGCGAGACGGTCAAATGAGGACAAGCCGTTTCCGAGGAGCTCCTTTGTCGCGGCCAGGATCCAGGTGTCGCGGTCGGTCTTCCGGCGGACAAAGTGTGTGTCAAGTTGTGGCGCAGAGTGGGTAAGTGCTAACAAGGTGTATGGATGTGGCACTGTGGCGATCGTGAACAATTCAGTCTTGTTCCTGAACACTGGCAGGAAAGAGATTGGTATTCTAGAAGTGGCAACGCAGGGAGCGCAAGATCGGATATTAGGTGGGCAAGAGGCGACTTCGGGAGTGTCAGGGCATTGCGTGAGGTTGCGAGCAAGATCGAGAGCGGGAGCAATAAGAGTCGAGGTGTGTTTTGGCAGGGGCTTGAGAACTGCAATGCCCAATGGGAAGGCAGCATGCCAGGCTTGATGAAGGTGGGAGTTGATCACCTGCGCCAGCATCTTGAGGCCTTCGGCGCGAGTACTTTTGTCCGATAGCTTCGCCTGCACTCCCTTGTACTTCGCGACAGCAGGCGTACTGTAGAACGCGATGCTATCATGATTCTTATCAACGGTGAATGTCTTTGCGGGAACGGCATCTGTAAGAGATTTCTTCTTAAGAATGTCTGGATTCGACAGCACCGCCTTGATAGTGTCAGACACGTGTTCTTTGCTGCCGACAAACAGGCCATTGCCAAGGTCACCATAGCGGGTAAGTTTGGGATACTCTCCCCTCCGCATGAAGGATAGCAGAGGATCGTCATAGTCTCCCATTGGGACGGCCAGCCAGTTGCACAGAATACCAGTGCCCATTTGTCCCCAAGCTAGCCATCTTTGTAGCTCGTTGTCCATCTCTTTCTCCAGTTTCAAGCCCTGGAGGGTCTGGTACTGTGGGTTATTGCGCGCCTCAGCGGGCCCGAGAACCACAGGTCTGAATCCTTTCGCCCACCACGCTCGTCTCCAGATCTCCAATAGCTCTTTCTCTGCTGCCTGCACATCCTTCTTGTCGTCCTTGATGTCAAAGTAGGTGTATATCGGCGGCCTATTGGCCTCGGGCGGCAGCACGCTTCGGCCTTCGTCGAATGTGATTGAGCTGCTAAACGGGTTTTGCCATTTCCAGTGGCTATACCACCTCGTCTCTCCGCTCGTGCTGTTTGCTTGTTCTGGAGGTGGAGTATGCGCCGGCGCTTTAAAAGGGTTCATCCAGTCTGGCGCAGCCGGTACATTCTTCGGCAACTTGGGAAGATTGTCGACAGCCTGGTGCGCGGCGTCGATGGCCTGGTGGGTTCCAGATTGTATCTTGTCTCCATAAGGGACATCTTTGAGATATGGGTCATACTGGTCGCTAGAAGAGGTTCCAAGAAAAATAATGCAGAAGAGTACAAACCCGGTCAAGGAGGCGACGATTTGCAGACGGCGTGGGAGGAAGGAGCATGGATTCCAGTATTTTGGCATATTGGCGTTGAGTGGCACAGCGGCCGGTTAAAAGATCGTGTTGCTCATACAAGTGCTCGTTGCTTGAGAACGTATGTTGCGAGTCGCTCAGGGATGCTGCGTTCAAGGTCCAGAAGCGGATGACGTGGAGAGCGCGGCGAGTTCAATGTTCGCGAGCTTGGGGACGCGCGTTGAGAGTGCCATAGAGCATTCAAGGTGTTGGAAGTATGAGTATATGTAACAAGCAATGATTGATCGAATATGTCATAACTCAAACTCAAGCAGTTCGCTCAGCACTTAAAAGCTCGAGGGTGACCATAATCATCTCGGTGGATAGATCCTTGAACGATTACATCAGCAGAGACAGCGAATAAGAGAGCAGCATTCATCTGCTGAGAGCGCATGGACTAATCAATAACGACCACATAATAGTGTTCCAGGTCCTCAAGCACAATGCATTGATACCGAGGGTACCATCAATGCGCTGTCACAAATCGCCGTTGACGACTTGGAAATTGTTCATCAACGGTGCCGACGATTTCTATATCCTGCTAGGTTTGGAGCGACGGAGCTGAGGAACGAGTCACGGCACGACACCTTTTGAGGTGGGCCACTGCAAATGCTCTATCACGTAGACCACAAGCGTATATGACATCCATTTGGGACGGCCTGGAGAATGAAAGCATCCATGTCGTTGTCAATCTATTATTGCGTGTGATGTGTGTTCTATTAGGGTAAGGGTTGGGGTAGACGACGTGATCGATACACAAATTGAAACATCCTCTATTGAATGCTATTTTCCTTGCCCTGTCTGGAGGCTAGACAGAGAAGAGTACGAACATTGACCATATGTCCTGACCGAGATAGCTTGCGTTTACATTTGCCAACTGCATGGAACGTACGTCAGCAAGACGCTTCAAGCGACGGGGTACGGTTGATCTCAATGGCCATACATAAGGTATTGTGGCTCAAATACCTTATACTGCGCGCTGGCCCAAGAGAAGATTGGCTGCTTCGTGAGGACTTTCGTATTGACCACATAGTATTGTTCGGTGTCACACGCTTAGTATACTTTCAATTTGGTAGGCCGTACTTTAGCACGCCAGGTTTCGAGTGTTTTGTGCTCATGCGACTTTCTCGTCGGACGGCCTCGCTTACTAAACGGCGTAGCTCGCAGCGTGTCAACATTGGAAGCGTCACAACAACGCGTACCTTTTATGTTGACGCGATACAAGTACGAGATAGACGGCCGAACATGCTGACTGTCGAGCTTCTCTAGTCGATGACCTAGAAGAGCAATGAAGTGAGGTTCGTCCGTTTCAGATCAGTAGACGATCAAGCGATGGCGTGCATGAGCGATATTCTGGTGAGAAGATAGAGCAGACCTTCTATGACCAGATCCTCGGGACAGAACCCCTGACAAGGCGCCGAACGTCTCCGCTGCTGCGAGCTGGCTGGCAGAACCATATATGTAAAATCTTTCAAATTTCCTTTTTGGGAGTAGTGTTGACTCAATCGTGTTGCCTCGTCTGACTTCAAGTCTTTCCAAGGGTGAAGTGGTCGCCACAAGCCACATACCACTTCACGCGATGCAAGTATAGTAGGCGGTCAATGTTGTTTTTCAGCGGTGGAAGGCTGGTGGCAGTCCACCTCGCCATGGTTCATCAGATTTGAGGGCAATTAGTCGTCACTCGGCCAACATGTCGAACTTGCCTGGTGGGCCGACTTCTATTAGGTGGCGTACGTTTGGCGGATTCCCATCTCGGGTTCTGCAGCAGGATGATCAAAGAATAGGAAATCCACCGGGGCAGACGATACCAAAGTGGCATATCCACAAGCCACGCAGTCATTTTCACGTATCCACATGCAAGGCCGGTGAGCTCTCCGATGGCAGCTATATTCCTGCACGCCTGATAAGACCGAACATCTGGAAGAAGCAGCTGGAGCTGTAGCTATCTTGTCAAGCTGTCAACACACGAACAAGCGCGTTTCATCGACAGCTCGTGGTGAAGGATGCTAGCAGTTCACGCATGCATATGTAGGAGGCGGCGATCACGGTGGTCGCCTCAACACTCATGTTGCATATTGTGTCGTTGGTATAGGCGCGGGCGCTCGCGCTAGCAAACGGGCCGCTTCCGAGTGCCGCGCCGGTGGAACTTGGACCTTAGACCTCACGCATCCTTTCCCTCGTCTTCTGATGTTTCGGGGATGACGAGGATGTTGTAGACGCAGTGTGCTCGCTCATTTCAACAACGCATGGCCAGGTCGGCCTATCTTGAAGCTCCGACGCTGCTATCTCAGACGACTGGATACTGCTGGCCCGGCGACCTTCACAATGCTGAATGGCCATCCATGCAGGAGACTATATGTGCCTGACATGTATAGATGGGATGCGCATCGCCGCGTGAGAATATTCCGCACTAATGCCCACGAACTCTCAACATGCACGATATTCCCACAGCTGGATGTCGAAGAACCGAAATCTACTTTCGAGATCCGGTAAGTTTGAGACAGTGCTCAGTAGGCTTACCGCTGCATATAGCCCGACAGGCGTTAAGTACGCGATTGGGAGCTCCAGTCGCTCAATAGGGCAGCTACTGTCGCTGATCTTATGGCTGTTCCCGAATTCAACGCGCCTCGCATATCGACCTACCACTGCACCGGTGAGCCCAGCTACCAGGGCAGAAGGCCAGTAGTATGGCCAAAATCCATCCTCCTGCATCCGCCCTGCATACAGTGTTCGGCATCAAGTCGTCTCCTCTTTTGGACGAGGATCACATGCAGGAACACGCACCTGCAACCCTGGCGAGTTGCGCAATGCTTCTGCATCGTGAAACACTCGATCCGGCCAGGAACACCAATCACCTGGACACTGGTGCGCTTGATCTAGCGAGAAACGTGCCGCATCTGGCCACAACAAGTGTTCACTCCTAGACTCAGGTAAGGCTGTTCACAAGGCAATCGGCGATGAGATGTCACAACGTCGGCTCGGCGAGCCTCACTGCACTCCCGATACCTGGGTCTGTTCCTTACCCGTACGTCTGGGGCCGTTGTAACACGCAACGGCCCTTCGCATCCCCAATACTAGCGCCTCCACATTCTCGAGGGGCAGCGCGCACGCGCACCTAAACACAGCAGACACGGCACAGCTTGCTGCTATGCAGCGGCCGAGGCTGCAAACCCAGTCTATTATAAGGTGACCCCGGCATCCTTATGCGTGCGATCGCAATCGCTTGGGCTTACTCTCGATGATCTCTGTTCTTTTTAAGTACTCCATCCTTCTCATCGAGATCATTCTCACGATTAGCGGGAAATCCTCTCAACTAGGCGACGCAACATGGCGATTTCAGGGCACACGACCGATCAAGCGGTCATCGCGACCATGACGGTCGGTACGGTCCTCGGTGTCTTTGCTGTTGCTGCTCGACTCTTCACACGAATAGTAATTGTACGGAAAGCGGGATGGGACGATGCTATCATATGTGCTGGCTGCGTAAGTCTTCTCAATCAAAGGCTCTCTGGATCTGTTACACGTACTAACTCCGCCAAGATCTTTGCCATTGTACACACTGTCACCACCGGAAGACGACGTAAGTTCACCAACGCTATGTCCATTTGTGCTTTCATTGACATTTGTCTGTAGTTGAGTTTGGCATGGGCCAACATTACTGGGACCTCTCCAATGAAACTAAGTCGCACGGCTTTTACTGGTTCTGGGTTTCCATTTGGGTCTACTATTCTGGCCTCTTTTGCGTGAAAGTCTCGATTTTGCTACAGTACCTTCGCGTCTTCGTGAACAAGAACTTTCGCATCATCTGCTATGTCTTGATCGCCGCCGTCTCAGCTTGCAGTCTCTGGGCGATCTTCAGCGGCATCTTCATGTGTACTCCTGTTCGCCACTTCTGGGATAGCCATGTTCAAGGCGAATGCATGAACAGATTAGGAGTTTGGTACTCCGCTGCTGGTGTCAATGCAGCGACCGACTTCGCCACCGCTATACTACCACTGCCGCTGGTCGGCAGCCTTCCCATCTCCAAGCAGCAAAAGATTCTGCTGATGGTTGTGTTTGGCTTTGGCTTCTGGTAAGTCAAACAGGCTTTCACGCTCACACGAGCCTATGCTGATCTCTAATAGCACATGCATCGTCTCTGTTCTACGCCTTGTCTGGATTTACCCAATTTCAATCACTACCGATGTGACTTATGAAAGTCCTCTTTCCGCCCTTTGGAGCAACGTTGAACTCAACGTGGGCATCTTATGCTCCTGTGTGCCAACTCTCCGTAGCTGCATGACGAGGCTCCTTCCCAGCCTCTTCCCTCCCACTGCTTCCGACCATGGCCTTCCTTCTGAAACCAAGACGAATTCTGGCTACGAATCCAAGCGTGTAACCATCCAGGAAATCGCCCTGCCAGAAAACGACAACGACCTTGAAGAACAGCGCACCAGCAACGACATCTCTCACGACGACCCTCGCATACGGCCGTTCAGTTTTATCGCATGCACAAAGCATGACAGCTCAGATGCTGTACACCTTGCCACCCTCCAATCACCACCTACTACAGCGCCACCCCAAGCGCACGCCCGCAAAGCCTCTCTGCCTGAGCGCATTGCCAAGTGGCGAGAAACTCAAGCACAGAAGACGGCGACAACACCACTTGCCTCGCCGCAAGAAATCTACCACCATAACGACAGTATGAAGAACCTGTTGAGCCAAGAGAACGAGGCCATGATACCGCTACCCGAGCGGTCACGACCCAGAAACGGCTGTTGAAAACTTACATGCATGACATGCATGCTTTCCCTTGTGTCATTTACTTGCTTACTTTTTGACGATTGCGAAAACGGGCTGTTCTAGCGTTGGTGTTACCTGGGGATTGTGTATCATGATGTATCATAGCTCATACTTATACGAAGGAAAGACAGAACTACGGCGGATCGGCCGGATTGGAACGGCAAGCAATGTACAAAGTACCGTACTTCACATGACAAACCAATGACCATTGGTATCAAGATATGTTCAATGTTCGGATTCAACATTCGTGCTGTTCTCAACATCTCCTGAGGTGAGCAAGTCGGCCGTGAACCTGAAGACTGACAGGCAACAATGACCACCAAGTATGTTCAAGCAAAAGGTGGGAAAGGTCAGTCAATGTGGAAATTACAGATGCAGATAGAAGCAATGAGATCATTAAACGCAGACCGGAACATCGTGAATGAGGTAAACGTTATTCAATATCTATCTAAAGCTCATATCCGGTGAGCAGTATTAACGCGGAACGCAGCAAAGAATGGCAGCCAGCCGGACTGGGACGCGAGAGACAAAAGTTCGGTCGTTGCAAGTCCATGAAGTCGGCGCTTGCAGGTTGTTGATGATGATGTAAGTGTTAAGTAATACTGGTCTGAACGCGGAACGCAGCAATGAATGGCAGCCAGCCGAACTGGGACGCCAGGGACAAAGTGCCATGAAGTCGGTGCTTGCAGGCTGATAGCGATGCTGTGATTGAGTGGTTGCGGTAAGGACCAGACGTAAGCGGCGATAGCTTACAAGTAGAACATGGTGTTGTCCAAGTTGGGGTGCCACGGGTTCTTGCGTGTTGCGCCGTACTTTGGTGGATCCGGCGGATTATTGCCTTTGCGTGGGCGCCAGTAGTCGCCTTGGTCAACAAGTTTGCGGACTCGCTCTTTGAACTCAGGGTCCTTCTCGTAGGAAGGTTTGGTGATGCGATTCTCGAACTTTTCGCCGGTAAGATATTTGCGTAGCCATGCACGGCCACGGTCGCAGAGACGGTCTGCGTAGTACGCAGGAGCGCAGTAAGAGACTCCCTTTGTTGCTCTCGCGTAGATGTAGCACAGAGCATGCGTGACTCTCTGGAGATCGTCTGAGCTGAGCTCCATTTGGTTCTGCAGGACAAAGTAGTGAGCGGAGCGACCAGTGCCTTGCAAAGGTTTGTGTGACTGCAAGAAGAAGTCGTTGCTGTATGGGTGAGTAATGGTGGTATCGATCACAGAGCCTGGGACCAGGTTCCTTCTCATGTTGACGACTCCGACGTTGTTCCCACGGCTGTCCTTCTTTTGTACAAGACACTCGTTGTCAGTGAAGAAGCGAGTGTTGTGGCGCTTTCCAACGACGATAAAAGTCAGTCTAAAGACTGGAAGCGGATGATTTAACCCAACACTGCAGAGGTACTGATGCGCCTTGAGGTATGCATCCCTCAACTGAGGGATTTCTGTGGAACGAACTTCGCTGTACTGCGATTCACTGACACCGTCGCGGTAGAAGAGCATGTTCTTGGGCAACTTGCCTCTGCGGCCGTCTTGCAGAGCCCAGTCGATCAAACGTTCTTTCACCATGTCAGCAAGCTCATCAATGGTCTGCGGCACTTGTCAGTCTCAATACCATTAGTAGGTCAGGACGGAAGCATACGTACCTCTTTCCTGCTGATCTGCAAGCGCATCGAGGCTGGGTAGTGCAGGAAATGATCGTCAACACTTCCAACAATGCCAGCAATGGAAGGACAACCTGGCCTCGCGCTGCCTGTAGGGTGGGCGACATCTGCACCAATGATGATAGTTTGGCAGCCTGAATTGCCATCGAGAACGGTTTGCAAATGGCTCGTTTCGACAGAATGATTGCGTCCGGCAGTCTTGAGGTTGAGTTTCATGCCGATGTTCGCAAAGTACGGAGGCCCTGCCCGATCTCCTGGATAGCCATATCTGTGCATCTTTGAACTGACTGCGCAAACTGCATGTTGGCCCAGTCGAAGATCCGCGACTCGTTTGATGTGAGAGTACACATCGTAGCTTTCCTTGACCATCACAACCAGCACAGGTGCTGACCTTATCGGGACGAAACTGTTGAACAAAACTTCCACGTGGAACTCTGACAGCTTTTCATTCCCAGCCACGGTGAGAGATGGATTAGGCGCAGGACTTCGAGTATGGATGCGTGTCGCTTCCCTGACCACACCCAGTGGTTTCAAGGCGCTTTTCAAGCCTGCCTCAAGCATCGAAAGGTCTGGTTCAGTTCCCTCTGGCCAAACGCGCAGTCCATGGAGATCGAGAATGTTGAGATCGTCCAAGCCTGTAGCACGAATAAACCGCTGATCCCGCAAATTCCAATCAGCTGCTGCAACATCGAGAGTCCCTTCGACTCGCTGTCTGTTCCTTCGCGGAGCATAATGCACCTGTGGGGACTTCAGCCAACGCGCTGGAACTTTCAGCAGCTGCTTTGCAACGGAAACGCCGTACTTAGCAGTGGCTGCCTGTTGATTTGCATCCTGATTCATCTGAAACAAAGGAAACCCGTGGCTCTCGATGAGTGTCCTGTTGGGACCGGGCAAATTGCATGCAAAGTTGAGCATCGCTGTGGTCTGAAGGCGATTCATTAGCCCGCGAAACTGAGGGAATCCGTGGAGAGTCATAAGGTCCGCGTTGCGACGATCAGTCGGCCGTGTGAGCGATGAAAAGATCTGTTTGACGCCCACGTTGACAAGCAGATCAGAATAGTTGGCTCGACAGTGTTGATCGACCCCGGACGGTCCGGACCAGTCTTGAAGATCGAACATGTTCGGGGTGCCAACTTCGGCGATGATCTTTGGGCCTACTGCTCCTCTTGGTGATTGTGCAACTTGAACCTCTTTACCTCGCAGCGCATTGAACGTCTCCCGTGGTGTCTTTTTCATCGCCTTCATGTCGGACACAACCTGGTTGACCTTTTGTTCTACGAAAAAGGGTGAAGCTCCAACGTAAATGTTGATGTATAACTTTTTCTCTCCTGGACGTGTAGAGACAGAGAACCCACGCAGCGCTCTCAGCGACCGCCCATGGTCCAGTAGGACTTGATGATTAGGGCGCGTCGAGAAGAACCTGTTGGCTGCGGTCGCTGTGCATCTCAAAGAAGTCGTGTTCTCTCGGGCATGTTGAGTCACGAAAGCGTTGATACCACGAAAGAGGATCGTGGGATCGTCATTGTCCGTGATGGAGGCATTGGCACTGCGTAGCAAGGCGAGGGGGGTCTGACGTGCATCGATGCGCCTGTTCCATTTGATGCGCACCTCTTCCCAATGGACAGGGTGTCTCGAGAAAGAGTGAAACACTGGAGTTGTTAATTGGGAGCGCTGTATCCGAGGCGGGGTCGTCTGCGGGTTGGTCTGATCAAAGAGAGGTTTCGTAGCCCAGATCAGGTCGTAATCGGTCACATAATCTTTGTGAACTCGCATGTCGAAGAATGGACCCTGTCGCTCGACTGCTTCGAAGATTGCATTCTTGTCCCCATTGTCTTTCACCAACCTCTCCACACCGCCTGGGCTCTCACGCACGAATGTCAGCTGGTAGACATAGACGTCCTGCGGCCTTTGGATGATTTCGACGTAGTTGGTAACGACTTCCCGAGGAAAATTTGCTTCCTGGTTGAGGGAGGCATCTTGCCTCTTTCCAGGTTCGATTCGAAGGCCATACTCGTGCATCATCTTGGTCGAGCCCCAAGATTTCTGGGCGTCTGAGCGTTTGATTCCGACCTTGGTAAGGTGTTCATCATGCTTTGTGTCACTGTAAGAAGCTGGAATGGAAACGCTGGAAGTTGGAGCTGGAGCAGCCGTTGGTTGCGCCTGAGCATTTGAGGCGGGAACAAACGCCGGAGCAGTAGGAGCCAGGCGGATTGGAACCGTGTTTTGCACAGTGCTGGGACCAGAGCTGGGTCCAGGCTGTGACGCAGTGGCGTTGGCGCTTTGTGAGGTTTCCGAAGTGTTTTGACCCGAAGCAAGCCTCGTGGTCAAACGCGTGTTCCAAGCTCCAAGATTCCTTGATGGACCTGCGGGTGTGTTTTTGTCGCTTCCGTTGTCATCTCTGTCTCCGTCACCTCCGCCTTGGTCGTCGGGTTTACCTTTCTTCGGTCGGAACCCTTTGTAGGACATGGTGGTGCCTTCAGCGGGAACGTTGCGTGTGGATGAAGAAACGAGAAAGGCAATCTCTGTCATTTTCGTTGCATCCTCTTATACCCACTTCCAATGAGAACCATACTCATTGCCACCGCTTGCTCCCAGCCAGATGAGTCTTGAAAGACGCAAGACGCAAGCAAGCGCCCGCTTTTACATCTGCAGCAAGCTCGTTTGCCTGCATTTATAGCGAACCACACAAGCGGCCCGCGACAATGCAATCAAAAGATCCTGCATAGATCCGGCAAGTCCACGCAGTTTGCTCGAGCATTTGGCGACAGCGCTTGGCGTCTCTACTCATTGTCCCGGCCAATTTGACAGAGTGACACACGGCAAACCTGTGCTTTGTCAGTATAAAACAGATCAATCGACACGGAGACCTGCATGATATCAGCGTAGCGCAAACATCATTTGAGACCGCAAAGGAAAGGGAAGAAAGAAAAGCACAAGCGAATGAATCTCTGCAATTGCCTATCAACTCTATCAACACAAAGTCAGGCAAAGCAAGTGAGTGAATGAGTGAGTGAGCAAGTAGCTGCTACGTGGAGTCGAGTGTCCTTGCCTTGGCCCACACTACCAAATTTCAAGGAAAAATAAGGTAAGTTGGATCAGACTCGGCCGAACATGTAGCGCACTGCGAGATGTAAAATCAAAAGTCAAAGATCGAAAATCAAGAACGCAGGAAGTTTTTGTTTTTTGTGGTTTTTTTCTCTTCCCCAACTTGTGGACTGTAGAACATGCATCGTCTCTTGTCCCTCGTACTTGTTGGCTGACCCAACTTCGCTTTTGGCGCCAGACTGCTGCTAAGTCTGGTTGTCGTGCGTGTCGTCCGGCAATATGCGTATTGAGCGGCGAGCGAGTGTTGTGGTCCGCACTATACTGAGGGTGGCAAGACTACATTTTGAGGTCGGATGACGCGATGTTGCAGTGCGTCAGGTGTCGTCCAGCCTGGTGATGTGGGTGGAGCGGACTCCTTTGACGTGGTGACAAGAGCCATAAGGCATGGGTGGCGGTTGAAGCAGGTTGAGATGGATAATGCTCAAATCCCAGGGCTGGCCTCGGTCTGATCGTCGGGTAGGCTTGACATGGTCGCAGACGACTCACGTCATGGCAGACGGTCGTCAGTTGTGTTCGTGTTGTCGTTGTCGCATCTTTCCCAAAAAGCGTGCAAAATGAATCATAGCAAGAGGACAGTGCTTTTTTCGCTCCCTTTGGGGTAAGGGAGAGACAAGCGCCCCAGTACCAATCTCATCGCTCGTTACTCAATCAGTCGTAGCCACCGACGCCGCCGACCTGGCTGGCGAAAGCAGTGCTAACACTCCTAGCGTCCTCGTCTTGCTCCAGCATAGAACGGTTGACCCTTCCACTGCCAATTGGTGGCTGCGGAGCACCTTGACCTTCAACGTAGCGTCTAAGCTTGTCAGACTGCGAGAGTGAGGCTTGCTTGTTGAGGTCGTTGATGCTGAGGCCGGCAAGGCTCACACCACCCTGGCCAGGCTGCTTGACGGAGCCGTTGGTGGTGATGTCAGTGACTTCGGTTCCTGCAACACTGTCACCAGCAACAGACTCGGGCGCACGGTGCTGGGCGTGGTGGTGGTGATGGTGCTGAGCTCCTGGACCACCAGGCATACCGCGCTGGCCAGCAGAAATCACAGGCCAAGCATCTTGGAAGCCCTGGAACATTGGCGGGTATTGAGCATTGATGGCTGCACCACCTCCAAGCGCGGAAGAGTGCACAGAGCTGACATCGTCGGGAATGTAGCCAACCACGCTGCCGTCGGCGCGAGGACCAGGACCGCCGTTCGCGCGACCGCCGTTGGAAGGCGCTGCCATCTGATTCGGGGTCTGGTGAGACATCTGGTAGCGCTGGGGGCCGCGGTAGGAGGTTTTCGGCCTGCTGAACTGCAGGAGCGAGACCTGGAGGTTGTTCAAAGGACCCTCAACAAGAGTGTTGCGCTCCTTGAAGTGCAGCAAAAGGTAGTGCCACAGCGGGTGCTTGCTCAGGACCTTCGGGTTTCCAAGGATGACGAGACCATACTTGGCACGCGTGAGGGCAACGTTGAGACGACGCGGGTCAGACAAGAAACCAATGCCCTGGTGCTCGTTGCTACGCACACAAGAGAGAACAATGAAGTCTTTCTCACGACCCTGGAAGGCGTCGACGGAAGCGACCTCAATCTCCTTGTAGTACTCCTTCCTGAAAGTGCCGCTCTGCTGCATGCTCTGCACAACAAAGCTGCGCTGACCCTCGTATGGTGTGATGACACCAATATCTTCAGGCTTGACACCGGCCTTGAAGAAGCGAGTGACGATCTTCTCGACATTTTGAGCCTCAGTTCTGTTCAGGAAACTGGTTCCAGATGCAGAGATCTCCTCAGAGCCAAGGTTAGACCAGAACATCATGGGGTTATCGACAACCGGCCACGGGAAGTCAACGTCGCGGCGCAAACGCTGGTGCATGGTAATACCATTCTGCAGAGAGCCTTCGTAGAACATGTTGCTGGGGAATTCGGAGAGACAAGGATGCATGCGGTACTGCACCTGCAGGCGAATCGGTGCGCAGCCGAGAATGACCAGACGCTCGAAGAGCGACTGGTTGAGACCAGCCTTGGCAGCCTTCTTGTTCATGATGACAGGACCAAGCTGCTGGTGATCACCAACAAGAACAACCTGCTTGCAGCCCAGAACCAGTGGGATCATGCACTCAGGCTCGGCGGACTGAGTGCTCTCATCGATAAGGACCGTGCGGAACTTGAGCTTGGAGAGGCGAGGATCACCAGCACCAACGCATGTGCAGCAGATAACATCGGCGTTTGTGAGGACCTCGCGCTCGGCAGCGCGTGTAAGCGACTTGAATTTCTTCTCGTCCTGGCTGCTCAATTCACCAAGCTCACTCTTCAGCTGCATGAGCTTGTTGAGCTCAACATTTGTATCATTCATGCGAACTTGCTCGTGCAGGGACAAGAAGCCGACCTTGGACTCGACATCTTCGCGAGACTTGGCGGTCACGCGAACGACCTTGAGTCCAGTGAGGTGAATGCGTTCGGTAAGCTGATCGACGGCGACGTTGGAGGGCGCGCAGACGAGCACCTGACCACCATTAATCTTACTAAGGTGGTAGATGATGGTCGCGGAAGTAACGGTCTTGCCGGTACCGGGAGGTCCCTGGATCAAGCTCAAAGGCTTCTGCAGAACGCTCTTCACAGCCTGGATCTGCGAGCCGTTGAGTTCGGGGAGACCAGGGACGCTGAACTTGCGCGGCATCTGGGTCTTCATGGGCGCAGCAGCAACCTCGTGACCGAGGAGACGATGGAAGATGTAGCCGGAGACACTCATCTCGTCAATGGCAAAGGTCTTCATAGCGTGCTGCATGCGATCAAAGGAGGTGGCCTTCCAGACGTAGTCGGCGGTGAAGTTGTGAGTGCACTCGGTAGGAACGCTTTTGTGGTCACCACGAGCCCTGAGCTCGATGCTGACCTCGTCGCTCTGGTTGTTGGGAATCTTGATCACGTAGCCGACGCCCTCCCAGTGAGGACGCAGCTCACCTTGGTAGCGAAGGCGCATTTCATCGCCAACAGCAAGCTTGACATCGCCGAGCTCTAACTTGGGCAGAACGAAAGAGGCCAGATGCTTGTTGTTCAAACCAAAGTCCCAACGAACGATCAAGTTGTCCTGAGACTGAGACTCCTTGAGCTTTCTGTCGTAGTCCGCCTCGATCTTGACCAGAGGGCCGAACACGTTCTGGTACTGGTAGGCATCGTCGTAGCGTAGCAGTACGGGCGCCGGTTCATCGTCAATGCCTGTGCCCTTCTCGAGATCTTGAATCGTTGCATTGCTGTTATCCTTCCACATCTCTTCCAGCTTAGCGATAACCTGAGGCGGCAAATGCCTTGCACGCATCTGCTCCTGATCCGTAGGAGCGCTGACCAGCCAGGGCAGGAAGGAGCGATCCTCGATCAATGGCTGCCAGCGCGAAGTGTCCCAATTCATGTCCTTGCTGCTGGGCATAGCGGCACATGGCTGACGGCAAAGCAACACAACGACAGTATCGCTCTTCGCCGGGATGAAACCAAGTAGGAAAACATTCTTCGTACCGCAGTTGTAGCATTCGAGAGTGGTCTCACCGAGCTGAGAGGTCGGGTGAAGCTGGACCTCCTTGTGCCTCGCGCGGACCAGGTGGTTGATGATGTGGCTCGAGCTCGTGTTGCCACGAGCAGAGCAGAACCATTTGTTGCACGACAAGCACTTGACCACACTGCTGGGGTTGTGAATGCCGCAGTATGCGCAAGCATGGGGTGGCAGCTCGACCTCCTCTTCCGGTTGCTGACCAGCTGCTCCTCCATTTGCTCCGTTCACAGCATGGCTGGCCAAGCTCTCAGTGTCATCGTCGTCAAATCCAAGGTCGGTCTCGTCGTCATCGCCCACGCGCCTGCGTCGAGGGCCTCCGTTCAAGTTCCCGCGTCCGTATTCGTTGTCCAAGGCGCTCTCGCCAGCGTCGAGAGTGCTGAGGTCGTCACCATCGTTAATGGCAGAGACCGAGTCGCCAACGAGGTGGTTGCCGGCATGGGCAAAAGCGGCGGCCATGGTAGCGTGCCGCGTTTGTAGTGACCGTTGGTGAGGTGGTGAGAGGTAGGAGGGAAGAGTGGCGGGGCCGAAGCTGTGGCCTCAACCCCGATAGCAGGCGAGAGATCCGATCGCGTAAGGGGCGTGTGGAAGTGACCAGTGCCGGGTGGCGATTATACTCGCAGTCGTTGCTTGTCACAGCACTCGCACCGGGCGTGGGTGGTGTTGGCGCGGCGGTGGTGTTCACTCGCTGGGCGGATTTGCGGGCGGGCTCAAGCAACAGCGGCGTCCGTGATGTGGGGAAATTTTTAGAGTGAAGCGAAGCCCGTGAAAGATCCAAGTCCAGGTCCCTCTGCTCTCACTTACAACACACATACACCACCACAACACCATGATCCGCCGACAAGCTCGCCAGAGGCGCGACTACCTCTACCGCCGGGCACTGACCCTGCGCGACGCCGAAATCAGCGAGAAGCGTGCAAAGCTCAAGCAGTCGCTCGCAACCGGAAAGCCGCTCGACTCGGCCATCGCCAACGACAAGAAACTGCGCCAGGACTACAAGTACGACGAGACCCGTGCCGACCGCACCGCCGACGACGAGCTCGACCTGGACGATGAATACTCCTACCTCTCCGGCGTCGTCGACCCGCGTGTCCTTGTCACCACCTCTCGCGACCCCAGCAGCCGTCTCGCCTCTTTCGCAAAAGAGATTCGTCTGCTTTTGCCCACTGGTATTCGCCTGAACAGAGGAAACTTGATCCTGCCCAACTTGGTCTCTTCCGCAAAGTCCTCCGGCCTCAGCGACCTTATCCTGCTCCACGAGCACCGCGGCACACCCACTGCTCTCACCGTCTCCCACATGCCCCATGGCCCGACCGCCTCCTTCAGTCTGCACAACGTGGTCCTCCGTCACGATATCCCCAATGCTTCCCGCGGCACTGTTTCCGAATCATACCCTCACCTGATCTTCGAAGGTTTTAGCACAATTCTCGGCAAGCGCGTTGTCAAAATCCTGCAGCATCTTTTCCCGCCTCGCGAAGGCACTGCCAAGCTGGGCAGCAGAGTCGTCACATTCAAGAACATCGAGGACAGCATTGAGGTCCGCCACCACGTCTTCGTCAAGACTGGCTACCAGAGCGTCGAGCTGGCAGAGGTTGGCCCGCGCATGACTATGCGTCTTTTCGAAATCAGACAGGGAACTGCTGAGAACAAGGACGGCGATGTCGAGTGGCATATGAACCAGTACACACGCACTGCTAAGAAGAAGGACTACCTTTAAGCGTTACGGCGTGGATTGCGTCCAGGCTTTGGGCGCCGTCCGAACCTTTTATTTCTCTCACCACTACGCCGGCCAGTGGCGGCTGGTTTAAATCACCACACGATCGCATAAACGACGTGGCAAGGTCGAAAAAAAACGATATCTGCCCCAAATGCGGCCATCAGGCCTTGAGCAGGAACATCTGGAGTCCCAGTGCATCGAAAAGCATCACTCTTGCATAAAAGAGTTTTCCACCTCGACTTGGTCAAGATCCATAACAGCTAGAGGTCATTATGCCGGCTGATAAACGGCCACATCACAAAGCAAACATTCAGTCTTCACGAGACAGCAGGCAAAGGGATAAAGTCACTCGTGTCTTCGTATGGGGCGAACCACGAAATTGACTGACTAAAAGGGCACATCCATGCACACAGCAAGGTATGTACTGTAGGATAGATTAAGAATTACCACCATGTCAGGATCCGCCGGCAAGAATTATTTAGGGTGCTGTCAATCAGGCCCCTGTTCGCCATGCTGCGTCCGTCTCCGTATCATTTCCGTCCCTCGTCCCAGCTTCAACTTATGTGTGCCTTCATTCTGCGTAAATCGAAAGAGCCACGTCTGTCGACGGGCTAGCCATGCGATGCCACCAACGCCAGTGCGAAAGCACTTCACTCGACCCAGTCTATCCCAAGCCCAGACTTAACACGCCTCAGCATGCCATCCACCCCAAAAGCACCCTTAACGCCAAATCAAACCACCGCCTCGGCCTTCGCCTCCTTACTCCCCTTCTCCACCTTCAACAGCTCCAAAATCGACCGAATCCCGCCACCCAGTCCCCGGCCACCATCAAGCTCGTCAACAAGCAACATCGCCTTGCGCGTCAGCCCGCGCAGGACGCGGCGTGTGTACGCGAACGAGCCGACCGACTCCATATACCCGACGGCGTACTTTTTCACATCGTCGTCCGCGGGCTTCTGCTTGAGGATGTTGATAAGCACGAGGTTGGCCGGGTTGGCGCGGATCGCGTGGATGATCGGGAAGGAGAACTTGCCTTCGGTTAAGTCCTCACAGAGGCCTTTGTTGGCGGTGTAGGTTGGGTGAGACAGGTTGCGGTAGTCGTCGAGGATTTGGAAGAGGAGACCGATGGTGTTCACCAGGGGCACGTAGTCGGTGGGGTTCGCGCTGGGGCCTTGGTGGGACGGCGAGCAGGCTATCATGAGCTTTATGGCGAGGCGGAAGAGGCCGCCGGTCTTGTTGCCGACCATTTCGAGGTAGTCGTCTTCCGAGGGGCAGGTGAGGGTGTCGCGCCAGAAGAGGTCCATGCCTTGGCCGCGGTGGAGGTTGAGGAGCTCGTCGGTGTAGATGCGGATTGCTTCGGGGTTGTTGAGCTTAGTGATTTCCTGCAGGGCGCAGAAGTAGACATAGTTGGCACTGTTGATTGTCTGGGCTGTGCCGAAGATGAGGTGCGCGACAGGTACGCCGCGGCGTAGGTTCGAGTTGTCTTCCACGTCGTCGATCAGGAGTGACGCCGTGTGTAGCATGCCGACTACCTTGTTGATGATTGCCAGAGAGGGCTCGGGGACTTGCAGCCAGAGGTTGAAGGCGTTAATAAGCTGGCTACGCACATCTTTGCCTGGGTGCGACTCGAGATAATCGTAGGGGCCCTTGACGATGTTCTCCTTCTCAGCGCTCCAGCTGAAACCGTCGCCGTGTATCAAGTCCTGGCCAACATGGTGTGAGCCTTCCGCCTGCGCCTGTGCAGGCGTGCTGGCATGTTCCTCGGTCCTCATGAGCGGCGGTGATGCTCTGCTCGCTTTGCTTGCGCCGTACCAATCGCTCTCGCTAACTTGTGGTTTTCTCTTCGACTCGCTTGGTGAGATAGCGCGATTCCTAGGATCCTGAGGACTATTTGTTCCGCCCAGCTCTCCGTTCAGTGTAGCTCGGGAGGAGCTCGTGCGCATAGGCACAGTGGCCGGATCTATGGAGTTGCGGGAGGGTAGGCTCGGTTGCGGAGCTGGTTGGGATTCTGTAACAGAGCTTGCCGGACGGTGGGCTATGCCTTCTTCCATGAACCGGCTCTTGCGATGCCCATCCGGCTCTTGGCCGGTGGTTGGAGGAAGCGACACGGTGGAAGAGGTGGAGGCAGGTGTAGGTAATACGGCAGCTGGGTCGACGTTGCTCGGTGGTTGAGTACTAGTCGCGGCGGCAGAGGACATGCGGTGCCGAGGAGACAGCTGAGGGGGAGCTGTGGTCGATTGAGTCGCTTCGAGCAGGCTTTCGCGAATGTACGGTAGCTCGGTAGGTGGAGGTCTTTTAATATGGGAGCTTGGGGACGGAGTCTTGGACGGACGGAACAGTCGATAGACGATATGTAGTCGTGAACAATCGTAAGGAGTATGTACAAAGGACAGTGTCGCTCGCGAGGATGCTTGTGAAAGGGAGACACACTGGTCGTTGTCGCAAACAGCTTGGTGGACTCGCTGCGTCGCAGCCTGGGCTGGTGTGAACGTCACCCCGTTCGCCGATCCGATCACATGCCAAAACACATGCACATGCACCACGGCCCAGTTGACTTTGGCCCTGTACCTGTCACTTTTGACTTTGCTACACTTGCAGTACAATGGCACCGATCCACGAACAATGCTACCAAGATGCCTCGCGAAACTTGGTACCGTTCACCATTCCACTGTCATGTCTTCAACGGCCGGATTTGGCCTGATATTGTGTCCTATGTCTTCGCGGCCACGCCGCAACGAACAAAGAAGATAACACCCATCCAAAGGGTAATGACATTGTCGACATACACTATCGATGGGCCTCCTGGCGGTACATCATGGAATGATGGACTGAGCCCTCAATCGACACTGCATCGAATAGTCGTCAATGATCAGCAACCTCGAAGCGTTCATGCTGGTGTGTAGGGTTAGGGTTGGGGTTTAGTCCTCTACAGAAACCACTCGAGCAGGTGTCATCTTGCCTTTTCACCAAGCCGTCCATAAGCAGAGCAACAGAATGTCCCAGGATGAAGGCACGGCTGAGGTCGAGGTAGAGTTGGCGGTCAAGAACCATGAAGTGCATCAGTCTTCCAAGGCCTCTTCTAGACCAGCCACAAAAACAGTACATCAAGACACTGTACCTCTATTACTAACAGAGCTCGTCACCACAAGAGTTTCAGACGCACGAAAAACCACGACTGGAAGTCGGAAGATTGTCCGAAGTCCGATGTAAAGGCAAAATACAGAAGTAAGATGACATGTCAAGTCTCGCTTGGCTGCTTCAAGGAGTCCCGTCGTGAGAAGGCATACACCCTGCTGCAATAGATCAAAAGTTGCTCCTGTCACACCACCGCTCGCAACATGTTACAGAACAAGGCATCCCACCAGGAAAGCAAGCAAAAGCCGATGCCGGAATGCCGGAGTATCAGGCATCCGCACATACTCCCCAGCAGCAATCCTGCCCAGACCGCAATTTAACCTCGATGGTGGCGTGATGCGCCCTGCCTTGAACCGCACCTCACCGATCGAACGTCGAAGAACACGGCCAAATAATGCCGCTTGCAGTGTAAAAACAGAAACGACGTACGTATCAGTAAGATCAGAACCGCTTGTCGCCGAGCTCCAGCTTCATCGTCGCCCAGACAACCGCCTGCATCTGCATATGCAAGCAGCCAGCATGACACTGTAGCGCCCTTGTCTGTTCTCGGCATCTCTGGCATGAACGACTCACCTGATCTGCAGCGCACGTGGCCGCCCACGCACGCCAGCCAGCGCATTGGAATGCGGTGGCATCCGTCAGAGCAAAGAGGACCCCACACCTGCAATAACAGATAGAGTAGAATGTATAGTATTGTCGTATACGGTGCTCGTTGCGAGGTCAAATGATGAAGTCGGAAGTCGGCAAGACCAGTGCGTCTGACGATGTCTGGCTGCATTTGGTCGCTGCATCGCATCGCCTCTTTTTCTCATTTGTTCGGCATGCCGTGCAGTGCGCTGTGCAACTCAAGCGGGGTTTTTGGATGCAGCCTGCCAGGTGTCAAGTTGTGCTTCGTTGCACTGCAGATGATGGCGGTGGTGGCTCATAGGCCTGACCGAGTTTCTCTCATCATGCGGCGTTTCGACGAGCGGGGTTGATATGCGTCGTAGGAGGTAGAAGTGGGAGACCTGGGTCAAGCACGCAGGGTCGCCGGATCGATGTGCGAGCTGTAACTGCGAGGGCGTGATTGCAGGAGTAGCGTAGGGCATGCTCGCATACATACCCTAGCCGTCCGTATGACTTACATGCTGCGATCGATTGATTCTCTGGGTAACGCATGCATGGCGATGCAAGCGTGCAGATAC
Source organism: Cladosporium austrohemisphaericum (assembly GCA_022813715.1). Taxonomy (NCBI): domain Eukaryota; kingdom Fungi; phylum Ascomycota; class Dothideomycetes; order Cladosporiales; family Cladosporiaceae; genus Cladosporium; species Cladosporium austrohemisphaericum. The sequence goes on from JAKLLY010000001.1 coordinate 2,156,274, forward strand.
TCTCGCCTCCTGCGTGCAGGACCTCGGCCGGTGTAGGCGCAGCGAGATTGATTAGGAAGCAACGTATGTAGCAACAATATGACAGCCTACCTTGCCAGCCGCGGAAATCCGAGCCCTCTCCTATTTTAGGGCTGGTCGATTAATCCTGGTGCCTTGAAGGGTCGCGAGATTGCCAGGATGCGATCCCTCAGGAAGGCGGGCTATGTTTTGCATCAAGACGATGGATTCTGTCGTGGCGTTACTGCGGTGCGTACATTTGTAGCATGCGATACCGCAAACGTGCGCACGCAGGATCGAGGCTGTGTGTTTGTGTGTCTTGATTAGGTGCTGACGACACGGCACGCTGCGTGAACGAATGGACGATTGCAGCGCAGGGGATACCTTCTAAGGCACAAGAGACGACTGGAGCATCCTGCTTTAAACTCGGGAGGAGCAGGGTACGTATTGCGCGGGGGCGTTTAATGTAGATTTATTGCGTTTGCGTGGCCCGGCTGTTCGGATGCTCTTGAGTAAGCATTTGTCGTCGGATGTGGTACAGACCACACGGTATAGCAGGACGAGGCGCAGACAAGGCAGCCGTAAGCTGTCGTCGCATCACACAGAACAAGCTGAAGTTGTGCTCTCGGACTCGTCGGGACAACTGAGAGACCGGCTGACATTAAGCATTGAGGTACGGTAGCACGTGGGCGGGCGGTGAACAGGCGTTTCACTTCAGGAGACAAAACCTTAGCTGCACCCCGCGGCCGTTCGCAGTAGCGGGCGAATAACGACAACTGTTTGGTCAGGCAGCACTAAATGGTAGTGAACCCTCTATTTCCGCTCCGCGGTTTGTCGGTGTAAAGAGACTGGTGGACGGTGCGAGCCTTCTTAGCAGTGGGAGGAATGGGCCGTAGTCGGAAATTTACCCTGCGGACGAGCGACTGTCGGTGCTTCAACGGAGAGGGCGAAGAGGATGGGCAATTGAAATGTGGGATGCCCTTCTGGGTATTCGGGGCACGCGAGATGATGGAGGATTGGAGGATGGGAGATGAGCGTGGATACCGTAGACGAGGGTATTTTCAACATCTCGCGTGTGGAGCGATGATGCGCGACGGGGAACTGTCCGACGGGTCTTTGCAATAATCTTGGTTAAAATTGTTGTTCTTCTGTTCAGAAATAGCAATAATCGCACATCCCTCCCCACTTGGAAGATGGATTTTCTAGTGTTGAACGATGGCTCGGTTGGTTTACCAGAACTGCGCCTTGCTGGGCTCGTTTACTAACACGCTGCCCGAGCCGGCTCGGAACAGCCTCGCTGCGCATTTTGACCGCCAAGTGTTGCTGACAACAAGGAAAGGCCTTCGTTTCGAATGCTAGCAACAGGAGCCAGCAGGAATGCTCAACGAGCGAGCGAATCCTGTCGTGACACCAGCGCCACAGCTCGTGCTTCGCTGCTGTCAAAGCAGGCTGGCGCGCAACCCTTGCCTCTAGGGAACAATCTAGAAAGGAGCACCGCAGGCATTTGGGATACTGCTTGCTGGGATCCATTTCTCTGTCTCAGCCTTGCCGGAGGTCGGTGTCAGATCATGCCTGGCTCGTGCGGGCGAGTCAATCAATCGTAGCGACCGAGTCGCGACATGACTGGTTCGCGAGCTCGTCGCATTACCCTGTCTATCACGCCGCGATTCCACACCGCTTTCTTCACGGCACGCAAAGCAGGCTACAGACTGGCCAGGAACAGGTCATGAGATCTGTTTTACTGCGTGTCGCAGCCACGAGTGATGTACCTGTACATACATACATTCTCTAAGCTTCTCGCCCGGCACACAGCAGGCCGAGAAGGAGCCAGTTTTGACACCCATCATGACATGTGCCTTGTGGGGGAAATTCATGCAGCTTACAACGGCGGCCTAACGGTGCAAAAATCTTGATACTATTCATGGCGCCAAGCGACGGCAAGTGCTGGTGCTGTCTGTTCGACGGTGCCTTATGGATACGAGATGGCGAGGGGGATCACAGTCATTCATGCCGAAGCCGGGCAGCAGGAATATACCCTGGCAGGCTTGACGAGCGCACGCGCGATCGGGTGGCTGAGAGCTGGGCCTTTGCCCTCCAAGGCTGTAGATTTTGATGGTAAGGTAGCGAGTGCGAGACAAGCCGAGCTCGGCTAAGTGCATTTTCGATTCGGCATTTGGGGAGAGGATCCCAAGCTGCCGGTCACACCAAAAAGTAGCCTCCCACACTGCTCCTGAGTCGCGACTCGCAGTCTCAGTACTGCCACTGTCAGTTTCGGACCCTTCAACGTTCGGTGTCGAGGATGAGTCGCGGGCGGCTGCCATCGAGACAGCCCCGGAGCGCAGATGCTGGCAGGTGTATCAGGGCATAGGGTGCATGTACAGTACCTGGGGGATTTGATTCAGAGGTGTGACTCGCGGCGTGGAGCAGGTAACCAGGTACCGCGACTACAGTTCTAAAGTACGCGCGGGATGGTGGCAGGACTGCGTTTGGGGCAGGGGATAGACACGGCAACTCCACACGCAGCTGGTGAGCTTGCGTGAAGGTTTGCGGATTAGAGTGCGCGGCCGGAAGAGAGCGGGTTGTGGTTATGACAGCAGGATGATGATGATGAGTGCGATGGCGACATGCGGACGAGAGCTGCATGTTGGCATCAAGGCCGGCTGGCCCCAATTGCATGGGAGACTCGCAGGGCAGCAGCAGGCGTACGGCGCTGCTCGTGGCATGCTCGGCATGGCATATGGGCTGGCATGGATGCTGGCAGCGGCAGAGGCTCGCAGGGTGACGGCCGGGAGGGCTCGAAATTGCATGACGTCTCGCCGCCCGTTTCACGTCGGCCTGGTGGTACCTGAGTTGGGTACGGTACCGGATGGTGCGGGTGCGGGTCGCGGTGTCGCAGAGCCAATTTCACGCTGCGAAGGTTTGGCCCGAGCCAACGCTCGCACAGCAGCGCACAGAGCAGAGAGGCTCAGAGGCTCACTCACTCGTCCAGCGCTCGAGTGATCCTTCCATGTCCATTGTCCTCCTCACCCTCGCCGCCGTCATCACCGCCCTGCCAGCCAGTCAGCTATACCGACCCGATACGCTCCTTTCACGCCGCCTGCCAACACCTTACTGCTGTAACGACGCTCCAACACCACAGCTCGCCCCCGCCAGACCGCCTGCTGCTGTGCTCCATCCATCGCTCGCCACTACGACTGCCCAAGCCTGCACTCACCCCAGCCAGCGCAAACGCACCTCAGCCCGGCGCCCCCACGCAGCACCAGCAGCCAGCGCTCAGCCCCAAGCAACGCAGCGCAGCGTGCAGCACCACCACGCCGCCGGATTGCCGCGCCTGCATGCTCTGACGTGCATTCGGCCCAGCAAGGTAGCAGTCACTCGTCTTCGCTAGCAGCACCCGACCAGCACAGCACAGCGCACCAGCTGCGCGCGCGCTGCCTGCTATACCGGCTGCCTTGTCTCGCACGCCTGGTCCTCGCCAGACGACTCCGCAGCCCTCTCCGCAGGCCGCAGTCATTCGCGCTGGCGCGATCCCGCTAATTTATCGCTGGTCGATTCCTTCTGTTGCTGCTTCGCCGCGCATATCTGCCTCCGTGACCGTCCTCCCGGCTCCCTAAAGGCAACCTTGGTGCAACCCTCGCACCCCGGACCGCCCTGTTGCTTGCAGTCCACGATGCCTCGCGCCATGCTCACCGAGTAGTCTATACACTTCCCGCATTGGCCCTCCGCCATGAACATTCCGTCTCGACCTCATTCGCCTCTGCACGAGCACCCCAATGGCCTTCTCATAACCACCAACGACTCTTCCGCCACTCCGCGAGCGCCGGCCGCTTCCAGTGTGCCTAATCAACCTTCGATACTCAACACCAACGTTGCAATGACCGTCACGCCGGCATCCGCCGCTGCGCTCAGCAGCGCTGCCTCGTCCGTTCGAGGCAGCCCTCTCTCACAAAAACCCTCTCTTCGCACTAAACGTTCTTTCATGCACCAGGATCGCGTCTTGGACAATGGCTTGTCGCCACAGATCTATCCCACCATGTCACCATCCGTGCATCCGCGTTCGTCCGCTTTGGAAAGGCCTCTCCACGAACGTTCACCCTCACCTCACGCTCGGGTTGCCCATTCGAGTGCAATGGCCGAAGCAATGACTGGAAAAAGCCCTGGCCTCATTCGTCGCCTCTCACGTGGTGCCCACAACAAGCTTCGACGACGGGCATCGACGACCCAATCGATGCGTATCCGGGACCAAAGCGCTGGGCCCGTTCTCGTGCGTCGACGAAGTGATTCCAATGGCAACTCGGATCTCGGCCAGGATGTCTCTGATCTCGAGCTCGACAGCCCTCCAGAAATCCCTGACGATGTCATCGAAGAACGATCATATTATAGAGCGCCCTCAAGGGCACCTTCCAAGGCACGCGGTCGCCACAACGGACTCGCAAACGTCGCTGGCCGACCAAGTAATGCTTCAAGCGCTCTCAGTAACTTTGAAGGTGGCATCGCACCTGCCATTTCTGCCGTTCTCGAGCAAGGCACCTGGGTCACCAAGCACACCTCGAAACGAACCAAGAGGATCAAGATTTGGCTGGATCCGAACTCAGCTAGAGTATGCTGGCACGCCAGCAACCCTGCGAAATCGTTCTTCATCGATGACGTTCGTGAGATTCGCGTTGGCGCCGATTCCAGAAACGCACGTGACGATGTGCAGGTGCCGATTGAGCACGAAAACCGTTTGATCTCGATCATCTACGAACTTCCCGCACGTTCAAAAGGTCGCACCATCAAGAACATGCACTTGATGACCCCTGACGCCTACATTACCAACCTTTGGGCAGATGCCCTCAATAAGGTTACCAGAGAGCGTATCGAAATAATGAACGCACTCTCCTCCTCAAACGAGAAAAGCGACAAAAGCATCGCCATGGCATGGCGTCAGGCGATGGCTCGCAAGGCATCCGATGCCGACGAATCTTTCACCCTGGAAGACGCTCGATGGATATGCCGCAAGCTTGAAATTAACTGCTCTGAACACACAGTACGCACACACTTCACCCGCTCCGATGTCGACCAATGCGGCAACCTGGATTACACGCAATACCGTGACTTCGTCGACTCGTTCAAAGAACGCAAAGACATTCAGAACCTGTACCGCAACATCAAATTCGGCACCGACCTCGAAATGGACTTTGACACCTTCTCCGAATTTCTGCGCGTTGAGCAGTGTGTTGATGTGGATAAGGACCTCAGCCATTGGGAAGCCGTCTTCGACAAGTTCGCCAAGAATGCCTCCAACCAGTACCGTCTGCCAGATGCCGAGCCCATCATTGGCCAGCGTACTATGAATATGCTCGGATTCCAGAACTTTATGACTTCATCGCACAACGCGCCGCTCGTCTCAAAGAAAGGCGATATCGTTTTGGACCGCCCTCTGAACGAGTACTTTGTCTCCAGCTCGCACAACACCTATCTGCTCGGCCGTCAGGTTGCAGGTGCGTCCAGTGTTGAAGGTTACATTTCCGCACTTGTGAAGGGATGCCGCTGCATTGAGATCGACTGTTGGGATGGTGATGATGGCCGACCGATGGTGACCCATGGCCGTACTATGACGACCAAAATTCCTTTCGCCGACTGCGTCTCTGTCATCGCAAAATACGCATTCCACAGCACACCTTACCCTTTGATCGTTTCACTCGAAGTGCACTGCACAGCCGACCAACAGCTCGCGATGGTGGAGCTGATGCACAAGCACTGGGATGGCATCATGGTCATCGAGCCTTTGATGAACGAGTCGATCATCCTACCATCGCCAGAAGAGCTCAAAAACAAGATCCTCATCAAGGTTAAGGCAGCATCGGATGAAAACGACTTTGGTGCCCAGCTAGCCGAGGCGTCAAATGGTCGAAGCCGCGCGCGCAGCATCACCTCAACATTTACCCGCACGCCATCGTCCGAGCCTAGCTTCGTCTCAGCATCTCCACTAGTCAACAGCCCGCCAACCATGAGCCCTGCGGATAGTTTTGTGGTCGGATCATCTACTCCCAGGGGATCCACGACTTCTGGACCTACAATGTCACCAAGCTCATCCAGCGATGACAGCGATCACAATGCGACCACTCTCGAAAAGGGCAAGAAGCGGAAGACGAGCAAGATCACTCCCGAACTTGGACGGCTTGGCGTGTACACGCAAGGTATCAAATATGGCGGCTTCGGCGCACCGGATGCCAAAACTTATAACCACATCTTCTCTTTCGCGGAGAACACCTTCGCAAAGCTCTGCGCCAAAGACTCGGATAGCAAGACCGCGCTCGAGAAGCACAACATGCGCTACCTTATGCGTGTCTACCCGGGCGCCAGGCGCATCGATTCGTCAAACTTCAACCCGCTGCAAGCCTGGCGTCGTGGCGTGCAGATGGCCGCTTTGAACTGGCAGACCTACGATGTGCACATGCAGGTCAACGAGGCCATGTTTGCAGCCGGCTCTGACCGTCTGGGCTATGTACTGAAACCGGAGGAGCTTCGCCAGGCAAAGCACTTGGCTATCGCTGATGTAGTTGCCGAAGACGGCGAGGCCAAGGACAAGAAGTGGAAGAAGATTGTGAAATTCGGCGTCGACATTGTATCAGCTCAGCGCCTCCCACGCCCGCGCAATCAGTCATCCGAGACTCCGATGAACCCATACATCGAGTTTGAGATGTACTCTCCTGAAGACAAGGCGCGTGGCATCGCCACTGGCGAAGGAGGAACTGACGCTTCTGCGCGCGACGGTATGCTGGGTATTGGCTCTCCCCTCCGCAAGCGCACTCGCGTTGTGGAAGGCAATGGATTTGACCCCGTCTTCAATCAGCCTATCAACATGACCGTCGAGACTAAGCACACGAGCCTCATCTTCGTCCGCTGGACTGTCTGGAACTCGCCCGATGGACGTCGCGCCAATTCTAATAACACTTTGTTGGCAACGTTCACCGCGAAGCTGGACAGTCTGAAGCAAGGCTATCGCCACCTTCCACTTTTCAACCCATACGGCGAACAATACCGCGACGCCAAGCTCTTCGTCAAGATCCACAAAGATGCGCCTGTCACTCTCCAGCACGATGACAGCAGCAGCAGTATCATCGAGCCTACCACTGCCGCTTCTATCCGATCATCTTCTCCCCGCCCGATCGAACCGCTGCAGCGCAGCGAGCGCTCATGGCCGCGCCGGATTTTCAGCCGCAACCCAAGCGAGCGTCGCAAGCGAGGTGAACAATTTACCGGAAGTCCAGGCGACTTGAACGGTCCACTAAGTCGAACCTCGAGCCTCGATCGCGAATCGATGCGGTAAAAACTACATATCACCGATACGACAAAGAGAGTTCACGACAACAAAATCCTCTACTACCAAAAGACATTTGACGACTCTCTTTACTTGTCAGCTCGAACATTTCCAGCCGGCGTTTTCAAAAAAACCCACTTCCACAAGGGCTTTGGTGCTATTATTCTGTCATGTCATCATCCATCATCAGGGAAAGAGATATGGAATCGGGAACAGGGCAAAGCGCTGATCATTGGGAAATCGGCGACTGGAAATCATCCCACTCATGGATTATGGGATCACATCTTGGGCGTTCTATCGCATCAGGGGTTCGCTTTCACGGCCGCCTTTTGCTTGGGTTCTTTTTCTTTTCTGTACTAGAGGAAGAGGATGCATACATCCTGTTCCCTCGTCGTCTCTTGTGTGTGTGCTACAGCTGTATACCCCCCAGGGCTCCTGCATTATGTGCTGGGTCGTCTGAATATTTCTTATCTTTTGTTTACAACCATGATCGAATAAGAGAGTTCGACAAAGCATTGGACAGCAATTCAAATGATACGTCTTCTCTCCGAGAGGGACTCAAATCAACTCAAGTTTCTTTGGACCTCTAAATCACCAGCTCCCATTCATTCCAGTCACATCTCCAATACATGTATCTATTTTACTATCATCCGCGAATTGGTCTTCTAGTATGTCCTACTTACACGTGTGACGCTTTGCCTTCGATCAAATGTCGATATTACAATTGGAAGTCATCAGAATCACGGATGGAATCATAATGTGAGGCTGGTACATGTATCAATGGATGGCGTGAGATCGACATCGACTGTCATCGCTCTGACCACAATAAGCCCATGCGCGTGCGTGAACGTTCAACGGTCCGAGGGAAGTCGCTGACGGAGATGGCTGGAGCAAGCACGCATCGCGAAAACTGCTGTGGCGCGACTGCCTGCTGCGAGCGAAGTGTTGTAGACGAGAAAGAGGCATCGAGTCAAGATAGCTTGAGTAGGAGTCGACACCTTCACACGCCAAATCACTCACTCATCGCTCGACAACGCCTCAGAAACATCCACAAGAGTTCGCCCAGAAATCACCTAAACAACACATCTCCGTCTCTGACCTAGATCACAACTGCAAGCACAATGAAGCTCAGCAACGTAAGCCACCCTCTCCTCTCCGTCAACACCGCTTCTCACATCCTCATGCTAAACATCACCAGGCCATTCCTCTCCTAGCAATCGCCTCGTCCGCCCTCGCCACCACAACCACAACCACATCCACCGCCACCCACACCCCATCAACCAAACAAACCTGCCCCAACTCCTACACAGTCAACCTGATCGCCTACGAATTCCCCTTCTGCCTCGCCGGCAAAGGGTTCCTGGAAAACCTCTTCCTCAGCCGTCCAACAGACACCAAGCTTAGCTCTGCTCGCGCCAACGAATGCAAAACTGTCAACGCTTCGAAGGGAGTCCCGCACTCGTTCTTCTACACTGTGGACGGAAGTGGAGATTCTTCTTGCAAGTTGGTTACGTATGAGCAGGATGGGTGTAAGGGTGGGAGAACGGAGAGGTCTTTGGCCGTTGGGTTCTCGGAGTGTGTTACTGATAAGAAGAAGTTGGTGGAGCCGCTTTTGAAGTCGGCGAGGATTGAGTGTGGAAAATGAGGAAGAGCCACTTGATGTATGGCGATGAGAGAGTGTTTTGGCACAAGACGATGGACTGTGTCCTATATCGAATGTTAGTATCCAATATTGTCAGTTTGAATTGGGATTGCGCTTGTGCGAAGGCAATGGAGTTTCCACGGTGTTTCTGCGTGCTCATTCGCGACAAGGTGACCTTGGAGTCATCGTTTCAAAAGTTTTCCTAGAGACTCGCTTACGCTCGTGTATTCCAGGCCTGTGCCCTATACTACTTCACATGGCACTAATATGGCGAATCTTGTCTCGTTGGTAAATAGCTGGAAAGAAGATGGAAGGCTGGCATCTCGGACTGTCACCGTCCGATGTCGCGCGAATTCGCATGCCACGGCGGAACACGAGACCCTTCTTCCTCCCACTTCGCGGAAGCTTGAGATAAATTGCTGGCTGCTACATGCTGGACATCAGGCAGATGTGGTTTGACCTGTGTCTTATCGTCTTCGCTCAGAGGAGCGACGTACCAGGCAGTCGACCGTGCTTCTCATGCAGAAGCGAAGAGCGTGCGGCTGAACCTGAGTGCATGAGGCTAATCGGTGTGGCGCTTAGCCATGCAGTATGCAGTACGCCCGGCGTCTGTGTGCCCAAGGCAGAAGGTACGTGACTCCTGGAGGGAAAGCTCTCTCATCCGGACTTCTCTTCTCGTTCTTCTCGATCGCAGAGCAATGCAGTCATGAGTGGCGACACAAGTAGCGAGGACATCTCACATCCAGGAGGCGGGTGGAGCATGCTCTGGACGAACAATTTTTCAGAGTTCCAACTCGACATTGTCGGCTTCCTCGCCGTGCTAGGCGAAGGCTCCATCCTCTCGACTGCTCAAGTCTCGGCACTGTCTGGTTTGTTCTACCTCCCTCGCCTTATACCGGCTCCGCAGGCACTACTTCGTACAGCACGCCCGGCTGTATTGCCTTCAGAAGTGGCGACTGTTGCCGCAATCCACTCCGGAAACATCAAAGAGTACATCCCGCACGTAGCCAACGTTCTACTGTGAGTCTCGGTGTCATAATACTCGCTACTCTCTACTGACCTGTGTAGGAACCGAGAGCTGCCTCCTTTCACTGTGCGCTGCGTATCAGTCACGATTGACAAGGCTGTACAAGGAAGATCTCAAAGTAATCTGAGCACTCTACTACAGGGTCAGCCAAATGTGAATCCCCTGCCTTCTGGATGCCATCCACCTTTAGTCAAAGTCAAGGCTTTCGGACCGCTGGCATGGGTCACGTTACTCGGCTTTTTCATCTCACTGGCACTATTGATCGTCTCTCTCGTCTTGGGAGACGGGATGTCGCTAATTGCAACGCTGCTTTTGTCTGGCCTGTCCACATTGGTAGGCATCAGTAACAAATGGGAGTTGCGACTACCACGCCGCTACGAGGGACGCTCAGAACTCCCGCCAGGTGATGTGGTCATTCGGTTTCCCAACAAAAGCTTTCTCATCGTGTTCTGCGAAGAAGACGTTGCACGAGAGCTCTTCTGGGCCGTCGAAGAGATCCAATATCATATCAAGAACGCCACAGCCTACCGGCTAATATCTCTTGTCGGAACTCTCATGCTGATGCTGGGCGTCATCATTCTGGCGAATGCGAAGCTGCCGCTGAAATTCTGCTGGACGGGCGCATATCTCATATTGAACGCCGCGCATTGGGGAGCTGCTGCACTACCCCAGCGAATGCATTGGGATCTCTCGTGCTTCAGAGTTGAGGAGCAGGGTATAGCTGGCGGACCGAGTAACAAAACGTACATGGACGCCATCGGCAAAGCCATCATGGTCACCAAGAACATTGAATGGCTACGACACGGGCGTGCCGTTCCCTTCACACGCAAGTGGGACGATTGGCTTAGGGAGACTGAACGAGTGGCAAGCTCGGTCGGACGTCGTCCTGGCATCGTTGAGGAGAGTCTATGGGAGTGTGATGGATCGAAAAAGACCGGAACGATCTGGGAGATACCGCCAGCAGGCCAATGGACGGCGCGAGGCACATGGGACAAGATCAACGGATTGAAGGAGGAGCCTCAGGATGAGGCTACCGCAGGTGCATGTGAGCTCCTGTCTGTCGCTCCCGGTGAAAATGAGCCAGCATGATGATGCTCGACGCAAATGGAAGCGTGCCATGGATGCAATATTGCCAGCGTTTGGGCCATGTGGTACATGTAGAATGCCGCTCATCTCATGTTTTGATATCGAAATTTCCCGAAGCTTCGAAGTCTGCAGAATCTGCGTTGTTTGCAAGTTAAGACTGTCAACCGTCAATACATGTACATTTAGATGTATTATATCGTTGTCGCGGGCAACAACATACTCGTTGCAAGTCGAATTTTCAACGCTGGGTCCATCACACATCGCGTATTGATTTATTGATTGGCCACTTAAGATGATATTGCCTGGCATCAGCTATCGATGGGATGAATGTCTTCCATCAAAGGACCAGACATGCCATCAACAGGGAAGTAAACAGGGAACCAAAAGGAAGATAGCCCCATGAGCCCTCAGAATTCGTTGGGTGCAACTGAATTTAGCCAATATTTAGTGTATCACGAGGTGTCTTGACACTAGCAAGCATGTATAAAAGACCAGATTGTTATTGGTGAATATCCATTGTTCAGAGTTGTTCACCACAGTTCTCAGTTGTTCAGAATTCTTTGTTTTTGGGAGTGAATATAAACATACCCGCACAAAAAGGCAAAAGTTTTACTGTGGACGCGGTTCGAACGCGCGCGGATTGCTCCAGTAGAGTTTTAAGCGGGTACTTAAATCTACCGCCTTAAACCACTCGGCCACCACAGTTTGACTGGCTGACTGCGCCGACGAATCGGTTCAGCATCGACGCGGATGTACCCGCGTAAAATATATACCCTTATCCATGTCTCGAGCCCAAGGGAAAGCTGCGCTCGAGTCAAATCAGAGGCCTCTCGCTGAAAGAAGCATGGAGTGACAAGGGCGAGTCAGCGGAGTGACAGTAGTTCCGTTGGCGTCAAGGCTATCCTCGCCGAGAAGATCAGATTTCCTAGGTAGAGTACAAGGTCGTCACAGCTCTATCGTACAGTGAATATCCTATCCTACACTTCCCGGCGAAGGCGTCGACACACTCTACCTCCCACCAGCCTTCCTCTTCTGGAACGACACAGTCTGCCTAGGCCTCGATCTCTGCTCATGCACCGGTTTCTTCAACTGCCCACCAAGCAGCCACGCATTCATAGGTCTCCGAATGCCCACAAATTTGCCCTTAGGACTGAAAACCTCAACCTCAGGAACGCTAGACCAGGAACCGAAAGCATCGCTGCCGGAGCCAGATGCCGGAGCCCCGGGCTTTGAGCGTACCTGAGCGACCAGCTCAACCCAGCCTACGCCTTCAATGAGGAGATCGGCGCTGTAGACTTGGAAAGGCAGGGTGTCTGCTTTCTGCTTGCCGTCTGAGCGGCTCGTGACGGGCCCGGCGCGGCGCTTAGTGACGTCCCATTCGAGCTTGAATGTTCCGGCGCTGGCTATGGAATCCTTTGCGGCGCTTGTGGCGACCGAAGGCACGGTGCCGGTGTAAGGGTCGTTGGTCCCTGGATAGACGCCGGTCTGGATCGCAATTGCTTTGTCCGTCGAAGTGGTATGCGGGCTCAGCGCAGGTGCGACGAATGGGTACATGAGGAAAACCAGGGAGTCCGTCTTTGGCGTAATGCGGATTGCGCCGCCGAGGAGAAGCGATTGCCCTGGCTTGATCGATTGCTGTTCTGGGGTGACACGGCTTTGCATGACGAGATCATTGCGGTGCTCTGGTTGGATGTATTCCTCGAGTGAGCTGCGGTGAATGCCAGGGAGGTCGATGAGCTCGCCTTTGCCACGGCCGAAGGGCACACGGATGGGCGAGGCTGTCGTTCCAGGGAGCGAAGAAACAAGTGGCATTTGTGGGTACGCCGTTTCTGGTTGTGCTGGTGGAAGAAGAGAAGCATCGTCGTCTTCGTCGAAGAGAACGTCCTCTTCGTCTTCCTTGACGAGGCTCTCGTCTGGCTTGTTCTCTAATTCGCGCTCGGCCTGATCAAAGGCGTCAAGTGCCGGTACCGGCTCCGGCGCAACCTCTCCAGCAATGTGTGAGGACTCTCCTTCAAATGGGTCGACCTCACCACTTTCCGGAGCCTTCGCATCGGGCAGGGCAGCTCTCTCGGCGTTGTCTTTCTTCAGCTTCTCCAGGTCAACCCTCCGCTGCCCTCTGCCTTTGGGAAAGACGACTTCAAACAAGGCGCTTTTACCCACATTGGCTTTGCCAACCATCCATCCAGCTCCACCTTGCCTGTAGATGTCCTCTTTCACATTCTTCGTCCACCAGCCTCTCTTCGAAGAGACGCACCTAACATTGCCCAGTCTTACGTTCTTCCCGGATCGGCCAAGCGCATCGCGCAGACACTCTTGTAAATAATGCATCATCTTGTCTACCTGCTCTTTCTGGGGAGCCAGCAAGTCGCTCCGTGTGATGATAAAGCTGACTTCTGCTACACGGCCACGGATGTATCGCATACTCTTCGATCGCCGGTTTTGTGTACGAAGCCGAGGAAGCTGCAAAGCATGTTGCAGATTTGGGATCAATGACATTGGAAAGTCGGCTGCGTCTATTACGTGGTAGATGTGGTTGTGCTTATGCGGTGACTCTTCAATTATGTCCTGAATGGACTGCATAGATGGATGGATAATCGAAGCTCCAACTCCATTATGGTGTAGGTGGTGACAGCGATCGCATATAGGCACTGTGTCCTCGTTCGCAGGTTTGGGCTGTTCGGCGACTGTGTTCGCATGTGGGCTCAAAGCGCCACTCTGCAGTGCTTGCTGGAGCACCGCATCATCCTCTTTCTCTTTGTGTTGCAAAGCATCGCGCTTCCGTCTCTTGTTGCCATAATAGCCCGCTGCTTCAATGTCCACTGTCTGGCTCGGAGCGCCGCATCCAGGGCAGACAACAGGGAGCTTGCGCCACTGGAGCCTTTCGGGAGGTAGGACTGGTTGAATGGGCTGTGGAGGTCCGCTCACAACTTCCGATGTCTCAGCATGCTCACACGCGGTCCGAGTATGGCTGAATGGTCGACCACTGCCCTCGATCCATGGCGGCGGGCAGCGCAATAGGCGTGTGCTGCCAGCAGATGTTCGCTCAATCCATTGTTGTGTTGTAGCTGTGCGTGCTGCTCGCGTCGAATGTCGGAGCGATGGCAGCATCAAGTTCGAGTAAGCCAAAGATCCGTGGAGATGGGAGCGCAAGGTTTGTGTAGATTACCTATTTGTCTTCCAAGGAAGCAAGAAACGAAGGCAACCCTGGAAGAGAAAGCTGCAGCACGTGGGAATCTGGGGAAGACCCACCACGGCCTGAGCCGGACCTTAAAGTCAAAACTAAAAGGAGAAGGCGTCCCTGCGTTCGCTTATCGCAACGAGAGCGCCGTTAATCTTGCGCGAGACCTGCCTCAGCCCCTCAGCACTACCGCGAACAATTGCCTGTGGATACGGGCACACGAGAGCCTCAGAGGCGAGAAGAGCGAGGGATTCAATTCGAGCCAGCTGGCAAGCACCCAGAGCATCAGCTTTACGAGTTGCCATGGAACCTTGAACACGAGCACGGCAAAGCGAAACAAAACACCTGGCCACGACTTGACGCATTCGACTACTTCATTGAAGCTCACCACGAACCCGCGCAATCGACCTTCTCGCCAGCGGCAATCACAATGATGCAGTTCCCATACCCGCGCAAGACCTCACAACCACAGCCATACACACCACGCTCGTCAACGCATCGTCGGCGTAATCTACGATCACTACTCCCGTACCTGCTCAGCGGTTTCGCGGTGTTGACTTTCCTCTGGTACATCTTCAGTGCTCCCTCCTCATCACGACTAGCGGGGAACCCACCGCCAGGGACCTCGAAGATTGTGATTGTCACACCGATCGATCCCTCTCTCAGCGCCGCACACGCAAGCGACATCAAAGAGAACCGCCGCGACTATGCGCAGCGCCATGGCTACGAGACTTTCTTCCCCAGCACCGCAGATTATGATCTCATGCCCAATGTGCCACACACTTGGGCTACAGTGCCCGCTCTCCGCCATGCCCTCACCCTGCATCCGGATACCCACTGGGTCTTCTACCTCACACCCACAGCTCTGATCATGAACACCCGCGAGCCACTGTCGGAGAAAGTGCTCACACCGTCGAAGCTGGAGAGCCTCATGATCACCGACAAGCCGGTTGTGCCGCCAGACAGCGTCATCAAAACATTCAAGAACCTGAAGGGCGAGCGCGTAGACTTTGTGCTCTCGCAGGATCACGATGGTCTCGCCGGAGGCAGTCTCCTCATTCGCAACACAGACTGGGCCAAGTTCTTCCTTGACGCCTGGTACGACCCGCTTTACCGCAGCTACAACTTCCAGAAAGCAGAGGGCCACGCGCTGGAGCATATTGTGCAGTGGCACGGAACGGTCCTCGCTAAGCTGGCACTTGTACCGCAAAGAGTGTTGAACTCGTACACAAGAGATGCAGGCGCGAGCAATGAAGGTACGTCCGAAATCAATCTTTTATACCATGAAGATCCCGAACTAACATTTTCCCACCACCAGGTATTTACCAGGAAGGCGACTTCGTAGCCAACTTCCACGGCTGCGCGCGCGACGCCGCTCGCAGCTGCGAAGAAGAAATGAGGCCCTTAATGACTCGCTGGCGCGAGCTTCGGGATGGCGAGAGGAGGCGATGAGAAGATGAAATATCAAGCGGTCGTGCCATGTGTCTAGTCCGCGCCTGGAGGGCGAGTCCTAGCCAGAAATCTTCACTTCTTTTCGATTTTAGCATCATATTATACAAAGCATTTGATCGCAAGGCGCATGTCGGTGTTGCTCATGGCGCCCGAGATGGGAAAGGAAAAACAAGAAGCTCCTTTTTGTGCTACAAACGTGCGGATAGTATTGTTTGACACCATGGTGAAGGCTATCAGCCTCGATCTCGGGTTTCGTCTACATGTAAGGGTACAAATATCTTTCGACAACGCTTAGCAATACCGCGCGTGTTTCTCGTAATCCATCCAAGGCAGCTACCACATTCCAACTGCAAGAAACACCGTTATCTCCCACATTTACGCGTGATACCTCCCCTTATGCAAGCTGCAGCATGCAAGTCATGCGAACTCGCAACGATCTCCACCCGCTAACGCATCGACGGCACCTAGCTGTATGGCAGTAGCCCATTTCCCGAAACCATGTCCATCGACACATCATTTGTGCCTTCGACGTGCTATTGTCATGTATACGGCGCCTCTTTCCGACTGGTCCTCTTGATATTCTATGATTGTTTCAGATGAGAGCAGGATCACCGATCGCGTCTGCGTCTACACGGCTCCATGCATTGATCAAGGGTCGTGGCGTGCTACATACCCCGCTGCTTGGACGAGGTGGTGTGCAGGAGAGGGCATGTGAAAGAAAGAAGGGAGGAATGGCTCATGATATCTTATTCCTTCGTCTAAACAATTCTCACTTCATCTCTGCCGTCTTCATCTTCTGCTCAGCTTTGTTTCTTGCTGCTTGCTTGTCGCGGTCCCGTTGCCGTCGATCGACGACATCGTGGTTTGGATGACCGCATAGCTGTGTAACACTCGACATCAAACCTCAAGAAGACGCGCGATACGTGACCATCAGGCCAAGATACCGAGAAGCTCAGGAGCTGAAGTGAATGTCATCAACGAGCTTGACAAGATCGACTGGATCAAGCGTGAGACTCCGTCGCGCAAAAAGCGCAACTCTGGACATCTTATATATTCGCCACCCAAACCACTAAGCTACATCCACTCCAAACATCGTCCAACTTATTAGAAATGGCCCTCAAAACTCGAACCATAGTAACGGCTCTCAGCGCCCTCGTACGCTCCCCCACGTACCACCCTTTCCACCAAAATCCCACACTAACCTTTTGCCCAGTACCTCCTCCTCCTCAGCATCCTCGCGGCCTACGCCCTCCGCCGCTCGCACCTCCTCTCGCTCCCAATCCCCAACATCCTCGGCGCCCTGTGCATCGCCCTCCCGCCCCTCGCCGGCGTAGCCCTCGAAACCACAACCTCCCTGGTCGCCTCCTCCAACAACCCCAACAAATCGCTAACCCTCACGACCTCCAAGCCGAAATCCCGCATCTCGCCCACCCGCGCAGCCCAGATCCTGCACGCCACTGTCGCTTTTTTGCTAATCTACGAGACCGCCGTCGCGACGCTCGCGGGGACGTATGTGGGTGCTTCGGAGTGTGGGCTGAGGGAGGTGTGGCAGGGGATGTTTAGGGCGAAGGATGGGGAGGGGATCAGAGCTATTCAGGATGCGTTGGGGTGCTGTGGGTTGGGGTCTACGAGGGATATGGCGTGGCCGTTTCCGGGGCAGGGCCGTGGGGCTGGAGAGTGTGTGGCGAGGTATGATGGGCCAGGCAATGTGGGGAGATGTCTGGATGGGTTGAGGAGTGAGGAGAGGAGTGTGGCGTGGATGTTGATGGCTGTGCCGGTTGGGGTGGTTTTGTGGAAGGTGAGTTCGTTCTGGAAGCCCCGGTTGTGTCTGCACTGGTGAGAACTTGACAGTGGAGAGACCGTCTGGCTATTCGACGTTTCCTGGCTTTGCCTTTCTACATTTCTTGGGTATCTAGACGCTAATGGTACATTACAGTGTCTGCTGCTTGCGATCCCTACGAACGGTGATCGCAGCTGGCTGCCTTCCACGATCCAGCTGCCAGGTGATGGTGAGCGTCGCCGGATCGAGTTCCGTGATGCGGAAGAGGCTGGCGAGGAGGACAGTATCATCGACGAGGTCCGCCGACTGAACAACGATTCGCAGCTGGCTTCGTCGGTTGAAGGAACTAGGGTGCGCCCAAGTGCCCTGTTGCCACGGGACAACACTTGGGCATCTGCCTCTGATGGTGCCTGATGCGGTGGCCAAGCGTGCGTACCAGATAGCCGAATTTGTGGTGTTGTTTTAACGTTGGCTCGAGTCATCTGATCGGGCGGGTCCTGATGTATATTTTGCTTGGGTGCTTTCATGCCGGGAGACCGATTCATCCAGCTTTCTTGCCGAACCTGGCGAGTGCTGGGCCGAGTGCTGCCACCTTCTTGCCTTCTTTAGCTTCTTTGGCCCTCTTCCTCTGCTCGTCACGCATCTCTTGCACTCGTGCTCTGTGCTCGTCCACGACGTTCTTGTTACCCTTCTTGCGCATGTACTTTCTGATCGAGCTGTTCTTGCCTCGTCCGCGGTTCTTCAAGTCTTCAACGCGTTCCCTCTCAGCTTCAACACCAGTCTTCCTGTCAAGATCCTTCTCGGCTTGGCGTTGCTGGTTGGAAGCCGAATCGAGAGAGCCAACAAAGTCAGGGTTAAGAGAGATCATCTCGGGCTGCAGCTTGTTGAGCAGCTGTCTGACCTCGCCTTCCTGCCTCTGCTTGGCGTTCTCGTACGGGTTGACTTCCAGTGCATCGAAGTTGGGCTCACCAGCGCCGGGCACGATGATCGAGCTGAAGCCTTGGTTGTGTCCCACGCCCAGGATATCTTCGTAAGGACACCAGCTGACACGTTCGATGTTCTGACCCTCGCCACCCCAAGCCATGTAAGGCGACTGTACCTTGACTTGATCGTCTCTGTGCTTGGTGAAAAGATCTTGCCAGATGGTGGTCTGCGTGCCCCAGCCAACAGCGGCGAGGTTGCGGTCGGAGATAGCAACACTTGCGCCTGGGCGACGCAGGAAGTACTCGTTGACTGGTTTGAAGTTCCTCACATCCCAGACTGCCATCTTCGAATCTTGGCCGGTTGAGACCATGTAACGACCTTCCCTGTCCATGGCAAGAGATCGTACAGGCCCACGGTGACAAAGCATCTTTGCGAGGGGTGTTGTGCTGTTTGGTGACCAAAGCGAGACTGTACCATTTTGGTGGCCGACGTGCAGGATGGCGTTGTAAGGGTTTTGTCCGAACGCAGTGGGCGTGCCCTGCTTGGTGCCAGTCTGCATAACCAGTTTACCCGTGCTTGTGTCTTGCCACTTCAACCAGCCGGCGTTGCCAATAGTGGCGAGAAGGAAGTGGTACGGGAGGAATTCCATGTTGGTCACCTCGACATGCTGGTCCAGGTTGTGGATCTCGACTCCGCGGTGGTCGTAGATGTAAACATTCTTCTTTTGCGCAACGGCGAAGTACTGGTTGTTGTGCAGCCATTTGGCATCTCGTACAGTCTCTCCAAGTTGCAGCTCGCAGCCCAGCTTGCCACTCCTCCAGTCCATCGTGGCGACATGTCCCTTCCTTCCGGCGAGCAGTAGATCCTTTCCATTGCGTGTGTAGTCGTGCACATAGGGTCCGAGGCCATCCAGATTCAGCTCAAATCCTTTCTTCGCCGTCTCCACGCCAATATCGCTCTGTATGTCGCTTTGCCGGACCTTGTATGTTTTTTCCAGCTCATTCTCCGGCTGCAAGAAGCCAGACGAATTCTCCAAGAGAATCTCTGCATCCTTCGCCTTGAGCGCAGCCTCATTCGAGCGCTCGTTCAGCGCGCGAAGATTTGCACGCAGCTTTTTGTCCTTGATGCTCTTGGTCTGGATCGCCTTGCCGCGGCCATACTGGTCGTTGGCCTCTTGCTGCCTCTTCTTTGCGGCAGCCTCTTCCGGGGTGAGAGGTTGGGTGGGAGATTTCTTGATAGGTCTCTTGTGTACTTTGACACCTTCTCCGTTGGCGCGCACCAGGTCGCTCGTCTGCATTTCGGCGGCCATGATTGCAAGACTCGCAAGCAAGCAGAGCAATTGCGACTTTTCCAGGTCGGCTTCCAGCCAAAAAGTTCAGAGGGACCGCGGCAGGTGGAGAGCGTTGGTCCGTGCCGCACCGCTTGATCCCGTCTGCCGGTCGCCGACCTCCGGCTAAAAGCGGTCACTCAGAGAAGGAAAAAGACGATGCTCTGAAAAGCAAGGTGCAGGTGTGAAGGTGCGAAGATGCGTAGGTATCTTTACGAGGTCTAGGACATGCTATCCATGGAACCATCCACATATGATATCGCGTGCTGCAAGTTTGCGGGCCTCTCTCGCTTTCAATGCAATGCAACGAAGAAGATCTCAACCAGCTGTTCAACCACCATTGAGTGCACCAGAAAATATATAGTTAGACTCGTTCATAAACAGCATGCGTGTACTTCCATTTCCTGCCCCCGCGTGGCGCAGCTTCACAGCGAGCTCGGGCTCTGCTGTGCTTTTGACGTGGGCGTTTTGTCCCGTGGAGCAACCCCAGGCTATGATTAAATGAGCTGCGACTCAGACCACCCATCTCCATCCATTGACTTCCTCCCATAAACACCGCTCTTGCAAGAACATCCTCCTCCCATCCTCCAATCCATCCCACACCTCTTGGACACACCTCTCCATCATGCTCTCCAAGTCCGCCATCCAGCGCGCAACCGCCGTCAACACCCGCGCCGTCTTCACCAAGCAGTCCGTCCGCGCCGCCTCAGCATGGTCCAACGTGCCCCAGGGCCCGCCCGACGCCATTCTCGGTATCACTGAGGCCTTCAAGAAGGACTCCAACCCTCAGAAGATCAACCTTGGTGTTGGCGCATACCGCGATGACAAGGGAAAGCCTTGCGTTCTGCCCTCCGTCAGAGAGGCCGAGCAGGCTGTCGTGAAGAAGAACCTCGACAAGGAATACGCAGGCATCACTGGTGTTCCCGACTTCACCAAGGCCGCCGCCACCCTCGCCTATGGCCCCAACAGCTCCGCCGTCAACGAGGGTCGCGTTGTCATTACTCAGAGCATCTCCGGCACCGGCGCCCTCAGGATAGGCGGTGCCTTCCTCCAGCGTCACTACCCTGGCGCAAAGGAGATCTACATCCCTACTCCTTCGTGGGCAAACCACAAGGCCGTCTTCTCCGACTGCGGCCTCGAGGTCAAGCAGTACCGCTACTACAACAAGGACACCATTGGCCTTGACTTCGATGGCATGGTCGCCGACATCAAGAAGATGCCCAAGGGCAGCATTGTCCTGCTCCACGCCTGCGCCCACAACCCGACTGGTGTTGACCCCACCGAGGAGCAGTGGAAGCAGATCAGTGATGCCGTCAAGGAGGGCAACCACTACCCCTTCTTCGACATGGCCTACCAGGGCTTCGCTTCTGGCGACACCAACAAGGATGCCTTTGCGCTCCGCTACTTCATTGAGCAGGGCCACCAGCCCTGCCTGGCCCAGTCCTTCGCCAAGAACATGGTAAGTTCATCGATTCATCCGATGGTAAGGTATCAACAAGCTAACAAAATCCCCAGGGTCTCTACGGCGAGCGTGTCGGTGCCTTCTCCATCGTCACCGAATCCCCCGAAGAAGCCAAGCGCGTCGACTCCCAAGTCAAGATCCTCGTCCGCCCTCTCTACTCCAACCCTCCCGTCCACGGTGCCCGCGTCGCCAGCACCATCCTGAACGACCCTGCCCTCAACAAGCAGTGGCTCGGCGAGGTCAAGGGCATGGCCGACCGCATCATCGAGATGCGCGCCTTGCTCAAGAACAACCTCGAGAAGCTCGGAAGCAAGCACGACTGGAGCCACATCACCAGCCAGATCGGCATGTTCGCATACACCGGCCTTACCGCCGAGCAGATGACCCAGCTCGCTGAGCAGCACTCCGTTTACGCCACCAAGGACGGCCGTATCAGTGTTGCTGGCATCACCAGCGAGAACGTTGGCCGTCTTGCTGAGGCCATCTACAAGGTCAAGGGTTAGATTGCTTTCTTTGAGAATGAAGTTGACCGAGTCTGTCTTTGATGGCAAAATTCAAAAAGTCGCCACGAACGTGGCAGTTCATAACAATGTACCATAGCTTTTCCCTCTTGCATGTCTCAGCATGGCAATATCGAGCATGGCATTAGTGTAGCATCATCTTACGAAATCTCAATTCTCCCATGAGGAGAATAAAACACTATATCACTTCCCGTACTATGATTCGGTGAGCTCGATGCCTTTTGTGTTATACTCCTCTGACTGTGCTGCTTTTCATGTGTAAACTCTTGAGCCGCGTTGGATGTTACCCTAGAGTTAGAGCAGGAGTCCAAGACTTGAGCTCCATGTTTGTCGCCATTACTTCTGTTCAGTTACGAGGATCTACTTATACCTGGAGAGCTTATGTCGTGAGAAATTATTGATTGTAATAGATACGTATCATACGACGAAAAGGTGAGACGCTCCTCGAGCCCTTTCCTCGATACACAGAGCATTCCGCAGTGGACATATATAACCTACTGATGTTGCAGTTCACGATGAAGACGATTGGTAATTCTGTTCTCCTCTTTGCTACGCTTTGCTCTATCATTAGTGGATCATGTCGCAAGTGCTACCTAGACTGGCGATCGATACTGTTAGGTCCTGAAAGCAAAGTGTTCATAGTATGGACATTCTTGAACTGTAGCCCAGCACAAGCCGTGATGCGAATATCCGTAAGATATCGAGATAATAATCACGGTGGCTTCTATTGACTTCATGCCAGACTTGGCTCATCGCTGACAAAGCACATTGTGAGTGCTATAGGTAGCACAGATGATCGAAACACAAGATCTCGATGTTTATGCAAACACTTACCAAATCAGAGCTGCTAACTGCTCTGGGCACGCAAGGGTTTGGAGACAAGTACCGATAGGATTACGAGTCATATGCCTGCACGACGCAAGCACCCCACGCCTCGAGGTGAGAGGCCTAACCGGGCAAGTGCATGTCACGCAAGTGAGTGAAGTAGTCGGCGATGAAAGCAAGGATGGAAGGTTCTCCAGAGCTTCCGTGCAGCCTGCAGCGGTAGTGCTAAGCGATCCCCGTCACCTTGCTAACCTCTCGATCCACAGGGGACGCCGGCAGGGCTCCGAAGATCGAAGCAAAGGTTAAGCGTTTAGCGTGGCTTGCCCTGGCTCAGTTGGGCAAGTTGGGTTGCTTTGGCGTGGATACGTTGACCCAGAGTTTGTTCCTCGGGTTGGAAGAGGGCGAGCAGCAATTCGTTTTGGCAGTAGTGGCGGGTTGATTCTGTTGACAGGTTTTTCGTTCGCTAAGGGATGAGGGGATAATTGTTCTAGACAGTCGAAGATCGCGACCATGTGCGAACGCAGACGACGATCGTCGGACCCTGGGGTGTGTAAGTGACGTCGCCGCGCGTGGAAATCATCATCGTAGTATGACGTCTGAGGGAACACCAGGCTGCAAACGAGTATTTCTCCTTTTTGAAGAGATGTTGAAAGTAATTGAAATAACAGTAGAGAGAGCAGAAAGGCGTCAATGAGACCACATTCGGCGGGTTGGTTTGCGACAGCTACGATCAGGCTGGCGAAGGTAAGGCAGATAGCAAGTAAGTGTGCACATGCTCGGATTATATTAGCAAGAGATGACGAAATGTGTCAGTAAATCAGGCACAACTCGCGATTTGTACCACGCTGGCAAAGCCCCCGCCGTGGACGGTTTTGCAGCTCCTCTTGTCTGGGCCAGTTCTTCGCCGGGATATCGCAAGAGATCAGACGACGATCGCACTCCTCCCCCTCGCCGTCCTCACCCACGCGCTTCCGGGAGCGCCAGCCGAGAGGCAGATAGGCGTGAGTGACACGACAACAGCTTTACCTGTCTCCACCGGCTGCCTTCTTGCCGCCGCCAGATCCCCACCGCGCCTGCCAAACGGGCACGAACGTGCGCTCCCAAGCTACGAGTCAAAGCCCTCCACTACCGAATCCTGAGAAGAAGGCCACCCACCCCCAATCACCACCCTCCTGTGAATTCTGCTCTCTGCCTGCCCTGCTCGCCTACTTGCGAACGCTGTTGTTGTCCCCAACTATCCTCTCGGCCCATCCAACACGCCTACTTTTGCGGCTGAATCCCCACTTGTGACCCGCCAAGTGACCCCTCCAAACTGCCATTATTTTCCGCCTTCAGGTCTTGGAGATAGCCCACCTACAGTCCTAGCCACCAACAACTACACCTTCCACCGCACGCCTTGTCTGTCTCGAGCTGGACCGCAGCATATTGCCACACTCGCGCCGAACAGCTGAAGCCAGCCTCGCACTTTTCTCCTCCGCACGCGACAGTTCGCCAGTCTGACATCATCGGGCTCCCAACCTCAAGTCTTCACCAGACACCGTAACCAGCGCAACCGCAAATCACAGCAGTCGCTGAAGCCCAGCGAATCTCGCGCAGACCGCGCGACCGAAATTGGACCACTCCGACCCTCAGAAACCTTTCAGAAGAAGCCTCCAACGCTTGACTAGCTAGCCATGGCTCCTTCGACCTCGCAAGCGGATGTCAAGGTAGGGAATGCCGAGCGTCGTCCCTCTTCCCCTCAACCCGTAGGTGCCTATTCGCAACAGAAAACCAAAGCTCGCGCCTGTACGAGACTCGGGAGAGAGCCCCGAGATCCGACGAGCACCATGACGAGCGAGTGGAACACGCAGCGCCGCCATTTCGAACACGAGGACCTCGCTCTCTGATTCTGCAACTGCCTTCTTCTCGTTTCGTCGAAGCCGTGTCGTCCCGCCCTCTCCCTGCAGTCTCTCCCTCGCAGTGCGATTCTACCTGAAGTCTAGCTAACTGGGTCGTCTGCAGTCCGAAGATGGCTCCGCCGGCCCTTCCGGCCTCCCTGATTTCCACGGCGACATCGATCCCGACACTTTCGAGCAGGTCTGCTACTTCCATAACCTGCCCGAGTCGGCCGCCTTTCTGACCCGTTCGCCTGTGTAGATCCTTGAAATGGACGACGATGAGGAAGAGCGCGAGTTCTCCAAGTCCATCGTGTATGACTTCTTCTCCCAGGCCGAGCAGACCTTCCAAAAGATGGACCAGAACCTGTAAGTTGGATATACACATTTGATAGTGTCCGATCTACCTCCGTGTCGTGCCCCGGACTGGGGAACATGTCGTGCTTATCTGTACACTTCACTAACACGCAAGACAGTGAAAAACGTGACCTCGCCCAGCTTTCGTCGCTTGGCCACTTCTTGAAAGGCTCAAGCGCAACACTTGGCATGACCAAGGTAAAAGACAGCTGCGAGAAGATCCAACACTTTGGTGCCAACAAGAGCGCGGATGGTTCCAAAGACGAGCCTGATGACGAGAAGTGCCTTGAGAACCTGAAGAAGACCATCAAGCAGGCAAAGGAGGAGTTTGCCGAGGTCGAGAAGAGGCTGAGGCAGTTCTACGAGCCGGCTTAAAAGGGACCCTTGACTTGAAAGGCGGCCGCCGGCGGCTGAGGCGAGTCCGCCAGCCCTATGTGGTCTTCGCTCTTTGGATGGATTGTCAGTTGTAGCGTTTGGTTCCGACGTTCAGCGTACAATTGCACGGTGTTGAGAAGGACGGATGAATGATGGTCGTACGCTAGTTGAGCGTACGGAGTGGCCAGCGGTTGAGTGGCTCTCACAAACGATGCCAAAATGCCCTTCGACGAGGAGCTGGCTTTGACATTGCTTGTGCTTGTCCCGCTCCCGCGTGCTTGTTAAGCATACCCTTTGATGATGACGACAACGGGACGGGAAAGTGGTGTCTCGAATGAAAGCAGAAGAAATTACATGTCATGCCCTCGTTTTCGCATTTGATACTTAAGATGAAGTCGGTTTCTCATGTTTGGTCATCCGTTCTCTTAGCCTTATGCGTTGATCTCGATCGCGGTCATGACACCTAATACCTAAAGGGTGACTGCTTCGTGTGCACATACACTGTTGAGGGCGTTGCGGCACAATGCTCTTCACAATACGCCTTATGTGCCGGCACGGCTCTGACGGCAACACCGTATCCCGCCTACGTTCACTGTACTCTAATATCACTTTACTCTACCACCACTGATACTAATCGTACTCGTCACGGTTGATCTGCGCGTCGACAATCGCAGAGACGCTTCGTGAGCCATAGTCGTCGACCAGGCACAACTTTATGTGATCGCCAGGCGATCATTATTTTGAAACTGTATACATTTTACAATTCTGTTGTTATACGTGCTTCTAATCGCTAGAGCCAACTCACTTTTTCGTGCCAAAGAGAGATCGAGTCGCTCCAAACACCATGATCACGTCTTGCCAGAGACTCGGCTCAGCATCCATCTGCGCCTGAAGACACTGAGGAGTAGAGTCAACATCGGCACTGTTGACTGCTATGGCTGAGTTGAGCGCAGCAAGGCGCGAAGCCGTCGGCCATTCTTGGAGCTCGATGTCTTCGAAGTCATCTACTTGATTGCAAAGAGCGGCGCGTCGAGTCGATCGAGCAGGTGTCCGTGGGCTCATGTACGTAGGGATGCTTGAACTTACCCCGGGTTGCGTTGCGGTGGTAGTGCCGGTTGAGGTGTCGTTTGCTGCTGGTGCATTGGCCATTTCGATGACTATGTCGAATGAGTTGCGTCTGGAATCAGGCTGAGGCTGAGCAGCAGACCCGTTGCTGGTATGCGATGTTGGGACAACAGACGGACCAGCCGTAACGGTAGAACTCTGAGAGTCTGGCATTTTATCACTTGGAACTCGAGCCTGCGAGTTTGAGGTGTGCAATGCCAATATTTGTTATGTAGCGAATTTTGTTAGGTAAATCACTCGTATATGTACTGTCTTGGAAGAGGTGCTTGCCGAACAAAGAAATGACACAAGACATTGTAACTCCAACGTTGTAGACACACCATAACGGTGGCGAAGCTGTTTTGAACAAAGAACTGACGCCTTGTCTCTCATCTGTGAGAGAAACGTGCAAATCTGAAGTACATTCGTACACTGATCCAAACCGATTAGTTATACATCGCAAAGCGCACGTGATGCCCAGTTCTCACTGGCCTTCTGGTCGTATGTATCAGGTCTTCAGTCTGATTGTTTGTTAATGCTTTGAAATATACGTTGTGAATGTGTGTTCCGTGTCCACTATTTTGAAGAATTACAAGGTAACCAAACGCCAATTTCGGGCCAAAACGAACCAGAGATCCTGTAGTAAATACGCACGCCAATGTCAACTTCAGCATCAACAGATGGCAACGCTACAGTCCTGGCGAATCCTCGAAGCTTGCCTTGAACTCGTACTTGACACAGCCGACATTGACGCTGCCACCGATTCCACCATTGTTACCTGTCAAATTGAAGTCAGCATACTTTCCCCTTCCGAAGCGAACCGCGCAACTTACAATTCTTGAAATTGTTTTGCATCATGCTCAAGCAGTTTGCATCCTCGTTATCAGGCATCGGCTGGTATAGATTCATTTCCGTCTCGGATGATTCGCAATTGTCCTCCCAGACGACCGTGTACTTGTACGGCACTCCGTTCGTGGTGGTATTCCAGTTGACGAAGGTCGACGGATCGTCTTTCTCGATAGATGTTAACGCCGATCCAGCACAGGCCCAGCCTGTGTATTCAGCCTGCCAATCGGGCGAAATGTCGCCGTGATCGCCGAAGACATCAGACGGGAAGCAATATTGCGCAGTGAGGAAAGGCTCCGGTGGACCTTGCACCTCCGGGACATCCGCGCCGGTGATCTCGTATGAGTATGTGCCGCAACCTACGTCGATACTACCCTTGGCCGTCATGCCGTTCTGCGTTCCGCCTTGGTGACCACATGGCGATTTGGAAATCTCCGAAAAGGCGTCTGCACAAGAATAATAGCAGGAAGAGTCTGAGGAAGGTTTGAAGTTGAGGTTGAAGCTGTAAGAGTCGTATGCCTTGGGATTCGGCGGCGGTGTCCGTTTCATGACGCGGAGCTTCTTGCTATTCTCATTGCCAGACGCATCGGTCGTCCAGGTGAGTTCTTTCGTCTTGTCCTTGCCTACCGCTTCGCAGAATTTGCCGTAGACGTCGGTAGAGCCACTGCTAGAGCCAGAGAAGACGTTGTAAGGTATTCCACTGAGAGCCTTGGTATCACAACTTGGCGATGGTTCCGGACCGGTCGGGCTGGTTGAGGCGCCCTTTGCCGAGCAAGTGTCTGATTTGAGTTCTTCTTGGGACCACTTCTGATTTATTCTCTTCGAGTAGTTTTCCGAAACGTGGTGTAGGACCAAGTTCGCAATCATGGCGTGTCCATTGGGTCGTGGGTGGAAGACTCGACCATAGCTGTCGGGAACCACGCTGCTGGAGTATCCGATCGCTTTTTGCTCGTCTGTTGCCTTGACCGAGTCTATGCTTGGAGCAGCGCCTTGCGCGTTGGCAACATCATTGGCCCAGTCAGGGTTCTTTGCGAGGGCCTCCCGGACCCAGTCGTTTATGGCCGCTTCGAATGTGCCATTCATCACCAGGCTCGGCTCAAAAGACTCTGTAGATCCGACAGATGCTGCTGTCATACCATCGGTCTCATCTGCATTGTCATCGGTATTCCACTCGTAGAAGAGCAGACCGTAGCGATTCGGGCTGGTCTCCTTGTAGGCATCTTCGCAGAAACGGCCACGGCCTTCCACGTAGTATTTGTCGTAGTCCACGAAGGTGACACCGTCCCCTGCACGGGAGACGGCTTCGCCCAAGGCCTTGTTCATGTTCAAGACCAATTCGTTCATTTGTTTCCTTTTGTCTTGGCTCAGGTATTCCCGCTTGCCGTATTCGTACCAAAACGCCTAATAGGTCAATTGTCAGCTTCATGCGTATGATAAAAACATTGCAATCCCCTTACCCAGGTGACGCCATCACATTGGTCCGATTCTTGCCCAAAGAATTGTCCATAGCCAGTGTAAATGATTTGTCCGTTGGAAGCGAGCTTCTTTTTGGCACTGCTGATGAGCGTATCCTGCCGAGATTGTCAGCGCGCTGTAGAAGTAACAAGCACTTGGATCAAACTGACCAACTTGTCGTGGAACTCCGACGAGTCAATGACTGCCTGCGCCTTCGAGAGCTGATCGCCACACTTGGACGTAATTGGGTCGGCGTCCGAGAGCCATTGGAAGACGCATTCGTTGAGGATGTCTGAAAGGTAGGCATCGTTGCCTCCACTGCTAATTGTGATGAGGTCCTGCGACCCATCCTCCAAGGCGTTCACTTGCTTGATAACGCCATCAGTCTTTTCTCCTGAGCAAGGCCAGTAGTTGAATGTACGGCCTTCGGAGCTGCCAAGGCGAGGGTCGGTGTTGATAAGCGCCGGGAAGGACTGGTCATAGCGCGAACAGAAGTAGTCTCCCCAGCCGCCATACTTTTTCCCTGACCTGAACACCAGCGATGAGCTTTTGCATACCATCGGCGAAGAAGACAACTCACCCTATACCTGCTGAATAAGAATCGCCGACGGATGCCCAGTTCTTGATCCAACTGAGATCGGCAGGGTCGGTGCCGTCTCGACGAAGCAACTGGTTCGATGGAGTAGTCCTTGAGGGCAAGCAATGTGACACTGCCGCCAGCGATGCCCAAAGGGCAATGGAAGAGATCACCATATTCGCAACGAGGTCCGCTTATTATGGAATAAGTGTTGTAATGCAGAAGATTGATGGAATACCGGGTGCTGATTGCCAGTCCCGTTCGACGGTATCGCTCTCTGATATACTGCTATCCGATAACTATCGACCTTGGACGTGAATGCGTTTCCTGCGCCTGAATACACCAGCTCTCGCTACTCGTAACCAAAAGGATGCGGTTGGTACTAAGAAAAGCATCGTGAATGTCCTTGCCAAATGCGCAGCATGTTGCAACATACCAGGTTTAGAACAGCTGGAAGTGTGTTGGACGAAGCCATGCCTCATGGCTCTGGCGAAGTCCGCAATCCTCGACTTCTTTGTTCGCCGTGGACTTTGGAGAGGACCTGCATTGCCAAGAGAGGCGAAGGTGTTCCTATGGAAAAGCTCAGCTACATGGGCGCCAGACTATTGTTTCAGCGCAACGAGCCTTGGCATGTCCAACATGCTACTGGCTGTGCCGCGCCACCAACTCATGCTGTGCTTCAAGTTCAACTTCGTACTGATTATGGCTGCTCAAGGGGATTCACGGCGAAGGATTTTCGAACACAGCCGCAGCGTACAACATGATCCTTGGTCTCCTGTTGGCGTGATTGCAACGAATTCGCAGCTCGTGTTCAAGCTGTCGTCCAAGAGACAGTATTCGGGGTTGATGATGGATCTATTTTTGGTGGAATGGATTTTGAAGCATTGCAGCATTGCAGCATCGCTATAAGAGTCTTGCGACATCATGGAGCAATTCGTGATCTCATTAATTATACTCTTTTCCGGCAACCGATTCATTCAACAGATCACGCATCGGATTCTCAAAAGCCTCAATGGAACTCAAGACGCTCTTCCTTTTTCTTTGTATTGGTCTGATCCAGAAATTTGCCTCGGCCGCTCTGGGCATTGCACAAGGTTAGTCTAGCACGCCTCATACGCGAATCACGGTGGCAGTCTTCTAACCACATAATAGATGTTACCGATGAAGGATACTATCACTGGTCTGCGGCCCATGCCTTCACTCAAGACGAAGGCACCATTCGCGATGCTCTCCCTTCGCTAGCGAGGCAAGCTTATGAGGAGATGGTTGCAGATGCCGAAGATCAAGGCATAGCTGGCACTTACACCCCTTCAACCATGGCCGCACTCGCAGTTGGCAGCGATGTTTATTTCTCGTCCAGCTTGAGAGGAGGCCCGTTCCTGCTGAATCCAGATACCGGGAACGTCGAGGCTGGAGTAGCTGAAGAAGTCAACACGGCCATTGTTCGCTGCCAGCAAACATACAACAGTGATCATCATACGGTTTGGCTTGCGCTGAGCCGCTCGCAATCCAGCAATTCCTCGTCAACAATCAGCAGATACCCATAACTGGCCAAGCCAAAGTTTCGACCTACGGCATCCTTGACAAAGACGATCCTACGAATGTGGGCATAATCAATCCCTGTAGCGTCGACAGATTTGGGCGATGGGGCTGTCAGGTCTTCATCGACAAGCTGCAAATTTCGAGAGTCGGGAACCAGGGCGACCATCCGGACTTGGCTTCAATTGAGCCAGCGAAGGAACTTCCTCATTGCTTCTGGTCAAGTCCCGAATGATGAGGTTCCCATGTGCTCCTCTGGTCGCTTTTGGAACATGTTAGTAGTTGGTCCTTACCTTGTTATTGAGTGTGTTGGTGGTCTACATCGGAGATGTCCGAGGGTCGTAGGGTTACCGGCGTTCTTGCGCTTTCAAATATCAGTCATCGTATAAGAGTACATTGCAACGTAAACACCCCGTACAAGTAAGCTGATCGTATGTTCGGAGCGCGTGTCAAAGGAGTAAGAAGCAAGTGGCGGAGGCCTCCATGGCGTCGTCAAGTTCCGGCACGCGGTGCTACACACGCAGGAAAGCGAAAGCTACATCGCCATAAGGGACAACATGTGAAGCTAATGTTAAGCGCTGTGGGACTTGCGTACATGGGCTTCCTTCAGCATAACAATACGCACGGTCCCCATGAAGCTTTGTGGTATGTACCATGGTATGTCTGGCCCGGGCACTATGAATAGACACGGCGCAGAACTTGAGACCACGCTCTACTCGTTCGTGGCTTGCTTGTCGTGGCACACAGATGCCATAGCTGTCTGTGTGCTTGTATGCGCATGTAGGTGGCGGGCAGCCACCCCTGCAGTTTGGCTTGTAGGCGCCGCTAAGGACGCCAGGGTGGTTCAGCCTCACTCGTTTCGAGCAATTAGGATGAGGCTATGCCGCCGGGATCAGGCACCAGCCGGGATCGTCTGGCATCTCTATGAGCAGTCAAGACACCTGCTCAATTTGTCGTATAGCATATCAGCAGCTGCACAGCTCACCATCAAGTATCCAGAAGTCGCCCAGACATCTACATTCACGCATCACGAACCATCCTTTAAAAGCCTTCTGTTGTTCTGCGATTGAGAAGCCATGTCGCCGCCGCAAATATCACCAAACATGGCGGACAAATGCGCCCTTCCCTTCCTAGACCCAAGTGGCCATGTTGTCTTCTTCGACGTCCAATCTGCTGAGCCGGGCACTTTTACTGTGCCAGGGGTCATCGATCTCGAGGTTTACGAGCCTGGGAGCATGGTTGAGACCTCATGGATCTACTTCAAAGGCGATCCCCAATCTGGGCCGCAGCCAGGTCATCCATTCGAGCGGCCTTTTAACGACTCCGCCAAGTTCTCCATGGACATTGTCAGTGACAACGACACTTCAAAGGTACTGCGTGAGATAATGCGTAAGTGCCCCGATCCCAGCCTGTCGCCTACAACCGCACAGGTGTATTGACTCGTCACCACAGCTCCCACCAATTCTTCTTTCTTCTGGAGAGGCGGCGCGCCGTTTGGCCAAAAAGGCAACCATTCGATGTACATCCCACGACTCGACAGCTCGTGCAAGTACTACTTCGTGGGCGAGATGATCTACCGTTGGACAGCTCCGGCAGACATTGAGAAAGACTCGGACTTGCGTCTGAAGCTCACGACCGATATACCTCCGACTAGTCACCTCAGTGGCAAATTTCGGCTGTCAGACGCGGACGCTGCATTCTCTTCCTCGACGAGAACAAATCACCCAGAAATTGCAGACCTTTCAATGGTCAATGCAGCTGGTATTGCATTAGCAGTGGTCCTTTGCTTACTTTTGACTTGCTGGGTGACTGTGCGGCTACGCCATAAATCACAGCGAATCGCTCTAGAGTAGGAGGACATAACATGCACCATTTGATCGTCTTAGGCGTAAGAACAATCAATCAAAGGTCTCTTGAAACGCACTTTGATGTGCTGGAACCCTCCGCTCTCTCTACCTCAAAACTGCTCGAAGCTTTCAGGGTTGGGCGCCACGTCCTCGACCACGCCCTCCAGTTAAGTTCCCTCTCCCGCGGCCTCTTGGTAGGCGAGGCCTCGATGCTACATACCGGTCCGCATGCAATTTTTCAATCGAGAACCTAACGCCATGCTCCTTGCATATTCGAGTCAGCTCTTGCCGTACTGGCTTGTTGAAATCAGTGTCAAGCTTGGTCAGACGCAGTCCGAATTCTGCGCCTTCGTTCCCTCCCTTGGTAGCTGACAGCCAGTTCACAAGGCTTGAGATGACCGGCATCAAATGTTTGTCCGTCCAGCGTTCGATGAAGCAGTTCTCTTGGAGATCGTCGGTCAAGATGATGTTGCGAAGCGATGATGGCAAGATCTCGTCCCAGTTCCAGTCACAGTCTTTGCGTCTCCATCCGAGTAGCGTCGCATAGGGTATAGTCTGCGCGTGCAATCGCTTCAAACCTGATAGCTCTCTTCTTTGATGGAAAATAGGTTCGTATCCTGGAGCGTAGCCTGGGTAGTGAATGCTGTCCTCATCAAAATCATGGGACATGTGAAGCTCTTGTAGGCTGTCATTAACGTGATGCAGTGCATCGTAGAGAGACCCAAGACCTATACTGCGCTCCGGTGTCACTGCATTGCGATCAGGTGCATTGAGCCTTGCGTAATCGGTCTTTGCGTGATACTTCAAGTATCGTAGTCTTGATGTGGCCGCCAGCAAGGGATTCAAATTGGAATCCTCAATCTGATAATGGTGCAAATCGAGTCGTGTAATTGAGGTTCCACTAGGTCGCAGCTGACAGATTGCCTCGGCCTTCAAACTCGCGACCACTGCAATGGTCTCAATGTTTGGCAGCGTGAATAAATTGAGCAACGCACCATCCCAATCGCGGACGACACTGGCGTGCCGACGTTGACCGCCTTGCAGCAAGTCCAAACACAGACTGCAAGACCGCAGCTTCCCCATTGACGGATCTCTAATCACGCCCTGCAAGGTACTGCGGAATTCGGGAAAGCGGAAATAATCAGAGGTGACGCTGAGGTCCTGAATACCAGGCGTGAACCGGAGGACGTGCAGGTACAGTGCCCATACAGATGTCCCGCTAGCAGGCGAGCGCATACTCGCCGAAGATGAAGCCGTGACTTTGGCATAGAACTCGACTTCCTTCTGGGCGAAGTTGGTGAGATCAGCAAGTATGTTCGGTGGAGTCTTACCCCGAAGCGGCTCTTCGATGCTCTCGCCATCTTGTAATCGCGAAAGCCTGGTTCTCCAGCCCTCAAGAGGGTCGCCGGCCAGGGAGAGGGAGCGGACAGCGCGAGCGGCCGTCTCACTTGTGAGCAGTGTGCGGCCCAGCAGAGAGGCTCTTTTGACGCTCCGCTCACTTCCGTTAAGGTCAACGACAACGTTCCGATATATGATAGCATTTGCCTGTTCGTTCAGGCTTCGCGAAAGGGTGTTGATATTGAAGAGATCCTGACGGACAAGGTATCCAGCTATGATGTCCGTGACCAGCAATGGCACCTCGCGCCGCTCACAGAGCTTATACACGAGGTTTCGAAGGTCCACATCGGCTTTAGACATCGTGTTCTCACCTTGACCCGATTGTTTAGCCGTGCAATGTGCTTCAGATGTCAGCGATAAAGATCTCGAACCAGAGACACAGAAGACTAGCACGTAGCCTGCAGATAGCGCTAACGACGTCAAGGCAGGCACGCCACGTCATATGCCGAGCTGAGCATGTCTGCCCAGAGCGAAGATTGCTGTTGAAGCTGAGGCTGAGGCTTGAAAGCAGGCAGGAAGCCGTGCTCTTGTGCAGCGGCGGAGGCTAATCCCTCTTTAGACAGAAAAAGCGGAGACCACCTTACTTTGTGCTCACCTTCACCAATTCTGGGCGTTCAGGTGACATGTGAGCATTATTGCCACTACGACAACAGACTATGGGTACGGCGCGTGTGAGAAAGATGTGTCGTTTCTAGACTGGTTCGATTGTGCCACGGACTGGACGCCCATTCTCACATTTCTGGCCTCTAATGGCCTTCGAATTAGGACGCCGCTTCAATCTAGCCATGAGATCTCGCAAGTTGAGAGATGTGTACACATCGCCAAGCTATCCATTACGCTTGACACCTTTGAGCGTTGCAACAGACTGTTGCTGTGGTGTGTAAATCCAGTGAAGTCGGAGAATCGAGTAGCAGTACTTTGTAGATGAGATCCATACACGTTTCGCAAAGCAATGAATTGATGAGTCTCAGCAGCAGCGTGCCCCCAACCACCCTCAGCACATCCACCACTTCTCAAACATCAAGTTCCGCCTGAACATCATCCGCCGTCCCATCAGCATCAATGGACTGCCAAGAAGCACGCACACTCGCCAGCAAAGCGGGTTCCATTTACAGGGAATAATGCGCACAAGACTGGACCACCGGAATCGACGGCGTGCAGGACATCGATAAGTCGGCCGTGCTCACTTTTCAAAGATCTGACGTGGTCGATCGCGACGCAGAATGCCAATTGCTGGCTCAAGCTTGCACAGGGAAAGGAATTTGCGAGTAGCAATTCGACTGCGAGCGCTGCTAAGGCCTCCTGACATCGTCCAGTTCCTTTGTGTCTGTGTTATATCCTTGTCGTGTTTGGCTGGTACCTGAGTGGCTTTCTCGGTTGGTCTGTATCAGATCTTATGCGGCAACAGCTGCACGTCGTTTCTCTTCGTACTTCGCAACATACTCCTCCCACACAATCTCAATATCATTCATATAAATCCACGGCACCTGCGCTTCCGAGTTCATCCCACTCGCCCGCGTCTTCAAAGCAGCCTCGAACTGCTTCTCAGGGTCTCCATTAGCAAGCTCTTGCGCGGCCTGCGCGCTCTGCTTTTGTGAGTCTAAGAACTCGTACCTGCCGAAGCATTAGCCAATTTCATCGTCCTGCGCTGCAGAGGCAGAGCGCTTACATCCGTGCATAGTATGGCGATCGAATCTCATCAAACATCGCCATAGCTTCGCGCAAAGAGCCTCCATGTGACCGAGTGTATTCGATTGTGCGAGCCAGGATCCAGCCGTCTTCCAATGCGAAAGCAGCGCCGGAGCCGAATGCACCTGCCAGGTGTTTCAATGAAAACGATCCAAAGTTAGATACGTATATGGTACGACTTACCTGAAAGTGGATGACTAGCGTCACCGAGCAGGACACATTTGTCCCAACCCGTCAGCTCCTGTAATCTCGGGCCCGAGAAAGCAGAGAACTCCTTCCACGTTCCTTCAGGCGCGCGACTCAGCGTGTCACGGATCTGCGAGCTGTAATCCTGTTCGACGGATAGCAAGTTGATCAGCAACGTCCTTGATACCCAAAGAAGGCGAAAGCATCACTCACAGTGAAATGCGACAGGACCTTCTCATTGGTAGCCGGCACGCCCCAACTGAATCGCTTCTGAGTATCCGTGGCGGGGTCAACGAGGCTTCGACACGATATCTCCAGCATCCTCTGACCGTAGTCAAGGTTGACCGAGTCGTCGACAGGTGATGTATAGACGTGGCCGGCTTTGCCATACCACCAGGTCGTATAAGTGTTGACATCAGGTAGATGCGAGACACTGGACAGTGGGATGAGTGTCCTCCAGATGGTTGTTCCGGTGAACTTCGTTGTGTGGTCGGGAAAGAGGCTGTCTCTGACGCGCTGTTCTCAGTTTTAGTGGCGTCGTTGATGAAGGGTGTCGGCGGGGACTAACCGAGCGAATACCGTCCGCTCCAACCACGAGATCGGCCTCGACTTCTGAGCCGTCTTCGAAGCTGAGTCGTACACCATCGTCGAGCTTGTGCAAGTGCTTGAGCGCCTTCTTCAAGTGGATGATGTTGTGAGGTACGGTCTCAACCAGAGCAGATTGAAGTGCCGTTCTTCGAACGCGATGGGGTTGCTGGCGTGGTGGCAGTTCTGGTGCTCGAGTCGACCCGACGATTTCATCAGTGATTCCATTGCTGCATCGAATGTCAATTCCGCTTATCAAATACTATGTGGCTCTGATAGCAACTACCCACCGATGGAAGACACTGGTCTTGTGATGTCCATGGACTTTATCCGCTGCGCCAAGTAGCCCTAAGACTTTCCAGCAGTTGTATCCGATGCGGATACCAGCGCCCACTTCCTTGAGCTCCGTAGCTTTCTCGTAGATATCGACTTGTATGTTTGGCAGTTGCGCAAGGGCGATTGCGGCTCCAAGACCAGCCGGACCTGCTCCAACGATGGCTACGCGGAGCAAGTCTGGAGGCGGCGGCGAAGGTATGGAACCCATTGTCAATCGACCAAAAAGCAGGTATTCTGTCTATTGTGCCATTGACCAGGAAAGTCGTAACATGTAGGGACACGATGGGTGGATATTCCCAACCGCTGTAGGCGAGCTTAGAAATTGAATGTAAGTATGGCGTGCTTAGGCCTGGTTATCGCGCACGCAGGTAGGCGGGGATGTATGAACAATCACACTTAATCTTGAGTAATTGACATCGAATGAATTGGGAGACGTTATCGGCATCACTTGCATTCTTTGATGATTTGATCCAGAGCCCGTCTGTACTCGTCAACTTCCTTGCACCCAACTAGTGTGATGTCCCTCCTCTTCCCTTCCAAAACGATGTATGGTACTGAATCGACCCCGTTACCGGCTTGCTCGCGTATCGCCATCTTTACATCAATCAAGCCTTCATCTTCGTCCTCGACGAAAGCTCTGGCATCCTTTTCGTCGATCCCAGCATCTTCCGCAGCGACGAGCAATGTTTCCGTTGAGCTTGGGTGCCTCTCTTCTTCGAAGTACTGTCGATACAAACTGTTCACCAGCTTGTCGGCAACTTCTGACCCTTTTGACTCTTGATAGTGCTGTATGAGCCTATGCGCGTGCAGCGTGTTCGCGACAGTGCCGCCAAACTTGTATTGGATACCCTCAACTCGGCCGTAAGCAGTCATCAACCCCACGTACATGTGTAGCTTCTCGTCACTCCCATTGTATTTCTCCCTCTTGTACCACTCGTACTTGTCCTCGCCTTCTTGAGATGATTCCGTGTTAAGCTGGTACGGTTTGTATACGGTGGTGAAGGTCACGCCGCAATCGGGCGGTAGAGAAGCAAGGGCACGAGATAGGCGACGCTTCGCAAGGTATGTCCTGGCCGTGTGAGTAAGGGCGCGCAAGCCTTATGGGCCTATGCAGAATACCATGGGCAAATGGTGTCCAGCGTGAACTGGATCTCCGACTGGTAGCTCATCGTGTGCAGCGGGTAGGGCTGGCTGGTGTGTCGTCACTCTGAAAGCGTAGAGACGATGCGTTTGTGAGACATGCGATCGCGGTGCCGAATGCACGCAAGAATAGAAGTGTGCGGGTGGCCAGCAGTGGGAGTGTTTTACTTACCTGCCACCTTGGGACTGTCTCCGTCTGATGACATGGAGGGTGAGATGCGAGACATGGGCCTCGGCCTCGGCCAGCGGGAAAGGGCCGCTGGGCCGTCGTCGATCTGCGGGGAGTCCGAGCTTGGGTGTATGGTTGAAGCTTGTCCTGCATGACAACGCCTCAGACAATACACCATCTTTGCTATTGCATCGCGACCGCCATGATGCTGCGAAGATGCATGCAGCACTCTGGTGTACTTCACGATCACCGACATGTAGCGCTGAACAGTACAGTCAGGCTTTCAATCGCTCGGTGTTAGGTAAGGTGCCTTAGCCATTTGACCGCCAGCTGAGACAACACCAGCCGGCTTCTGTCTCCCAGCCTTCAGCAGCCCAGATATCCAAACTCTCCAGCAAGACTCAGCATGGCTATACCAAACTCTACGAAACAGAGAGGTTGTATGGCTGGATCTACACCAGCCTCTCGTTCGCCCATCATGCAGCCATCCGGGTACCTTGCATATAAGTGATCGTCCCAGAACACTCCCACTGATCCTTTCTTCATCCACACAATACACAGCTTTCAATCCAACAGCAACTCGTCTCTACAGCCACAGCCATCTTGATACATTGACGCTCAGCGCTTCTTGAACACTCCAACACAAGAACTCGCTTCGCATCAGATCATCATCAAGCATGTCTCTCTCCACTGCTGTCTTCATCGCCACTGCGGCCACCGTTGTCAACGCCGAATGGACCAACACTTGGTGGACTCCCTCCAGTGCCATGACTTCAACTACTGCTGTCGAGTCCGTCTGGACACCAAGCACTTCATCAGCCTGGGCCCCAAGCAGTGAATCGGTCTGGACTCCTAGCAGCTCCACCGCCGAATCTGCCTGGGCTCCTAGCTCGACTTGGGCTAAGGGCAACATCAGCACCTCCACCAGCTACACCAACACTGTCTACGTCACAAAGCCCACTACTGCCACAACAACAGTCGACTGCGGCAAGGGCACCATGATCTATGGCAACGGCACTGCCCCTGCCTTCACACCCACTGCCGGCCCTCCTTCTGGCATGCCTAAGGACTTGCCCTCAGACTGGAGCAAGAACATTCCCTCATCAGTCCTTCCTCCTCAGATCAGCGCTTCCGGCGGCATCGTCACCACGAACTGCGCCAACGCTTCTGTCACCTACACATTCACCTACACACCTTCTGGCAGCAAGCCCAAGAAGACCTCTTCCTCTGTCGAGGCACCGGCTGAGCCTACCGAGCCTTCCCACCCTTCGCCTCCTTCTGGCGGCGACAGCC
Source organism: Cladosporium austrohemisphaericum (assembly GCA_022813715.1). Lineage (NCBI taxonomy): Eukaryota > Fungi > Ascomycota > Dothideomycetes > Cladosporiales > Cladosporiaceae > Cladosporium > Cladosporium austrohemisphaericum. The sequence continues at coordinate 2,195,571 of JAKLLY010000001.1, forward strand.
CTGCGCCTGGCCCTCACTCCGGCGACGACTCATCAGACAGCTCCAAGCCCTCTTCCGGCTTCTCTGCCGGCGACGACATGGACTCTGCCGCCTCAACACAACACATTGCCACCTCCGGCACCATCCTCACACTGGGTGCCATGGCGGTTGCTGCCTTCGTGCTATAAGCCGATCGAGCATGCTTGTAATGTCTTATGGGGAGTTCTAATCATGGCTGCATATCATTCATCTCTTTTTCATGTCATTGTTGGCGAGAGCGTTTGAGAGGGAAATTTGCACATACCACTTGTTTTCTTGACCACTTTCTATCTACCATTCGAATTCGAATGCATGGCGACGGTGCATGACTGGGGAACACACTTTATTTTAATGTGTTGTACATACTATTACATATAAATCAAAAACATTCAAAATAAATCCTGATCTCAATGAGCTTTCCTCTTTACATGTGTATCTTCCCTTCAAACACACGCCGAATGGATACCGACGCTACTTCTCATGCGATTGATGCCCAACACAATGGCTTCCATCTGTCTGAGCAGTCAAGGCAGCTAGCGAGTCAACCATCACGACAGGTTACGTAAGGGCGAAAATCTGCCCGGGTAGGGCTATCTACTTCAAGTCATTCCGGCTATCCATTACCGCCATAGCCGGTGGTACCATGTTGAACATTACGGTCTTTCGTATTCAGACCAATGAGCGTCACTTTATGTAGGAGGCTCTTCTCCTCCAGGGCAGACTTTGGCCCCACGTTGTTGCTGCTTGCTGGTTCTGCCCCGCGTTGTTGGTCGAACTTTTCGTTTCCCATCTCCAGAACGACTGGAATTCTGCAACCCGACTTGCGACCTACCTTGTCATACTCACCACCTCACAAACACATCCATACCGCAGCAATGGCCGAGCTCACTCACCCCACTATCAAGGATGGTAAGATTGCCAACCCAAATCCACCCAATGGACCACTACCAGAAGCCATCTCTTCCGCGCAAACAGTCACTAACATGGCCTTCCTACAGGCTGGTTCCGCGAGATCAGCGACATGTGGCCTGGCCAGGCCATGACCCTCAAGGTCAACCAGATCGTCCACCACGAGAAGTCCCTCTACCAAGATGTGCTCATCTTTGAGTCTTCCGACTACGGCATGGTCCTCGTCCTCGACAACGTCATCCAGTGCACCGAGCGCGACGAGTTCGCCTACCAAGAGATGATCACCCACCTCGGCATGTTCGCCCACCCCAGCCCCAAGAAGGTCCTGGTCATCGGCGGCGGTGACGGTGGCGTCCTGCGCGAGGTCGTCAAGCACGAATGCGTCGAGGAGGCCGTGCTCTGCGACATCGACGAGGCCGTCATCCGCCTTTCCAAGAAGTACCTTCCCGGCATGAGCGTGGGCTACCAGCACCCCAAGGTCAAGGTGCACGTCGGCGATGGCTTCAAGTTCCTCGACGACTACAAGGACGCCTTTGACGTGATCATCACCGACTCCTCCGACCCCGAGGGCCCCGCCGAGGCTCTCTTCCAGAAGCCCTACTTCGAGCTCCTCAAGGGCGCCCTGCGCGAGGGCGGCATCATCACCACCCAAGGTTGTAAGCCCCCGCCCTCTTAAAACGCTCCAGCGCACTCGTACTGACCATCTTAACCTCACAGCCGAGAACCCTTGGCTCCACATGAGCATGATCACCAACCTCAAGAAGCAGTGCAAGGAAGTCTTCCCCGTCGCCGAGTACGGCTGGACCACCATCCCGACCTACCCCGCCGGCCAGATCGGTTTCATGGTCTGCTGCAAGGACGGCTCCGTCAACGTTAAGAAGCCCGTTCGCAGCTGGACCACCGAGGAGGAAGACAAGCTGCTCAAGTACTACAGCAAGGAGGTCCACGAGGCTGCCTTTGTGCTGCCCAAGTTCGCTGAGAAGGCTCTTAGGGACTAGATTTTCCGTTGATCTGGCTCCTTTGAGATTCGCTCCCTTCTTTCTTGCTTGCTTGCGTTACATGATGTAGATGATTGTCATCTCACGCCATTGAGCCTTATTTTTCTTGGCCGTGGAGACATACAGAAAAAGCTATGAACGGCGTGCGCTGGGCAATGGCCGAAAGGTCTACCGTGCACGTTTTTACGACCAACTCGTTTCCCCACTCTTGCACCGTGCAAACGTGGATTGAAACCGCTTGTACTGAAAGGCGATGTGTCGAAACGCGAAATTTAGAATTACAGGCACAATGCCACATCGCAGACCGAGATCGCATGTGAAAGCCAAGATTGCAATCACCGATAGCGTCAGGAACATGTGATTGAATCACGCCCCGTTCCTATACCGACCAGCTACAGGCATTCTGGTCGGAGCGGATTGTAGAATCCTACACACGTATGTCACTGGCGTTGGCAAACACCTATGCATAGCAACACGATGGCAAACATCACAAGCAGAAGCAAAGTATCGGAGTGTCGGAGAGCAGGGGATTTGGATTGGCAAGTTTAGGTAGGTAGATGATTTCTCAGAATTGTAGTACAGACATTACTACGCAATCTCATAAAAACAAGCTCGTAAAAAAAGGATTGCCTCGCTGTCAAAGCTCAACAGTCCATTCCGTAATTCAACACAATGTGTAGATTATGCCGCGCTGCATGCTTCCTTTCCTCTCGCTTTGGGGGTATCGTATGTGTGGTGGGTTCACGTAGAGTTTGCTCGGCGTAGCAGGTGGCGGGTGGTGCGCGCTCATGCTGATGGCGGACGACGCGTCTAGTACTTGAGGATGATGTACAGGGCGTGGATGATGCCGGGGATGTCTAGATGGTGTTAGGGATTGCGCGTGGTTTGCGGGTGTTGATGGTGGTGTGGACTTACAACCGAGGACGGTCAGGAGGATGTTGATGAGGAGGTCAGCACCGCAGCCGCGCTCGAGGAAGACACCGAGGGGCGGGAGCACGACGGCGCAGATGATCTTGATGATGTCGCTGGAGATGTGGGTTAGTCTTTGTGTTGCGTGTTGTGGTGGTGCCGGTGGCTTCCACGTGGTGTTTTCGGCGGCGGCCCATGGCAGGACGAGGCAGACTTACGATCCGGTGAAAGGCATTGTGGCGGTTTGTGTGTGAGGTTTGGTTGGGTGGTGGTGTGATGTGTCTTGGTTGATAGGTTTGTTGTTGATAGATGGGTAGCAGGAACAGCAGGATGGACGTCGAAGAAGGAAGGGCACATGCGGCGTTTATAAGAATGACCGCGAGCACCGACACGCGCTGTCATACGTCACTTCCCTCGCTCCCCCAGCCCGCCAGGCTGGCGTCTACAGAGCAAAACTGGGCAAACAGACACAAGGCTGAGACGGCGGTGCGCGGAACTCGGGCCAAGCCTCTCGGCAACCGCTGCAAATCGCCTGCCATCGACGACACTCGCAGGGCTGGCGAGATATAGCCACCCGTTTCATTCGCTCGACACGCGCTCGTCGACCTTGGCATGTTCACTACTGCTGGGCCTAAGCCTGCCGGATGCCGGGCGCGAAAGTGCTGGCGCTGGCGATAATCTCCGTTCTCTTGCGTATGCGCCACACTGCCTTACGCAGTCGCCGGCCTCGTGACTGGAGCGCTGTACGATGATCAACAGGGCAAGCCCTGTTGCTTGTGAAGACTGCGTGGCTGAGTCGACGACCGCCACCATCACATATGATTGCAGGAGTCGACCTTGAAGCGATCTTGTATCATGATCTACCGGCAAGTCATCTGATACCGCCTATGGCCTTCCTACGGTGCTACGGTTCCTTCAAATCCTGCCTTCGCAATTTCCTGCAAGGCTCGAAGGCTGGTGGATCTCATGCTTGCTCAGTGGACCCTCGCCACAACGCTGTGGCGGTGCGGTTCCCTCGCTATACTTAGCCGGTCTTGCTAAAGTTTCGCGGAGATGGGCGAGGCTCTGGAGTTTGTCGATTGATGAAGTAAGACCTTGCTGGGCACAAGCTGGGCAGCTCGATATACTCGCCATCCCAGAACGGTTGAACAGGCGCGTTGCCGTCCTGTCGTGAGGTTGCCAGCAGGGCTGGTGTCACCGCATGTTATCTGAGACATTGACCGTCCGTGCGATTTCAAGCGGCGCCTCTCCCAGCCTTATGAAGAGCGTGGCAGCCTCCCAATTATTCGTCTCTTCTTCATCGCGAAACAGTCGTGGCGGCAAGGTGTTCACGGTGGCTTGACTTGCAAACCCCAACATTTGGGAGCTACTCATAGCCAAATTACACGATACTCGCAACGCGGCCTTCGCTACGCGTGCGTCTGTTCACGGGTGAGGTGAGGCTGTTGCAGCACACGCGGTCAACCATGCAACGCATCGCAGCTCGCAATCTCGCAGAACAAATCAGAAAGATGTCAGAATAGAAGAATGACGAGAAGGCATGCTGCGTAGGTTCCTGGTACGAAGTACACATGGCTTCGAAAAAGATGGCTATGTTCGCAAATCACAGCCGGCTGGCAGGAGCCTCCCAACCCCAACTGGTCTTCAAATTCTCCTGCACCGTGAGCGTGCCCCAAGCGTGTACGCGATCGCAAGTCACCAAGATGTCAAGGACGGCTTCTTGCTCTTTGCGCTCGGTGAACTTATCGCCTGCTATCACTATCGCCATAGCAGCGTAGCTGGGTGAATCATGTCAGCACTTGCTCCAAAGATGGGACGAGCTGGCGATATACGTGCTCAAGAGACTTACTTGAAATTAGGCGGCGAATCCGGATTGCTCATACAAATGCCACAAAGAATGCGGATGTACTCCATTATTTCAGCATCGGCCGCCTTCAGCGCTGCGGTGCGCAGAGGTCCCAAACGAGGGATCTTGGGGTTATGTGCGATGAGAAGGATTTTCGCAAGGTAGTAATGCTGCGTGCCCACAACGACATCGTCGGCCACGTAATGAAGCTCCGGGAATACATTTTCGTCTCCCGCTGGCGACTTGTAGACTGGGGTGAACGACGCAGGCTTGCTGTTGAACCATTGCGTGGCGCAGTCGCTCAGGTATGTGTACGTTGACTGAGGGTGATCGTGCTCGCCGAAGCAATAGCGGATGATATCTGCGGCCAACACGACCATGCGGCAGGCCCAGACATCATCTGTCGCTGCATCGAAGGAGCGATCGATGTTGCAGTGTTCCAGCGCTGGGATGATTGAGCGTTGGTTGACGAAGGCTACGTAAATCTCTTGCCGCAGACCGACCCAGAAAGCTGCTTGTCGCAGACCGCCCGTTATCGTTGCTCTTTCTTGGGCTGTAATGAAAGCATGTGCACCAAAGAGGTGGCTTTCCTGCTCCGCTGATTGCTGGCCAGACAGAGGGACTTCGAGCTCTTCTACGTGGCGGAGGATAATTGTTGAAGCTAGCAGGTTTTCGTCTTGTAGCGCTGAGCTATCGTCAAGCATCGGTATGAGATGCTGCAGACACTCTTGAATATACTTATTCGATATCAAATGATCGTACTCGCCGATGCGGCTCAGGTGTCTCGCAGAGAGCGCGAAGATGGCGTTCAGCAAGGGCGGACATATAGCAGCTCGCTGTGGTACCACTCGGCGAAAATGCTGCAGAGGATCTGTGAGGTCGAAACTTCTTGACAGATGTTCGACGAAGTAGCGTAAGAGTCTGGCTTCTTCTTTGTCTTTGAGCGGCCAGACTGGAGTGTCGAGGTAGATTCTGGAGAAAGAGTCCGATACTGTTACGAAGGCGGCGTTGGAGGCCTGGAGGCCAGCGAACGAAGGGTCAGACGCCGCATTTTGCGGCCCAATCTCGAGGTTGGTGTCGATACCTGCCGGTGTCCATCCGGAGTGTGATGAGCTGTCCCAGAAGTTTGGAGGACTATAGGTGAGTTAGCAGACTGCCATTGATGGGTGCGGTGTCAGGACAGACATACGACTGGTTCATGTTGGCCGGACTGCCGCTCGATACGGAACCATGGTACGAATCTGTATACGAAACATACCCGAACGCAGTGAGCCGGCGTCGTTTCTCAGGAGCCGCATTCTCATGGAATCTATTGTCTTCGACCCCGAAGAAGTTGCTCGGTGAGGTTGCGGGAGCAGAGTTTGCTGGCGTCACCGCGACTGGCACAAGTTGGCTTGAAGGTGACGGTTGGTGCGAGACTTGTTGATCAGGCAATGGTACAGGCGCGGCCACCGCTTGAGTCTGTAGTTGGGTCTCCGACCGCGATTTCTTTGGAGCTTTCTCAGGACCATAGGCAATCACATCTATACAGTCTCGATCATAAAGACTGTTGAGCTCTGGCGTCTCGTCGAGAAATGTGAGGTTGCGGTCAGTTCGGACCCAAGGCTGGCTTTCACTGAAGTCATATTCAGTCTTGGATAACCCGGAGCCTTTCAAGTTGGCGACACTATTGGGTGTTAGTTGAGGTAGACGGCTGCAATTGTTGGATGATTCGACTTACCTAGGATTACTGCCATGCTTGAAGCGTATGTTATATCCTCGGACGCATTCAATCCCAGCTTTGTGGCACCGTGTGCATCCCGGCTTGCGATCATCGCCTATCAAATAGAACAGTCAGCACGCCCTCTCCCCAACGGCATTGAACCTTCACTTACACTTAAGATGTCTAAGTCTGCAGTTCTGACTAAAAGGCAATGACACGAACAAGTCAGCGAGAAGTGTCCCTCCACACTAGAAGTGTAAACAGTCGTTCAAAAGTGAAATGAGCTTACTCACCACCCCGTCCTCGTCCTCGGAGCAGAAGCAGATTCCGCAGCGGCCATCACGTCTCACTAGCTAGAGCAGGCAATGCCGAGTGAGAGGGCCAGCAGCAAGGGAGTAGCCCAGCGAGGGCATGATCTGGGTCCGGAACAGTATGCCTGTGTTTGTCGGTCTTTGGCAACTATCCGTCGGTGACCGAATGTATGCGGTACTTTTGGGCGAGAGTCGCCCTCCGGCTGCATACGACAGGCTTGGATCTGGTCGTTCGGCATCGACCCCGCCTAGTGAGGGTCATGGGTTTAGGGTTTTGGCCTGCGGGTCTGGAGCCCTATCTTTTGCGTTCTTGAGCACGTACCCGTGTGGAGTTCGGGTCAGGTAAGTATTCGTTGGGAGTGATTGGCTTGTCAGTTCGAAGTGTGTGAATCGCTTTGAGACGGCAGAAGGTGGTGTCCTTGATCACCAAGAATAAACGGCCCACTTTACCCAAACCCTAACCCTCGTGACAATCGATTGACAACATTTGATGATGTTCATTGATAGCATCACAATATCCCATGTTTAGCAGGTCACTAGCAAGTCCACGTGCAAGCTAGATTTGGTTTATGGACTTAAGAAAAAGAATTCTACGCTCTACAATTTGGAACCACTCGCCTCGCCCAAACTATCAATCACGACCTTCAACACCAACTTCCCATCGGCATCCTTTGTCTTGCCTGCCATTTCAAATGCCTTGACAGCCTCCTCCAATCCCTTGAAGCGATGCGTGACCAACTTGCTAAAATCAGGACCGTCCGACGACTTCTGGCTCGCTTGCACGATCTCAATGCTCTCAGCGTATGTGTTGGCGTAGCGGAAGACGCCGACAATGTCGACTTCTCGTAGAGCTGCGGCGCCGAGAGGGATGGTCTGAATTGGGTGGCCCATGCCGACGAGCATGATGCGGCCACCGGGCTTGGTTGACTACGTGATTTGTCAGTTTCGAAAGGCAGATCTGATTGTGAGATGGTCGACTTACGAAGATGCCTGCTTGCACACACGACGGCACACCGGTGCACTCGAAGACAACGTCCACTTCTCCAACAGCATCGATCTCTCCAACGGCCTTAGCAGTCTCCTTAGCAATAGCAAGGTTCTCATCGGTGTCCTTGCCCCTCTTCATAGGCACAAGATAGCTCGCATGAGCAAAGCCATTCTCCACCGCGAAGTCCAACCTTCCCTGATCGATGTCTGCAATGATAACCTTCTTCGCACCCTTCACCTTCGCAACAGCCGCACAGAGCAATCCCACAGCTCCAGCGCCATACACCACAACAGTCGCATCCTTAGGCATCAAGCTGCGCCTGAAAGCATGCAAAGCAACGCCAAGCGGCTCCAACAACGCACCGACGTCCAGCCCAACCTCCTCTGGAAGCTTATAACACCACTTCGCAGGGTGGTTGATCCTCTCCTGCAGCGTGCCCTGGAAATGCGGGAAGCTCTTGCCACTGCTTCTGAACTTCAGTTCTTTGCAGATGTTATATCTTCCCTCTGAGCAGCGGGCACAGCTGCCGCAGGGCAAGCCGACTTCGAGAGCGACTTTGTCGCCGACCTTGAAGTCTGAGACGCCGGAGCCGACGGACGCGACTACACCTGCTGACTCGTGGCCGAGCGAGAGAGGTTCGCGGACGAGGATGTCGCCATTGCGGTGGTGGGTATAGTAGTGGAGGTCGCTGCCGCAGAGGCCGGTGGAGGCGATGCGGATTTGGAGTTCGTCTGATTCAGGGCCTTGGAGGGAGCGGGATTCCTGTGGTATGTTTGTTAGATCTCTGTTGACGAATGCTGGGGAGGAGGATGTGTTACTGTTCTGAGATCCTTTGCTCCATGAAGGACAGATGCTTGCACTTGTGTAGACATGGTGGGTAGTGTGTGTATCCAGTGAGGGAACTTTGAGGGTTGCCTTCGGGAGATCTGCTAAAGCAAAGTGGCTAATATATGTCAAGCACCAGACAAAAAGTAAGATGAGAGGGTTGAGGGAATTATCGCGAGAGGAAGAGTCACTGATGTAGCCATGGACAATAATGCGGAAATGTTGTTTCCGCCATCGGCTATCGGGTGGAGGGTCGGGCTTTGAAAGTGGGAAAAACATCATCAGCCCCTCACCCATCTTTCTTGGAATACCTGGCTCTTCCTCCCTTTTATCCACATCTTCCTCTAAACGATATCTACTACAGTTTGTTACATGGCTGTTGAGAGAGTCGAGCAAGTTAGCGAACACATCCAAAAGTCAGCCAGCACCATGTCTTCTTCAGTCCAGCAGCTCTTCAGCTTAGAGGGCAAAACAGCCCTGGTCACCGGCGGAACCAGAGGTATTGGACAAGCTATGGCGATAGCACTGGCAGAATCTGGTGCAGATGTTCTGCTCGTTCAGGTGAGGAAACCTACAGAGTGCTCCATACACAACAAGCAGTCTAATGAAACATCAACAGCGCGACGAGTCCAACCAATCCACCAAACAAGCCATCGAAGCCCTTGGCCGCAAAGCAACAATCTACACCGCCGACCTGGCCTCGCCCGCCTCAATCAAAGCTCTCGTCCCTCAAATCCTCAAAGACAGCCACAGCATCCACGTCCTGCTCAACTGCGGCGGCATCCAACGCCGCCACCCAGCGCACCAATTCCCCGACGAAGACTGGAACGAAGTCTTGCAAGTCAACCTCAGCACAGTATTCACGCTCTGCCGCGAAGTCGGCGCCCACATGCTCTCTCGCGACGCCGACTCCCACGGCCGCCGTGGCTCCATCATCAACGTTGCTTCCTTGCTCAGCTTCCAAGGCGGCTTCACGGTTCCTGCGTACGCTGCAAGCAAAGGCGGCGTTGCGCAGCTGACCAAGGCTTTGAGCAACGAGTGGGCGGCGAAGGGGATTTGCGTCAACGCCATTGCGCCGGGATACATTGCGACAGAGATGAACACCGCGTTGATCAACGATGAGAAGAGGGCGGAGAGCATTTTGTCGAGGATTCCGGCCGGGAGATGGGGAAGTCCGGATGATTTCAAGGGCAGCGTGGTGTACTTGGCGAGTCGAGCGAGTAACTATGTTAGTGGTGAGGTGCTTACTGTTGACGGTGGGTGGATGGGTAGGTAAATTGGGCTGCGACTGGAAGACGTAGAATTGATAGATCTTGCCTTTAACGCTGAATATGAGATGACTCTGTTATGCTCATTGTTGCTTTGTTGCCGTCGCTGACGTCTAGCCGTACGTCTCGCGAGGTCTTCGGTTCCTCGATGACTTACTGATCGTTATTCTTGGTGCGTCCCCTGCGGAAATAGTATGATATAACCTTCCATTGGTGCGTTTGTGAGGGCTGTTATTTACTCCTCTACTGTTCTTACTTTTGTGCGACAGAGTGCTCTTCGCGCGATGTGTGTTCGCTCACACCCGCAAGAGCCATGATACGAGCCCACGATGGGCGTTTGTTGCCAATGCCATGGTTCGTCCAACAGGACGGGAGATAGGAAGCTTTCGCGTCGCGCGTGTCAGAAACAGAAAATCCATGATCAACAGCGTCGATCGGGAATTGAGTCCCGACCATTCACTTCCAAACAGCAAGTGAGGCGAGATATTCCTCATCCAGCAGGCACGAGGGTCGAGCTTCCCCAGTTTCTCCGGCATTCCCCCCCATACGGGGTTGCAGGTGTCGATCTATTGACGCTCACTTGCCTTTGTTCCCAAACCCTACCACCTGTGGGGGAGCGTAGAGAATGCAAGACGCGGTAGGTATCCATCCGCCTGCCTTACGCTGTTCAACCATCCGGACATCGGACGCCGCCAGTAATAGAAAAAGGCCAGTCGCTGTTTCATTGTCTCCTACTCTCAATCTCTCACCTCAAGCTTCCTGCATCTCTTGTCGCGGCGAAACATACACCCGTGACACCGCTACTCTTTCAGCCTGTTGTCGCACCTGCTCCAGCACTTCTTCCCTACCGTCCTTCCTCCAGTCCCTCCCGCTCCCCTCTCACCTCCCTCAAACAATATCACAATGGTCCGCAAGCTCCAAGTCGCCGTCTCAGGCCTCGGCCGCATGGGCGCTCGCCACGCCCGCCACTTCCTCGAGAAGACTCCTCGCGCCGAATTGGTCGCCGTCTGCGACCCAGACCCCAATGCCCGCGCATGGGCTCAAGCCAATCTGGCTCCCTACGGCACCAAGATCTACGAGGACTTCGATGAGATGCTCAAGCACCCCGGTCTCGAAGCCGTCTGCGTCGCCGGCATTACAACCGAACACGCGCCACAAGCCATCCGCGCCATTGAGGCCGACAAGCACGTCCTCTGCGAGAAGCCATTGAGCACCGACATCGCCACCTGCGAAGCCGTCGTCGAAGCCGCCAACAAAAAGCCTCACCTCAAAGTCCTCTGTGGCTTCTCGCGCCGCTTCGACGCAAGCTACAGAGCCGCTTTCGAACGCTCAGACAACGGCGGCATCGGTCGTCCAACCGTCCTCCGCTCTCAGACCTGCGATAAGTTCCGCGACGACCAGTACTTCGTCGACTACGCAAAGTACTCCGGCGGCGTCTTCGTCGACGCCACAATCCACGATATCGACCTTGCCCTTTGGTTCTTCGGCGCCGACAGCATTGTCAAGTCTGTCAGCGCAGTGGGCGTCAACGCCCGCTACCCGGGCCTCGCCCAGCACCAAGACGTTGACAACGGCGTCGGGATCGTCGAGTTCTGGGGCGGCCGTATTGCTTACTTCTACGCTTCGCGCATGATGGCCGCAGGCCAGCACGACGTGACCGAAGTCATCGGCACCCACGGCAAGCTCACCATCAACCAGAACGCTGCCAACGACCTGGTCGAGCACCACGAGCCCAACGGTATCAGGCGCGAGATTGCTCAGACATACTACGACCGCTTTGGCCTGGCGTTTGTGACTGAGAGCAACGAGTTCACGGAGTGTGTGCTTGACGACAAGAAGTTGCCGTTCAAGCTGCAGGGAGCTGTGTCTGCTGTTAAGATTGGCGCGGCGCTGCAGGAAGCTCTGCGCACTGGGACTAAGCTTGAGTTCAACGAGATCGGCGAGAGGATCTCTAAGTCGAGGTTGTAGATTCGACAAGAGCAAACGTCTTCTGGCGAAGCATGCATTTGTGGCGCGTCTGCTTACCGATGTTTATCATGATTACTTCTTTTCACAGCGACGGAGAGCATACCTTAATGAGAAAAAGGAGGTTGTCGGGGCTTGAGATCTTAGAACCTGCACTGGCAATATACATCGTGGAAAAGTTACGATAGAACGTATAAAAACGAAAGTCCAATTTTGCATGTTGACCAGCGGCTATTAGTACACGACGAACTCCAAGCCAAGACCCAGAGAACCCTTACATGCTCCCCAAAACGCCGCGCTCACATCCCAGTTGCTCAAGTCACACAAAGACCGACTACGCCTCCACAAAGGCCCCATCCCTACAAACAGTCCCTTCCGCCACACTCCCCATCCTAACCCAGCCACCCTGATCGCAAACCGAGAACCCTTGCCCGCCCTCGGTGCACATAATCGCGCCATTCCGCTCACAGTCGCCATCGGGTCTCGCGCGCACATAGCGATCATCGCGATAATACCCTTGCGGCGCCTTGTTCTGCTGCGCGTACTCTTGATTCGCACCCGAGTACGGCACCAGGTTTGGCAAGCATTCCATCCCGTCGGCAACTGTGCGCGGGGCGGTGTAGACCCATGCTGTCGAGGCGCGCGAAGGGTCGGTGCCGCCGTTGTAGTCGCAGGTGTACCATTGGGTTGAGGAGGAGCAGATGAAAGTGCCCGGGACGCAGGGGAGGTAGGTCTGGATTTCGGAGGCGGAGGCGTAGGGTGGGCGGTTGGGGTTTGCTGGTGGAGGAGTATAGATGGGTGGAGGAGCTTGTGACGTGGTGGTGACTGTAGGTCTTGCTGAGGAGCGAGCGGAGGTTGTAGTTGTGCGGAAGCCGGAGGATGTTGTGAAGCCTTGCGCAATGCAGGCCCATGTGCAGGTTCCTATTGAGCGGCAGTCGTAGCCTGGGGCGCAAGGGCATGATGCAGACGTGCCTGTGCAGGCTGAAGGTGGAGCGGAAGTTGTGTAGACGGGTGGGTTGGACGAGGTCGGTGGCGTCTCTGTCGGGTAAATTGTCATCGTAATCGTTTCTGGGCAATCCACGAAAACAGTAGCCGTGGAGCGCGTGGACACCTCATCACCAGCAATGCGATCAAGACTTGCTGGACTCGTCGTGGTTGGGTCAGAACCACTCTCCTGGTACGGCGCTGGATCAGACCCATCGGCGTTCTTTGATGCAGCATAGTTGCTTGGATCTGCAGCCTTGTGATGTAACTCCAGATCGGCTGAGTAGCTATCAGGCGTGCCGGATGAAGGTTCAGGTGCAACTCCTGCCTCTGCGGCCTGACTACTCGGTGCATAGCTAGTGTATGGATCGGTCGAAGAGGAGTCTGTGTTCTCTGAGCTGGGCGAGGTTGCATCACAATCTCCAAGTGATGGCGGACTGGAGCTATCCATGCCATCACCGTACTCCACGTCAGAACCAGGATGAGGGTAGACCGGGTTATCTCCCTCCACGGTGACACATTGATTGATACTCTGGAGATCCGCTTTCCAGATGCCTGGCAGAGTGTCTATGCCTCCAGTAGACTCCTGTCTCTTTTGTGGTTCCTCGTTGCCGGAGCCAATCTCTACGACCGCGCAGTCCATGTAGAACTCCCTGTTGCCAATTTTGTTTTGCCAGCTCCAAGCAAGAAGTGCCTCGCCACTCGGAGCGTATGAAGGTACGGTGAAATCGTAAGATAGTTTCTCTGGGCATCCTCCGATCATGCTTTTGATGACCCTGAAAGTCTGACCTTGGTCGTAAGAGAGTGAAAGTTGACATGATCCGCCGCCATGTGTTGCGCTACCAGCGAGTGTTATGTTGTATGTTGAGCCAGGAGTGTAGCTGGCGGTCGGGGCTTGATAAAGGTCGGTGTGGTAGCCTTTGCATGGATAATTCGAGCCGCTTGAGCTGAGTGGTGAAGATATACTGTAGTCTATGAGGTTTTCGGGTGTTGAAGGGTTGTATTTTGATCTAAGCGGAGCCGGCCATGTCATCTGCATGTGGCATAGTGCTGGAGGGAGAGCGAGAAAGAGCGTGTAAAGCGTTGATGCTGCAGATGGGAGCGTTGTTCTTGAGAACATTTTGAGCGATGCGTTGCTGGATTGACAGTAGCGAGCGTTGTTAAGAAACAAAAGGATCACCGTGGTGATAAATGAGCGATAGAAGAAAGAGAGAAGTGGGCCAGCCACTGCTTACCAGTAGAAGATTGTACAGAAGGCTGGATACATGAAGCGCGTGAAGAAGGTGGGCAAGGCATGTGTTAAAGGTCGAAAAGCTGGCGGAAGACTTGCAGGTGGCGAGCATTCCTCGCGGTACAGGACGCGCGTGAGGCGTGAACCTAGTGAGAGGCTTGGTAGCATGAATAGCCTGCGCGGTAATGCAGTCAGTGTAACTTGAAGTTGTTACCGAAATGAAGTTGTCGGTTCGTAAGCGCCATGTTCGAGAACACTCCTAACTGCATATGCTGGCTGCTTGGTGTGAAGACAGCGACGTGGCTAAAGGGTGGACTCATTGACATGGCCATCACCGGGCGACATGCGCAAGTACATGACGATGTCACCCAACGCTGGCCCAGACAACATGCAAGATCTATGGAAGAGTGAGATGGACAAAGAGTGAGAGTGAGGTGAACTCCCCAAAGTCGAAGGACGACGTCGAAGCCATCAGCAAATCCAGCCGCGCGCTTCCCAAAACGCGTCTCCACTATCCGTCGTCAACGCCGCAATCAACAACAAACACGAAGAATCTAATCCGGAAAAATACAATGGCGCCGACAACCGATGCAGAAAAAGAACAGCGCCTAAAAGCCGCCCTCTGGTACAGCGTCGGCCAGACCATCGACTCCGTCTCCCTCGCCAAAGACATCAACGCCACTCCGCACTATATCGGGGCTTTGAGCGAGATGCTTTGGGGGCAGATAGGTATGTGAGCTTCTGAGAAACAGATGCGGAAGACATGAGTGCGCTGATACGAAGAATGTAGAGAACGTTAGCCATGATCTAGAGTCTTTCGCGAAGCACGCTGGGCGGTCTACGATTAATACATCGGATTTATTGCTTCTTGCTCGCAGGAATGAAGGCTTGGAAGAGGTCTTGAAGCAGCAAGCGAAAGACGTGAAGGAACGGGAGAAGAGTTGAGACCTGCCAGGTGTAGTGCTTGCGATTATTAATGATTACGAATTTCAAGAACACAGGTAGGCGTGTCCTTGTTCCTATGCCCCAATGCGTTTGAGAGAATGTCACTAACTTCACATAGCCAAAGCTTGCTGCCAGTGCATTCGTAAAAGAATCATTCGTCTATGGTCGTTCTACAAGGTCTATGCGACATTATATGCAGGCTTCGCAACATCCATCAATCTCCTACTCCTGCTTGTCCGGGAAGCCAAGGTTGACGCCGAAAGCAGGGTACACGAAGCGCGTCAGGCCCTTGACCTTGTGGATCTTGTTGAGCGCTTCCAGGTCTGCGGAGTCGAGCGGCACGACCTTGAGATTCTCGGCGATTCTGGTGGCAGTGACGGATTTGGGGAGAGGGGTGACGCCGCGGGCGACTGGGGAGGACATGTTAGTATGAGTATACTGTAATGACAAGACATTTGAGACATACCTTGGTAGCTGATGAGCACGGTACCGGGGCCGACGTTGTGCTTCTTCGCGACCTCTTGCACGCCGTCTTCGTTGAACAGAGGGCTGCCTGTGCTGCCGAGCGGGCTGTAGGCCTGGACTTGGATGCCCTTGGATTGGCAGAAGTCGACGATCTCTTGCTGGGGAAGGTATGGGTGGTTTTCGATCTGGTTGGCAGCCGGAACGGTAGTAGCGTCCTTCAGCAGCCTCTCGAGGTAAGGAACGCTGAAGTTAGAGACACCGATTGCCTTCACTTTGCCAGTCTTCTGCACTTCCTCCATTCCCTTCCATGTGTCGACGTATGACCAGTTTGTGTCGAGATCGCGGGAGCCGTCTTCGTGCTTGGGGAAGAAGGGGTGGTTGCCGTTCGGGTTCATGGGGACAGGCCAGTGCATGAGCCACAGGTCGATGTAGTCGAGGCCGAGGTTCTTCAGTGTCTGGTCGAGGCATTTCTCCGGAAGACCGGTCTGGTGGAATGTGCACCACAGCTTCGATGTGACGAAGACATCCTCGCGCTTAATGCCTGAAGCGAAAGCGGCCTTCAAGCCCTCGCCGACTTCGTTCTCGTTCTGGTAGATGAAAGCAGCGTCGATGTGCCTGTAGCCGCTCTTGAGCGCGTGCTCGACCGCAGCAGCAACCTCGCCGGGGCCAGATTGCCAGGTTCCAAGACCGACGGCGGGGATGGACGCGCCGGTGTTGAGCTTGAACTGAGTGTTGACAGACATTGTGTTTTGGTCACTTCCTGCTTCTGGATGTTTGATGAAGTCGGGAGTCTTCGCGAGCATGAAGTTGGCGAGCGACGGATTCATACTTGGCTACGGACAATTTTTTTCCACGTTGTCTTGGGACCTCGGGCTCTGCAAGGCCGAGCACGTAAGGTTAGGTGTACACAATGCACGGTTTCGTTGACGATGATGCAGCTGCCAGGCACGAAACCCTAATCGACGAACGTGGGGTGTGTCTGTCTGTCGGTGTTTGACACAGATACCCCGCGACACCTTGTCGGCGACCACCAGCGAGCACGAGCTGTGAACTCAGAGGGGACGTCAGAGCCACATCTTCGGCGCGCTAGGAAAAACTCTTCGGAGATACCATTCGCCTAGCGCCTTGGCTGGGCGTCGGTTCGGCGAGCTTCTCAAGCGAGAAGAGGCAAGAATGCCCGCTGGCGCTGCAAACCCAGCCGCCGCGTGATGCACGCGATCGGCGGTACGCATCAACTGTACTTCCGGACTGCCCGTCTAGGCAGTCGAGTGGAGACGTTGAGGGATTTTCTGTGCCTCCGCTCCGACAGGATTTTCCGATGGAGGGTAAGTGAGGCGTCCTCTCGCCAATCAGCTCTCATGCTTTAACACCATGACAGGTGCCGCGAGTGTTTGACTTCGACGACCCCGTCTGGGGCGTCTCCAGGCCGGAGTCCATAGGGCAGTTGGGGGCGTTCTGGGGCTTCTTCTGGGACGTCGATGTGGAGAGGGCGCTGGTGAGACTGGGTTGCCGCGTTGCTTGAATCGGATTCTGATCTCCTTCGAGCATGTCTTGCCTGGTTCCTTCATGGGAGGCAAGTGGAGGAAACCCTGGGGTTATGGGGTTGACGGGGTGAAGGGTTTATAGAAAGGTTGGTATCGTCGCTCGTCTCATTCAGTCGCTTCTTCATCAGACATCCCATCTCTATCTCTCTGAATCGTTCATACCATAGATCGATTCGTATAACACCAATCACCAACATACAACATGGCACCCGCAGCTGTTGCAATGCCGCCTGTCGAGGCTCCCAACGTTGCCGAAGAGTTCGTCGACCACAGAGACGGCCTTGCTCTTGAGGCCACTTCCGATGCCGTCGACGAGGTCAACGTTCTCAAAGCTGCCATGCGCGTGAAGAACGGTACTGCCACCAAGGAAGAAGTCGACTTGTACGAGCAATCCCAGTTCGATGCCGACAAAGACAAGACCCAGTTCCGCCAGTATGAGGACGCCTGCGACCGCGTCAAGAACTTCTACCGCGAGCAGCACGAGAAGCAGACCGTGGCATACAACCTCAAGGCCCGTAACGACTTCAAATCCCAGACTCGTGCGCAGATGACCATCTGGCAAGCAATGGAGAAGCTCAACACTCTCATCGACGAGTCCGACCCAGACACCTCCCTCTCCCAGATCGAGCACCTGCTCCAGTCTGCCGAGGCCATTCGTCGCGATGGCAAGCCCAAGTGGTTCCAGCTTACCGGCCTCATCCACGACCTGGGCAAGCTGCTCTTCTTCTACGGCGCCAAGGGCCAGTGGGACGTCGTCGGCGACACCTTCCCCGTCGGCTGCGCCTTCGAAGACAGCATCATCTATCCCGGCACCTTCGCCGACAACCCCGACTCCAAGGACCCCGTGTACAGCACCAAGCACGGCATCTACAGCGAAGGCTGCGGCCTCGACAATGTCATGCTCTCATGGGGCCACGACGAGTACCTGTACCACCTGTGCAAGGAGCAGAGCACCTTGCCTGACGAGGCCTTGGCTATGATCCGCTACCACTCGTTCTACCCCTGGCACTCGGCCGGCGGCTACAGGTGGATGATGAACGAGAAGGACCACGAGATGCTCAAGGCTGTCAAGGCGTTCAACCCGTACGACCTTTACAGCAAGAGCGATGGCATTCCCGACATCGTTGAGCTGAAGAAGTACTACATGGAGCTCATCAACACTTACTTCCCGCCTAGGGAGGGCGAGACCGAGCGTGTCATCCAGTGGTAGACGCTTGAGGCGTGGTTCTTGACGACGATGATGATGTTAGCGAAGTTCCTTCTTTTCGAAAGTCATTTACAGTGGCGTTTGGGTCTGGTTGACATATAGAATGCTCCCGCCTGGTTTTGGTTTGGTCGAGCTGAATAGTAAAACGACATAATGAAAGTCCTTGAATTGTATCGAGCCTGTGCGTCTTCGTGATCTCACCTTTACCCATGCATCAATGTCGAGATACCTTTGCCTTGGACCAAGAGCGAGTATATGGTGAGCAAACCGTGTCCTGACGAAAGATTGGTGGTGCTAGCGGTACCTGTGGCCGTCACTGACTCTTGCCACAATGACTTGAACATGGAGTCGTTAATGATCCCAATGATAGAGGAAGTGTATTGGTCAACGTAAACCTTGATCTTCTCGCGGTTGTCGAAGTGCGCAACTGACTCTAGTCCGGTCAAGGTCCAGCGTGGAAGCACCACGCTTGACCCCAAGATCGAGATCTTTCATTACAGAGCGTATTGCAATAATGTGAGTCTTGTGTTTTCTCATTTGTTCTGAAGGTGGATGAGGGTAGGGGTGCGCTCGCAGGCAGTCGGGTGATCCAAGTCGAAGCCCCTCCAACTTCTTGACGCTCCGCAAGCACATGCTCACTCGCAACCCACCCCATCCTCTTCACGATGTTATGACCACAAAGCCACGACCGCAACAAGTATAACGATATAATGATAAACGCAGTGCTAGTCTTCAACAACAACGGGCAGCCTCGGCTGACCAAATTCTACACTCAGTTGGTACGTGGAACACATACTCACCCATCCACCATCCACCTACTGGTCGCAAACCAACTTACACTCACCCCAGGACACCGCCGTTCAACAACGCCTCATCTCCGAAATCTTCACCCTCGTCTCCGCCCGCCCAAGCAGCAGCTGCAACTTCCTGCCCCTCCCTCCCCTCCTCGCGCCCTCCACCCCTCAAGCCTCCGAATCCAACGACGCGCCCTCGCTCGTAACGTACCGACACTATGCTACGCTCTACTTTATCGTCATCTCGACCTCCACCGAATCGCCGCTCGCTCTGCTCGATTTGATCCACGTCTTCGTGGAAAGTCTGGACTATCTCTTTGAGGATGTTTGCGAGTTGGATTTGATCTTCAACTTCGAGACGCTGCATGCTGTGCTTGGGGAGATGATTGTGGGCGGTGTGGTGGTTGAGACGGGGAGGGAGAAGGTTGTCGAGGGGGTCAAGGCGCAGGGCAAGGTCGCGAAGAGGCCGGTGAATTCGAGTAGGCCTGGAGGGATGTGGGCTGGGCGGTGAAGAGTGTTGGGCTACTCGGCGAAGATACGAAGGACACAGGAAAGCGAAAAATGCCGCACAGAGGACCAAGGAGCCTTTTGCAAGCCCTCGAGAGGCGCAGAGTGCCATATCGATGAAAGTCACAAAGGGCTTTATCCTCACTGGGCAATGCGTATGCAGAATGCACGGCCAGAGGACACCAGTGACGGGAAAGGCTAACACAACAAGCGCTAACAGGATGGGCTCGTGGGTGCATATTTTCGGCTGTCACTGCTCGAGAGTGAGCAAGTGTCGTTGCTGAGAGCACTGTGCCCTGCCACATACATACAATACACATTACGATCGAGCATGAAGCAAGCGTCACGCCTGCGTTTGCACAGGCTGCTTTGAAGCGAAGAAGAAACCAATTGTCGTTGCGACCCATATAACTTCATTTCGATCAAGTCTCATGTCGCAAATCTAAGGAAGCGTGGATTCATGTGCATACATCTATCCCGATACTGTCGCACTGTTTCAAACCATCTTTACCTCTTCCCCAAATCCACATCCAAAACCTTCACCAACCCTTCGCCGTTCCCCTCAGCCCTTCCACCTTCAACGCCAAAGAAAGGCTTAACAGCAACATCAACCACATCCTCCATCAGATTCTTGACCAGGTCCTGCAACTCGCCTCCCGTCTGCGCGAAGTCAGGGAAAGCGTTGACCTCCATCAGCCACGCGGTGCCCTCGCCATCAACCATGAAGTCCAAACCGTAGAGCTCAAACGCGTTAGGCAGAGGCTGGAAGTGGATGCTCATGCTCCGTGCGGCAGCCTCGAAAGCCTCGCCTGTGGCGGCGCAGATTTGCGAGAAGACGGATTCGCGCCAGTCGTCCTTAGTTGGTGTCTGCGCGCTTTGGGATGTAGAGAGATCGGAAGGTAAGGACCAGAAAGCGTGCACGCTGCCTTCGCGCTCGCCGCTTTGGAGGCAGGTGTTTGTCAGGTGAGCACTGAGGTCGGGCTCTGCGTCTTCCGCCGAAGGAGCGGCGTAGGGTTTGCCGGCGAAAAGGGCGAGCATGGGCTTGTAGACGTAGACTTTGAGCGCGCCGACGGCGAGGACGTAAGTGCGAATGTGGAATTTGCGGCCTGCTGAAGGGTGGGAAGGTGGCATGAGCATGGGCGGGTCGATGTATGGTTGTGCGACAAAGTGGCGGAGTTGCGAAGTCATGATTCCTTCTTCTTCATCTGTTCCGCCGGGTGGCTTAGAAGCTGAGACGCTTTCTTCGTCGCCAGAATGTGCTGCTTCATCATCGTCGTCTTCGTCCTCGTCGTCCGAAGGTGGGTCCCACTCCTCGAAGATGTCTGTGAGCTGTTCTTCGGAATTGAACAAGCGAATGCCTTGGCCTCGATCGCTCATTCCAGGCTTTAAGATCCACCATTCCTTCTCTCCGGGACCCTTAGCTTCATTGCGTTGCCAACTCTCATGCAGCTCGAACGCCTCGATTAAAGCATCGTCCAGGAATTCTGCAAAGTCGACCTCAAACTCCACTCCGGGTTTCACGTGGCGCTTCAACGCGCTTTCGGGATTCTTCGTGAGCCAGTGTGCAACGGTCATTGAGAGGTAATGCTTGCGGATAAGTGCTTTGCGGATGACATAGCTATTTGACAGGCATGCATCTGACCCGCTCATGAGCCTGTCAAAATCTAGGCTTTCGTATTGTCGCCATTGCAAGAATTTGCTGTCGTTCGACGGCAGCTCTGACGCATCTTTGATGAGAACGAGAAGTTCCGAGGGTATACGGGCTTTTACGGCGTTGATGAGTAGTGGTTGGACATATGGGTCCTCGTAATCAATACAAGCGTAGATCTTCTTATCGGCCATGCTTGACGTTTCCAATGTGGTTTTGACGTTCGGATCGCAAATCGTGAGGCTCAACTTTCCAAAAGCACTTCTCGACGTTCTGGACGTCCTGTAGAGCGGAATTTCTTCGGCGGATAGCGTGCAAGTTTCGCGTCACGCGTCGTGTGTCCAATGGCGATGCACAAGGTGGTCGAATAGATGAAAGTAAAACCAGACACCAAGCTCCTCTATGTCGACTTCTTCGGAGGCGCCTTTGTGAAGAAAGAGCTCAATTTCTTCATGCCAGTGGTGTTAGCCTTGGCAAGCTGCTGCACACCTCTGGAAGTGTTCTTCTTTTTGATCTCATCTTCTTCCTTCTTCTTTCGCTTGGCCTCCGCCTTTTCCATAGCATCTTCGTCATCGTCGGCGGTGCGCTTTCGGCTAACATTGTCGCTGATCGAACGCAGCGCCTGGGCCTGCTTCTTCAATCCGGCGATGTGGTCGAGTTGTTTGTCGAGTGGCGCGAAGTCAACCGGCGACGTAGGAGCTTTGAGAGCCTCCTGGATGCTCGCACGGAGGGAGGTGGGCACGTAGGAAACAACGAGGAACTCAATCGCTGTGCGTATCCTGAGAAGTTTCGTAACCTCGCTTGTGACCTCTGTCGCATCCTCGGTAGGAGTCGCGCCAACTGATGTTGCGGGAGTTGAAGCCCCGGTTGCGGTCGTCTTCGAAGCGCTAGAATCTTGCGATGTCGCTGCAGTTGTGCTTTCGCTTTCGGCACCCGGCGTAGCATCGTCTGCAGCAATGCTAATGCTGCTTTCTTCCCGCTTGATGCTCAGCACGGGTACTTCGAGGGCCTCTTTTACGAACCGCTCTTCCATGCTCGCTGGTAAACCTCTCGTTGCCATGTTGCTTGCTTTGGAAGCAAGTGCTGCGACAAGCTTCGCGTTTGATAGCTGATACATCTTGTCTTCACCGTCGCCCATGTCCAAATTGTCGCATATCGTGTCCATGCGTCGCTCCATTGTCTTCTCCAGCGCTGCAAATGCGCTTTGACGCAGCAACTGCTGCAATTGTGCCAGACCTTCTTTCTCTGTCGTGTAGACGTAATCCGAAAAGGTCAGGTAGCTGCCTGCATCACCGCCGGCAAGCAGTGGTAAAAGCATGAAGAGCGGGTCGACTGGTGTAGCCACAAACACCTCAGGCTTCTCCAGCACATAACCGGTCTCTTCTTGCCCTTCGACCGTGTCTTCGCCAGCATCCTTCTCTTTTCCCGTGGCCGAAGGCTCAGCAGCAAGAAGCAAACTCCTGCATGCCTTCTTGGGTGTGGATATTTTGGTGAATTCAAAGAAACCTTTCTTAGGGCAGACGAAGTATCGATGTGGCGATGAAGATGCTGGATCCGGTATGGTGATTATTCGAGCCTCTGGACTGGCACTCTTTGGCAACACGAAGACATGAGGCGGTTTGGCGACTGTAGGTGCGAGTGTTTTTGCTGCAGTCGTGTTCTCCTCAGGCGCCTCTTTCTTCGAGGGCGCGGCCTTGGTTGTCTTTCTTGATCTCGTTTTCATCTTGTCCAAGGAGCAATTGTGTTTGTGTTGATCCAAGTAAGATTGTCGAAAGATGCTGATTACCTATGCGGCTAATCAACGCCTCAGATCCAAATGTGAAGTTGTTGTATGCTCAAGATCAGAGACCAGCGAGAGTGTTAAAGTGGTGTTCGACGCGACGCGCCTTGCAGGGTCCAATGGCTGCAGCTTCCCCAGCTCGTTTCACATTGATGCTTTGCCGACGCCGAGCGCTGAGCACGACCGAGGGACTGTGTCACCAGAAACATGCAATAACAAGGCGTATTGATATGACAAGAGAGGCAACATGGTTGTCGTGCGTGAGTCGCCGCGCGCCAAAGTCTCACCAAGCAAGAACGGCGCATCATGGCCGCCGAAGTCGCCCTTCGAAGCGCTGATGGCCTCACCGAGCGGGAAGAGGCGGTGGGAGGACAGGAAGCAGCGCGCAGAGGAACGGTCGCCGTCACCGTCGCCGCTGAGGAGACCCATGAGCAGCTCGAAAGCTCTGCAGGATATCGCCATGGCCGGTGAAGAGGACGACGACGAGGCCGAGGACGAGGAGACTCTGCAGTTGAAGCTACAGCAGATTGAGATGAAGCTGAAGCTGAAGAGGCTACAGGGAAAGAAGAAGAGCCCGGATTCAGAGCTTACCGGCGGCTCGTCTACTGCAACCAGCAGCGTGAGGAGATCACCTGCAAAGCCTCTACAACCGCCTATGTCGCAATCCTCCTTCCGCCGTCAGGACGTCGAGGTACCTGTGTCGCCTACGCGAGAGCGCCAGCAGTTGATAGATCCGGTATCACCAGCTCGCGCTCGGCTCGGTCTTACTTCTGTTCCGAGAGCTCAAGACGTATCGCTCAAGCGCGCTCGAGATGGGTCGATTAAGCCTCCGGCATCACAACGCGCTCCTGTCTCACGTGCAAAAGAAGAGACACCCCGTCCAGTCTCTTCGTTCAGCGAACGTCTAGCAAAGTCAAGGCAAGAACAACAGGACCAGCAAGCCAAGAATGAGCGCATTGAGCGCACACGTAGCAGTGGCTTCAGCACCCGAGAGAGAGCCACTCCTGGTACCGCGTCCAGAGGTGGAGCTACGGGAAGTACTTCACGAATGCAGAACGGCACTGGCGGTGAAAGCATGCCGTCTCCGACCAAAGCTTCGAATGCTAGAGATCCGTCAAGGAGTAAGCAGGGACCTGCGCTCTCCCAACAGACCAATCCGTTCACCTCTGCGCGATCCGGCAGTCAACCGCAGCCACCTGCTGATGGTCATGACCATCGCGCACCTGTTGATGAGAGCGATGCCAACATCGCCTGGAACAAGAATGCTGACGGCAGTTCGTTCGATGCGTTTTCCAACGTCCACCTCTCCCGGAGACATATAGCGCATGTCGACGTGGCGAGAGCATTGGAAGGCTCAGAACTGTACACTCTACCGCGATTGCTCAAGGAAGTGAAAGCTCCCGAGTACGATCCTCCCGACTGCGAATCCGATTACATTGTATTCGGTATTCTTGCCAGGAAGTCTACCCCATACGATCACAAGAAAGGGCATCGAACAGCCGACGAAAACAAGCCTCAAGAGGATGCCACAGCCCCGCGAAACAAGTTCATGATCCTCACTCTGGTGGACTTGAAATGGGAGATTGACCTTTTCCTGTTTGGAACCGCTTTTGACCAATTCTGGAAGCTAACCGAGGGCACGCTTCTTGCTATTCAGAACCCCATGATAATGCCACCGAAAGGCAACCAGAACAATGGTCGTTTCTCTCTCAAGCTTGGCTCATCTGAAGACCGAGTCATGGAAATAGGCATCTCTCGAGACCTGGGCTACTGTGTCAGCGTAAAGAAGGACGGCGAAAAGTGTAATGCTTGGATCGACAAACGCAGCACACAGGTCTGCGACTTCCATCTGAACCTTATGATCGACAAGAACAGGAAGGGTCGGATGGAAGTCAATACAATGTGGAGAAAAGGCGACACCGACAACGAAAAGCAGTGGAGAAAGAAACGGGATCCCGCCAACGCAATCAAAAAACTCCCTGGACAACACGCTGGAGAGCATGGTAGAGTATGGAGCGTAAACACAGGATATGGTAAAAGCGCTGCCAGCATTCTCGACGGCGAAGACAAGGCCACTGTTGAAAGCTTGACCGCCGAAGAGACCTCTCGGAAGCGCATAGCCGCTGCCCAGCGTGAGCGAGATCTGGCCAAAAAGCTCGAGAACATGGGAGGTGGTGTAGGTGCCGACTACCTACGTGCTAGGCAGACCACTACAACAACTACCATTTCGTCCATGCATTCTTCGCAAGAGAGGACCAATTTCGAGAAGCCTTCAGCGTCGGACCTGGGCCTCCTCAGTAATCGAGCATCCTCCACCCGTCTCTCACCAGGGAAAGACCGCAAGCGCCACTTTGGCTCAGCCGCCATCTCTTCAGCAGGCGCCGAAGCACTGGGTTGGGGTGGCGCGAAGAAATGGGGCCTTCTACAGCCAAAGGAGTCTAATAACAGACTCGGCAGCCCAGAAAAGGGACAAACGACCCTCAACGCCCAACAGGCACCGCCGCCTCGCGGTGCGATCCGACCTCGAAGCCAGGACGGAAGCATGAGCCCCAAAAAGAGAGCACGATTTGCGCTCGACAAGGGTATCAGGGAGCCGGGGCGCGAATCCTTAGGTACTGTGGCTGCTGGTGGGAGGGTTATTGACGACGATGACGACGACGATGACTTGGACATTGTGTAGCATGCTTTGAAGCTGCTGAGGGGGCTTGCTTTGGATGGGCTTGCTGCAAGGAACGTGTAAGCGTTGAGTATAGCTTGCCTTACAGACAGAGTATCTACTATGCCATTGTTCTGCAAGTCGTCAGACCCGAGTTTCCGAGGCTCTCGACTCCTATCTCAAAGGACTACCACTTCACTTTAGTAAGCCTTACAAGCGTTGACTGTATTTACCGTCAGGCTGACATGGCCAGCAGGGCAAAGCGATATTTCCCGGGAAACAGTTTACTGTATTGCTAAAAACGAGCGACTATAGGAAAACCCAGACGACCATGCTCTATGAAAACCAAAGGACTCCAAATGCAAACATCAGCATACTGACAAGAACTCTCCACTCTCTGAACACCGCTCCCACCATCGAACGACCGCCAGCAGCCATTCGCCTCGCCCCTTCATCACCACCCAGCACCTTCTCACCGTCCAACCAACGATCAATCTAGCAATCAAAATGGCACCACCAATCATACTGGTGCCTCCACCCATTGCTCGGCCTGGCACTCTTCTGAATATACCTGTAACAATCGTTTCCATTCCACTTCTGCGTGTCGTACGTGAGCGTGAGAGCGTCCTGCGAGCTGTGGCCGTCAAGGAAGTTCCCGGTTGGGTGGCTTTCGATGACGAAGTTCTTGCCGCGGGTCGTGGCGATGTTGATGTCGGCGGGGTTGGTGCCACCCCACTGCGCGACTTGGGCGCCGTTCTGGTCGATGATGGACAGCTCCCATTTGTCGGTGTAGTTGATTGCTTCGAGGCCGTTGGAGGCTGGGAGGGAGATGTGTTAGGGGGTGTTTGGGATGAGGGAGAGGGCAATTGGGAGGGGCTTACTGTTGAGGTGGATACCGGCTTCGCATTTGTTGGGCTGCCAGTCGGCGCGCTTCTCGAGGGTGGTTTCGGGGGAGGTGGTTGGGGCTGCGAGGATGGCGGTTGCCAAGAAGGCGGTCATGATGAATGATTTGGAGATCATGTTGGCGGTTTGGCTGTTGTTGATTGTTGGGTGGTAGGTTTGTTGTTGTCGTGTCTGGGATGTTGTGTTGATGTCTGGATGAGAGTTTGACGAAGAAGGGATTTCATAGTCCTTATATAGTAGGATCAAAGTGTTTCTGACCGCCGGATTGTTTGACGATACGAAGACCTTCAACGAATCTGCGCCTGGAATTAGTAGTAATCATGTGCGACGATGGCATTGCGGCTGTGTTTGTGTATCCATGGAGTTCAGCTTTGGGCACATCAACATATTTGTGCCCTTCAGCTTCAAGGACTTCTTCGTTACACTCGTGTCCTTCACATTCTTTTGTTCTCAATATACGCAGCTGGCGGTCAGCAATGCTCGCCGCAGCGGTGAGTGCTGTTGGCAAATATGCTTTTCGTCGGGATCGCGGTAGGAATACTGAGCTCTGGTGCACCCCAAGGATTATGTCCTCTGTTGACCAAGTGTGAATCCGAGCGAAAATTTTCGCGGGGCCTGGGAAAACAATTAGTGGAAGCGCTTCGGATCAGAGCACTTCACGGTCGTATCATAGGGATTCATGGTGTTTCGGTGCGCTTCAAGGTATCGAACGAGATCCACGACGAGCAATGAACGGTTTCCGCTCAGGGAAAGTTATTGTAACAAGCCGCAGCCGACATCCTTCGGACCTCGTACAGTCTGTGTCGTCTATGTATCCCGTTTAGGTTCGAAGGTGGTAAACACGATTATCAGCAGTCCAAACTTCCGACAGGCGTCCCGCCGTAGTACATCCTGCACTGATCCCAATGTGCGTGTAAATTGAAATCGAATGAGATTACTCAGTGACGGATGGCCCAACAAGGCCGGGCTGAAAACAATCTCCACTCATGATCGATTCAGCTATGCACAGCTATCACCCTCAAACCAGCATCACGCCTTTGCCGTTCGCAAATAGGAAGTCATCGGGTACTCGCCCTTGACGGCAAATTCCTCCAGCACTTCAAAACCGACACTCTGGTACAGCTTTTTCGCTTCCGGAGTCGATTCGAGGTAAGTGTCCTGCCCTGCCTCGTCTGCAAGTTCAACAACCTTGAGTAGAAGACGCTTCGCAATGCCCTGGCGTTGATGCGCTGGATCGACCGCCATACTTTGTACGTCTGCAAGAGAGTCAGTTGAGTTGTCAGTCTTCCAGGGCCCATAGGCCACACCAGTCAGACTTACACCACAGATCCTTCCTGTCTCCCACATTGCGTTTCCTCACTTCTTCCATTTCGCGTTCGGCCAAAGCAGCCAGCTCCCGATCTATGGTTGCCGGTGCTTCCGTGAGGCGTTCGAGAACACTGGTGGTAGTCTTGGGCTCCCCTTCCTTCTCGGGTGCAGCTGCTCCAGTATACCCAACAACGTTTCCAGTCTCAGAGTCGATGGCTTTGAACCAGTGTTTGCCAGGTCCCGTCATGCGGAGTTTGTTTCGTCCGATACGCCATTGCAGATGTTCGCTTCTTTGTGCGGGAGTGAGGTCGGCGTATTTCTCTATAGCGCGATTGAGAGGCTCTTTCGAGAAAGCTAGGAGGCCTATGGGCACAAGAGTCGAAGCATCTTCTGGCGTGGCTGGAACGATGTTGATGGTCATGATTTCTGATGCTCACGGAACTATTGTTGTCAATGTGGAAGGGATGTGTGAGAAATAGTATCGCAATCTAGTGTTGACCCCCAAGTACACTGTGACTTCGGGACTTCTGGCACCTATATACTATAAGACAGACGGATGCCGCCTAACCTGATGCCTAAACGATCATGCTGGTTGCTACGTTACCTTATCTTTTGTGTGGCGCAATGACGATTCCTTAGCGCTAAATTCTGCGGCGTTCTCTATCGGCATTCGGTGTTGGAATTGAATCCTTCAATGTCACCTCAATATAAAACTTTAGCGAGCAAATTCGGCAACACCGACGAGCATTCGCGCTCAGTTCATTCTGGTGGTATATGAAAGCTCTCAAGTCAAATCGCTATCACTTTTTTGCGTCCTTTCTACAAATCGCCCTTGAAGTCCTGGAAACCGGGAGAGTGCTTGGAGGGAGTCTTGATCACATCCTTCTCTGCGCTCTCTACAACCTTTGCAAACTTCTCCCCAGATTTGGGATCGTGCTGGAAGAGGTGATCTTGAACCAGACGTCTGGGTGTCTCGCCCATCCAGTTGAAGAGAGAGAAGTCTTGGAACTCATCTGGAATAAAGTATTAGCTTGTGCCTTCTATTGCAGAGGAGACTGAAGCATCAATCAGGACTTACCAGCACGGAAGATCTCCAGAACCTCCAAAGGCTCATCATCGCTGAGGTTCTCAATGAAGTGGCCCATGTTGCGGGGTACAATGCCGACATCGCCTGCCATGTAGTCGAATGTGCGTGCATTGCCTTCTGCGGCAAAGATGGTGACACGAGCACGGCCCTTGATGAAGAATGACCTAACGTTACAAATTAGCATACTGCACTGACTGGGCTATTCGTCGGCCAAAAAGCTCACCATTCATCAGCGTTGGGGTGCCAGTGCATTTCACGCAGCGCACCAGGCTCGATGTCGAGGTGGCCAGCAGCGATGGTCTTCGAGATCGGGAAATTCTTGCTGTCTACAATGCGCGCTTTTCCGCCGCTACCCTCAACTGGTGGGGTATCAAGCATGTGGTGGGTGTACTGGTGCTTCGACTTCTTGAACGCAGGAGGCTTCTCCTTGTCGATGCTGTCGGGAATAGAGCCTTGGATCTTGTCAGCTAATGCGTTCCCCAAACACCATGGGATCCTAGAAACTGACCTCGGAAAATGTACTTGTCCTTCTCGTGGATGTTCTCGAAGATCTCGGGAGGAAGACGGAAGTTCTCAGCCACGACCGCCTTGGGCGTGTGCTCAATCCACTCGTTTAAAAGGAAAGTGGAGTCCTCGGAGAAGTCGCCGCTATCGAAAACCAGCAAGAACTCGGTGCCATTTTCGCCCAGGCCTTGGAGTGAGTGAGGGTGACCTGATGGGAAGTACCAGAGGTCGCCTTCTTTCAGGTCGTCGATGAAGGAACCACCCTCAGTGTCGAGTGCGGTAACGCGGACCTCGCCTGCAACTGTCAGCATTGCTGTTCAAGATGTTATTTGTTTTGAGACACCTCACCCTTGAGAACGTATGCCCACTCGGCCTCTTTGTGCCAATGAAGCTCGCGGATGACACCGGGCTCCAGACGCATGTTCACACCAGCAATCTCCTTGGATGCTGGCATTTCGCGGACTGTTGTCTGCCTTGTCCAACCGCCCTCCTCAATGCGGATGTGTGAATCAGAGAAACTCCTGAGATCGAATTAGAACATGTACCTGGTATGCCGCAATACCCACTGGAATCGTCCTTACCATCGCAAATTGGGCAAGATGCCGTGATCAGTGCTCGGAGG
Source organism: Cladosporium austrohemisphaericum (assembly GCA_022813715.1). Lineage (NCBI taxonomy): Eukaryota > Fungi > Ascomycota > Dothideomycetes > Cladosporiales > Cladosporiaceae > Cladosporium > Cladosporium austrohemisphaericum. Next base: position 2,225,495 of record JAKLLY010000001.1, read on the forward strand.
TCGTACAAGGTCAGGGTTTTGGCGGTCTCTGTCCTTGTTCACAGGACCAAGTACACTGGTACCATCGCCATTGCGCTAATGCTCGTTAATTTCGTGTGTTATCCGATGATGATCGCAGAGACTTACCACCGGCAGCGGCTGTACGCCGTCACCGTACGTGTCATGCTTGCGATCATACGGATCTTTCTTGAAAGGGTAGCCGGCGGTGTCGTGATGCTCGAGCGGCAGCTGGTCCTGTTCGATTGGTGCTGCAGAGCAAGTCGACAAGAGCAATGCTGCTGAGAGCAGGACGTTAGAGTTGTACATCATCGTGACTGTGTCTCTGGAATGTACAACCAGATGCAATCCTCAATGAGTGAAAAGGTTAAGAAGGCAGACAGGAAGCTCAAAAAACAAAAAGAGCTCTATGGTAGCTTGTCTCCCAGCATTGGCACGAGCAGGGTAGGGACGCGCCGGGACGTATACTGACATCATGCCCAAACAAATGAATGAGGAGACCTTTGCGGCGCACCAATGCCTACGCCCATCTTCCCGCCGTAGCCGTACCGCCGTACCAAGAAACTCACCTGTATGGGATTCATGCACGTCGAATGGTAAGGCTTTCAGGAACGATCAGACCGTAAGAGCCGCGGGCTAGCTTGGAGTGTTTCACGGTTGACAGTAGGGCATCGGACAGGCGGCTATTGCGGCCATTCTGATCTCACGTGATTCATTCGCACTCCCTCTATCCCGATGCTCTGTTTTCCCCGCACGACGGAGAATAATAAGCGACCCAAGCTTTCTCGGCAAGCGTTTGGTCTAATGCACCCCTCATTCGAACGTGAACTGCAGCCGTGGCATCAGTCTGGCCACATGGAGCCGCGTGGGCGATATACCAGCTCGACCAGCCACAGCGACTAGGAGCCATATCAGCCGCCAGGACCGCCGTATCCGCTGTCGTATCGCGCGGACGAAGGACTGCTCGGCATGCAGAAGAGCACGTGAGGCTCAACGACGACTCTATCGCCGCCACTATCACGCTGTCCACTGGAGGCTTGGGCACAGTAGTTTGAGGCCGCGGTATCCGGATCGCCTACGGCGGAATGTCGTGATACCAGACCGGCAGACGCAAGACGCTGTGCGCCGGCTGCGGCGGGCTGACTTTACGTCTGGCGACCTCCGGGTCTCCACGAGGGAGAAATCGGAGCGTTTGCGGAAGGCATTGACCGCAGACAATCTGATATATGGATGCAGTGTCTCTGCTACATTTCAGCGAGCGTTGATTTCGCTATTGCCGCCTTAGATCAGCAACACATCGCTTTGCTTCTCAAGGTCGGTCGAGCTGGATATCACGGCACCGTAGCGCTGCCCTCGGATTTACGGAAACACCCTTGTCATGCTAACACTGCGCTCGCCACTGGCCATGCAACAGTTTCCCCTCTGACACCAAACAGCTCGAGACTCACGGCACGCCTATGCTTGACATAAACGCCGTGAAGCTTCTTGACAAGACCTACTCAGCTATAGATCACAACTACTACTCATGGCCGCAGCATCCGCAGCACCCAATGCGTCGGTCCTGCCATTTGCGTGCTCTAGATAGCTAGGGCCCCTGGGCCTATCCTCAATCTGAGTGCGAAAACTTGCGGGGTATCTTGGTGTGGTAGACATGAAAGCTTGTAAGCAGCGGCGGTAGTGGGCTTATCATCACCAAAGATTGGCTGACTGGAGCCCTCTCCGCGCTAAATCTTGCGATCAAGAGTGGTATTGTGAGATCACTGAAGAGACCACGCAAAGATATTCTCGTGGCAAGGTTGGCATTATCATGAATCGATATGTACTTACTCGAGAGCTAGATGGCTGGGGACGAATGAAGTGCTCTCAAAGCCATCGAAACGTCAATCTAGTCACGGCAGATGAGGGCGTCTGCATGGTACTGGTACAAGGTACTTCTGACTGCCACGGGATGGCTGCATGTACCTTTGTATCTCGAAGTAGTCAATGAGAGTCGATCGAAGGAGCTGGCCTGGCTAGGGTGTCTGCGGCAGCCTCTATGTTCACTTAAGCGACACATGACACCAGCCATATACACACCTTACAAGTTCGCAGATCAATCCTTTTTCTTCACTACATTCTACTTGCCTGAGCAAGATCGAATACATTGAGACTACATTCATCGATTCATCATGAAGGTGGTTGACGCTGCCATCAACGATGTCCGCACGGACTACACGTGGAACCGAGTGGGTCGGCTCACGAAGCGAGGTCTCAAGGCGTCGCCTCCAGTAGCGGCTCACTATGTTATCGACAAAGCACCGATTATCGGATGGCTGCCACGATACAACCCGAGATGGATCATCAACGATGTGATCGCAGGCTTGACCATTGGGTGAGATGAGGCGTCAAGTATCACAACGAGAACAGTGCTGACCAGAAACGCAGATTGATGCTCATCCCGCAAAGTCTGTCGTACGCGAAGATTGCTACGATCCCGGTCGAATATGGTTTGATGTCGAGTTGGCTGCCGCCAACGATCTACGCCATCATGGGTTCAACGAAAGGTAGCGTTGCAGGGACAGAATATAACGATAGCAGGCGCTGACATGGAACGATCAGATCTCTCCACAGGACCAACTTCACTTCTTGGATTGACTACGGCTGAGGTCATCCACGGCATGGAAGGAGAGGGCTACACGCCTGTGCAAATTTCCTCCGCAGTGGCATTGTGCATCGGTTTGTACGGCATCATCGTTGGGTTCCTGAACCTGGGGTTCCTCCTTGAGTTCATTTCTCTGCCTATCCTTGCCGGGTTCATTAGTGCAGTCGCCATCGTCATCGGTCTAGGTCAGGTTCCCTCACTTCTCGGTGAAGCTGGTGGTAGCGACAGCACCGCCGGCAAGATCCACGACATGTTTGCTCAACTTCCGGAGGCGAATGGCTACGCTTGCGGCATCGGATTCGGCGGCCTGGTCTTCTTGACCATCCTCGAGAAGGCTGGCAAGCGATGGGGTGACAAGTACAAGGTTGTTTGGCTACTGTCCATCACCCGTGCCTTCCTCTGTCTGGTCTTGTTCACCGGCATCAGCTATGCGGTCAACGGCAAATACGGTGACGATGATGATAGCTACCTTTTCGAGGTCGTCAAAGTCTCAGGCAGCGGCATCATTCCTCCTTCTATGCCACCTTCGGATTTGATCTCCAAGGCCTTCCCACGCAGCATCGTTCCATTCATCGGTCCCGTCTTGGAGCACATCGCCATTGCCCGGGCTTTCGGTGTCAAGAACAACTACGTCAGCGACCAAACGCAAGAGCTTTGCTACTTCGGTGTTACCAACTTCGTTAACAGTTTCTTCCATGTCATGGGTGTTGGCGGTGCTATGTCTCGTACATCAGTCAACTCTCAGTGCAAAGTCAAGTCACCGCTTTCTGGAATCGTCACGACGGCTGTCATTCTCATCTGCATCTTCAAATTGACGGGTGTGCTCTACTGGATCCCTAAGGCGACCCTGGCAGCGATCATCATTTCTGCCGTCTGGCCTCTGATTAACCCACCATCAGTATTCTACAAGTACTGGAAGACATCTCTTGCCGACTTCATCACGTCTATGCTCGCTTTCTGGATCTCCCTGTTCGTCAACACGGAGGTCGGACTCGGCGTAGCCGTCGGCTTCAACATTGTCTACGTCTTGCTGCGCCAGACATTCACGAGCGTCAAGTCAATTTCCAGTGGAGACCACAAAGAGCTTTCCGAGTTGCAACAGAGCCTGGAATCCTCGCACGGCATGCCATCTACCATTCCCGATGATCTGCGCATCTTCCGCTTCCATGAGTCTTTCTTCTTCCCCAACGCTTACGGCATCAAGACCTCCATCCTGAACACCATCAAGACATGGCACTCGCCAGCGTATAGTGAGCGCAACGGCGCTGAAGCCGAACGTATCTGGTCGGTTCAAGGCGAACGTCAAGTGGCACGTCTTCGCAAGAAGAACAAGGTCACCGACCCCGACAGTTTGCCACCAGTCAATGTTATTGTCTTCGACTTGACGAAGTGCAACCATCTCGACGCCACAGCTTGCACTCAACTGAAGCAGCTGGTCACTGAGTTGCGCTTGTACAGCGGCAAGCAGGTCGAACTCCGCTTTACTGGTGCGTCTGATTACGTTCAGACCAGAATGTGGCGTGCGGGCTTCGAACTCGTGCAATACACCAACGCCACTCGCGAGGATGAAGAGAAGAATACGCCTGTGCACTTCCCAAGCATGGCGCAAGCATTGTCTGCCCCGAGAAGGCATGGCAGTCAGATCTGGAAGGAGAGCTTGGATGAGAAGAAGGGCGACACGGTCGAGCGAGTTGAGAACATCGATGAGAAGGTCTGATTGGTCGTTGAACTGATTTTGGCATCTTCTATCACGTATCATGTCTGTAGGCGCTGGCACGCACTCTTGGGACTTCTATCACTACGTATATAACGAATAATGGCACATACATCTGAAGGGATCATTTGGCGGTATCTTCCAGCAATGGGTTCTCAGAGCGGCTCTCAATTGCTCACTCCACCGCAGTCCAGCAACTACCACATTTCGGCTTAATGGAAGTATTCTTGAAAATCATGTCTGCACAATGGCGGCCCACGTGAATGTTGCTTGTTTCGACTCACCGCGTGCTATCCACGAGTCTTGTCCTCTTGTCTTAACATGCATACCTTGGTACTCACTAACCATTCCGTGACTGCCACGCGACAATCAAGAAACGCATTAGCGTAGCCAAGACCATGCGATCTACTCCCAAAGCCGGGGTAGCTCGATGGGCTTGGTCGGCAAGAGCGGGTCGCGATATAGTTTGGAAGTGAGGAGAAGCGCCGCCTCGATAGCCGCAATCCCCGATTTACCCGAGCATCACGACTCCCAATGGCTCGCGCTCCAAGATGTTGGCAGCATCGAGGCCGAGCGCTGGCTATCGGTGAAAATAGTTGAAACGACGAGGGCGGGAGTGCCGTGTTTGTTCCGCAAGTGTACTTGTGTATACATTCTTGCAAGTCGGTCAGATTGACGGTTTTGTTCAAAGCATCTCTCACTATCGAGGCATCATGTCGCCACAGGACGGGTACAACACGATCTCACAGAATGGATTTGCCCCCAATGAAGATCACGCCGAGGGCGCATCGCTACTAAGGAAGCCCAATGGATCAGACAGCGACAAAGCATCCTTGACATCTCGGTTGCACAAACACTTCACCGTGGATGTCAGCAAGTCATGGGCCGATATTGCATTGCTGGGGTGCTACATCATCACCGGACTCCTGGACAGCAGCAGCGTTTTCATCTGGGGCAGTTTCGTCAGCATGCAAACAGGTGAGGAAAATGTTCAAATCAACGTTAGTGGAACGAAATGGTATTAATATGCCGAAATCCAGGCAACACCGTCTATCTCGGTCTCGGCATCGTGGCTCCCAATGATAACGACCGCTGGATCCGCTCCGGAATCTCAATCGCCTTCTTCTGCCTCGGAAGTCTGTTCTTCAGCCTCTACCACCGCAAATTGTCACCGCGTAAACGCTGGGTCCTGGTATCGTCACACATAATCCAGCTCCTCCTGATCATCAGCGCTGCCTGCATGGTGACCTTTGGGCCCCCAACAAGCAAAGAAACGCCCTTCAACTTCTTCATCGGCGCGCCCATCGCTCTCATCGCTTTCCAAGCTGCAGGCCAGGCTGTCACTTCTCGCGTGCTGCAGTTCAATGGCCTTACGAGCGTGGTGCTGACGTCGATTTACTGCGATCTTTTCTCGGATCCTAGCTTGCTTGCTGGGTTCCAGGCCAACCCGGAACGAAACAGGAGGGGAGCTGCGCCTCTTTTGTTGCTGTTTGGTGCTATCTTGGGTGGACTATGGGCGCATAGTAGCATTGGTTTGGCAGGTGCTTTGTGGACTGCGGTCGTGTTGAAGGCACTGGTCGTCGGTGCTTGGATGCTTTGGGCGGCTGACACGAAGGCATGAGAACGCCGGAGCGGAACGTTTTCAGAAGGTGTCTGCGGACTGATGGATCGCATGGCATGGTCGTGTGTCCGCTTGTCGCGGCTAGAAGAAATGGCGTTCGACAGTTAGCATCTGGGCTACAATATTGCATTGGCCGAGTCAAAGCTATCTCCCGCGAGAGTGGAAATGGGCCATCATTAAGAGAGGCACAACGCCAAATTCAGATCGACTCGTGGATGAGAAATCTTGTTTGTTTTCATACAATTAGAGAAAAGTCGAGAATGAGAGTTATGAGAAGCAACAAAGCTTCCAGCACTCGGAGATGCACCCGACCAAAGAAACCAATGCAGTCAATATGCCCAGTCAAAGAGCGATGTCGCCAACCCGCAAATAAAACGCCAACGCTAAAGTAGAAATTCAGCCGCCCAACCCAAGTCCAACACCAGTATCCAGAATACCCAAAAGATCCAACGATAGTGATTCCACGCCAATCTAGTCGCAAATGCTTCATCCACTGCTCGCCAGCGGCACTCCGCCGGGCAAGTCCTGTACCAACCAGTCGACATTCCCTAACCATCTCTCCAGGTATGCCTTCTTTTCGCCAGTCGACCTCGTCTCGCCCGATCGTTCATCGACGTCCATCGAGCTTCCGCTGCTCTCAGTGGAGCTTGTTCGCGAATGCAAGATGAATCCAGCAGCAGACTTGCTAGGGCTGCGCTGAACGGTGGCCATATCCTGCGCTTCGCTCGCCTCGGCCTCTGCAGCTTCAGGCATCAGGTAGAAAGATAAAAATTCCATGGCGCGCACTCTCACGTCTTTTGCTGTTCCTCTGCTCTTTAGAAGGCTGGCGACTGTGAGGAGGCCGTCCATGTCTTCGAATGTGCGGGCGTTGCGCGGGCACTCGAGCAGTACTGTCATCAACACCAGTAATGATTGCGATTGGAGTGCTGGAGGGTTTGCGGAGTCGAGTAGGTCGAGGAGGATGTTGAGGTATATTTCGCGACTGAAGAGTGATCGCGACGGAGGATGGAGGAGGAGCATTCCTTGTAGCAGTTCGAGCGCGGAGAGGATGACGATGTCGTTGTCGGAGGAGCCGGGCATACCGAGAAGGCGCTCGAGTGTGGCGATGAGTCTTGAGACCACTGTTGGTTGGAGTGTTAGCAGTCTCAAGCGATGTGCCTGTTGACTTGTACCATCACTCACCATTACACCTGAATCCTTCTTGGAGTCTGAAGAACTCTCTGAACGCGGCATCCTCCCTCAACACTCCCAGGCCTTTAGCCTCAGCCATGCCATCACCACCTTTCCTGGGCGAGCGCGCCGGCGCGCTCGACAAGCAAATCTGCGCCAGCAAGCCTTCGATCTGTCGCAGGCCCTTCTTGATCTTCGTCGTGTCGACGGAAGAGATGTTGTCGAAGGCCAGCGAGAGGAGAGACTCCATGGCGGGCGGGTGTGTTGTCTGGTCGAGAACCCTTGAGCTGGGTGTCTGTCGCAATGGAACGCCTTTTGGATCTCTCGATTCGATGTTGGGCTTTCGCAGCTAAAGCTTAGGTTCATGCAGCTAAATCGGTACAATGTCATCTTTTCTCCACCATGTTGTCTGGAAAGCGGGAGCATCTTGCCTCCCGAGCTGGCAGGGCGACACCCGCTAGCGCGGCTTACGTAATGAATCCCATCCATGTACTTCCTCATCCTCCTCCTTCTCCCCCTCCACGTCCGACGATGCAACGTACAGCGTGAAGTCGAATGCTTGGTGGCACTTCTTATCAGCTTGAACGCAGCATATCCAACCACAGCGTGTGCCGAAGCCTACTCCGGGCGAGCCATTACTCACTCGCTTGTCAGACGCGAGATGCAAGCCATCTTCCTAAGATGGCTGTTTCCATCACAGCGTGACGGACGACTTGCAGATGTGGCGCCCAACGACAGTCGAGTGCTTTAGCTGAACCATGACCATCGCTCTTGGCGAATCTTCTTGCGCTTTTCTCCATTGTCATGCCAACATGTCGTCAGGCCATACTCACGCGAGCCTTGCAGAGACCGCTCAGCAGCCTAGAAAACAAAGGTCAGCGTCAGTGATTCCATCTCTTTCCCCGTACTTGATCTGTGACGTTACAGAGGCCTAGGAGAGACTCCATCCGACATCTGCAATGGCAGGCTCAAAAGTAGCACCACGCCAGGTCGCACAGTCTCAGTCTGATGCTGCGCCCTCGACCACTACGTTCGAGCTCGTCGAGCTGCAAGCACCCGAACAGGAGTCCGAAGCGCTCGTTCAAGGCTCGAATCGATCAAAGTGGCTGCAATGCCTCGAACGGTATCATCTCGAAGTCTTTGCCTGGTGGAAGTTGGAGATCCTGGCTTGGCTGCTCTCCCTGGCTGGTCTGGTTGCTATCGCCGTGGTTTACAAAAGTACAATGGTCGTGGCCTGTCCAATTTAGGTCTGCCTAGACGTCTCACGAGCAACGGTATCGTTGCAGCGCTGTCTGCGGTCAGTAGAGCTTGCCTCATGATTCCAGTCAGCTGGGTCATCCTCCAAGAATTATGGTTGATGTATGCAGACGAGGCTCGTCAATTATGTTGCTCCAGCCAGCTGCGAGATCTGGATGACTACGACTCGGCGTCGCGCGGCCCTTTCGGCTCTTTAACTTTGCTTACCAGATAGAACAAATTTCGGTGAGGTTGCGTCGATGATCATTGTGGTCATCGTATGAGTGCCCTAACATCGTAACAGCGTTATCGCACAGCTATTAGCGCTGATCACAGTGGTATCTCTGGGGTATGGGACGTTCACCCAGCAGTTGATTGACTACAGCAATCCTGTTGTAGTGGACAGCTTTTCTAATCTTAATCCCCGGAACGTTCATTGGACCGCCGAGGTGTCTAGCCCAATGAGTAAGTATTCAGCGGCCGTGCTGTTCTATAATCCAGATTACCAAACGCTTGTAGATCAGTCGATGGATCTCGGTATGATTGCTGCCATTCATAGGGGAATGGTGTCGCGGGACACCACTAGTGTCCCCAGCTTTTGCCCTTCAGGTAACTGCTCATGGCCTTCTACCCCGTAGTGGCCGCGTTTACTGAAGCATGTGTACCGGCCACATGCTTCAGTAAACGCGGCCACTAATCTTCAAGGAAGTATACCTCACGACGCTGACTCACGCAGGAAGGGTGCCAATGCCAGCAGCGTATACTGTGAAGTCAAAGGTCTACAATGTCTGTCGAGAATCCATACGGGCGAAGCTACCGCATTCGGAGTGAGGCATGCTGCAGGAAGATCTACATAGATCCGAATCTTGCAACCAAATCGCGTAAGGCGCATCAAGCTTCAAACAAGCTCCGGCAAGCTTCGCTAAGGTATGTATTCAAGCCAGTGAACTCATGTCGCACGCTATCGTGGCGTTCACTTATGTACATGCTACTTGCGCAATTATGGTCCTTTTGCCTATTCGGGTCAAAGTCCAAGGTACCCGATGCCATATGATTACAAAGAACCCATCACGGCCTATGTTGTGTTAGAAACCCCGATACCAGTACTGTACTTGTTCGTCCGAGGAGTGCAGTATGTACGCAACTGCTCGGCTGACTGATGCCTGACACATCTTCGATGGCGTTTTGATATGGGCGTCCACTAGCTCTCAATGACAGTACTATAAAGGCACACAAGGATGGTTGACTGTAGAGCTATCGCTGGTACCTCGCCACACTCCCAGCACTTTTCACAAAATGAAATCATTCACACCATGCGCATTAGCCTTGTTGGCATGGGCAGCTATGTCTGTCAGAGCAAACCAATCGGCCACCCCACTGTCACCATCGGAATCCTTCGTCTACACTACACCGGCGATGTACTTGTGGGTAAGTACAGCCTATGCTTTCGGCAGCCTTGAATGACATACTAACCGACCCCAAGCTCGAAGTCAAGCAAGTCGAAGTTTTGGGTAATCTCAGCACAGGCGGTACACAACTACTCGGGCCAATCGTAAGTGCAAAGGATAGAATTCCATTGCGTCTGAGACCAATTACTGACATATATCCTTCCATCTAAATAGGTCGCAGGCCAACTGGCCTCTGAGCCAGGGTTTGAGCTGCGATTCAATGGTTCCGTGAAGTATGCTGGCGACTATCTCACACAAGACCCTGTCGACGGCATCGCTCGCCCAGCTTGTGTAGGAGGCGTCTACCCAGACAATGGTGATTCGCCATTTCTGTTCAGAATCAATGGCATCGATCATGCTTCCGAGACCGCAGTCGAGATCTTCACCTCTAATCAGACACTGAACCTGTCCATCCCGTACGGCTACTCGTACTCAGGTAAGTTGAACATCCTGCGTCTTCATGCGCTCTCTCGCTAAGGTTGTACCTCTAGTATGGACTCCCACGTTCTATGGTGGTTCTGCCAAGTATGCTATATTGCAGAACAGCGTCTTTGTAGCATCGGAGACCGTAGCATCGAGTAGCCGTCCAGGCTACTTCCTTGTCGGAATGAAGATCAGCAAGGTTTGGCCAAAGAACACGACAGTAACTATTGGCAACGAGTTCGATGGATGAGACAAAGCTGCGAGATAGTTCAGATTGGCTGACAGTGGTTGGCTTCGAGGAAGAGATGGTTCGAGAGAACGCGGAGAGCAACTTGTTGACTTGACGTCGTACTCGTGAGACAGCTGCAAGACTAGTAGTCATGTAGACATTATTGCTTTTGGTCCTGGGTTGTGGCTCTGACTCTAGCTTCATAGTCATCGAACGAATTCTAATCCTGCAAGGTTCATGCTCATTCTCTGATGTTTCCACCGTGACGCCGCTCCACCGAGTTTGACCTCGGCTTTCGAACGCACCCCTTATTAGCCAAACATCATCTGTTCGCAAAGAGTAAATTATTCACAACCACTGATCCTTATCCCTGATTCATGAGAGCAATGACATGGACCCAGCAAATGCGGACAGCGATATTCAATTGCAGGAGTTTAACAGCCGAAACGTCGATCGGCCTGTTAACTACGAATCAATCGAAGAAGAGCCATTTCCTGCACTGTCGCTACCAGCACCCGACGGTGGTCTTCCAGCTTGGAGGCTTTTGGTAGCTGCTTTTGTCTTTGAAGCTCTGCTATGGGGTCAGTCACGATCTACGCTCGCCATCACTCGATGTGTTGCTGATATGACCAGGTTTCCCACTGTGCTTTGGCGTGTTCCAAGCCTACTACTCTACGCTCCCTGAGTTTGAAAGCTCGCCTTACATTGCTATTGTTGGAACGATAGCCTCTGGCATGTCCTACCTCGCTGCGCCCATAGTCATTCCTTTCACCAAACGCTTCTCAAGATACCGATGCCTCATGATCTGGATAGGTTGTATGTTGAGCGAAAAAGCTCCTTGCTCTGATCAAGTTCGCTAATGCATAGACCTAGGGCCCATATGCATTCTGGGCCTAGTAGCCGGATCATTCGCTCAAGATCTCGGCACTTTGATCTTCACCCAAGGTGTGATGTATGGAACAGGGTTCATCCTCTCCTATTATCCAATCCTCAGCGTGGTTAACGAGTTCTGGATAACTAGAAGAAGCTTTGCCTACGGACTCTTATGCAGCGCTTCTGGCGTATCTGGAGCAGCTATGCCTTTTGCGGTCGAGAAGCTCTTGCAGACTTATGGGTATCAGACAACACTTCGTGCTATAGCTATAGGACTATGCATTTCCACTGGGCCCCTGATACCGCTTTTTAAGGGGCGTCTGCCGGAAACGGGAACCAGTGCTCCTGCAAGGACCGACTGGAGCTTCTTAAAATCGTCTAAGTTCTGGACATATTCGCTGTCCAATCTTGCTATGGGTATGGGCTACTTTTTCCCGTCACTCTATATACCTTCCTATGCGCAGGAAAGCGGCATGAGCTCAACGAAAGGAGCGCTTCTGCTTGCTTTTATGGCCGTATCTCAAGTGCTCGGTCAGACAACTTTTGGCTATTTGTCGGACACCAAAGCTCCCATGGACGTCTTGGCAGGAACATCCACTATCATGGCAGCCCTCGCCGTATACACTTCCTGGGGTATGGCCCGCTCTTTTAACATCATGGTGGTTTTTTCCATAGTTTATGGTTTCTTCGGTGCTGGTTACACGGCCTTGTGGGTCCGTACATCAACTTGCCCACCCTTCTTGCATATAAGGGAACCCATGCTGACTTGTTTGCATCTCGACTTTAGGGTCGCATGGGAACAACTATTAGTGGTGAGCCTACGGCTGCTTTTGCAGCCTTTGGTCTCCTCAATTTTGGCAAAGGAGTTGGCAATGTGCTATCGGGGCCAATCAGTGGCGCGCTACTAAGCAATACAGTCAGTCTGCGCGATTATGGAATAGCAAAGTACAAGCCTGCCATATTGTTCACAGGAAGCTGCATGGCGTTGAGTGCTTTTGTCATAGCGTTGTCGTATACTCGGATGATGAGATTCGTCCAACACTGAGGCTTTATATAGATAATCGACCTCTGATGCCTTCTTTCATACGATGGACATGCCTTGCACTGTCGCTGTGGTACCATTGCTCGATCCGGCATCTCACAACGTCTGACGCGCGGCTCGTTCATCCTCCCACCAGCCAAACAGCTACTCGATATAGTCACCCAAGTTAGTAAGAACTGGGTATCACGTCAAAACGCTATCGCTGTCGAATCTGAAGCAAGTTGCAGGCACACTCGAGTCTCAGATATATGCGATGGCAACGCCTTTTCAACTACGAGGCTTCTTTTGAGGGCGGCAGAGTCGAATGAAACGCTGAGTCACTTGTATTCTCATGTTCTATTGAAATGTCGCAAACGCTGCTCAGCGCGAGCAGCCGTTGTGTGTGTTGCAGACTCTATGTGCTAACAGCAAGACGATACCTCTATGACTGTTGTCTTAGTCATGGCAAGCCCTGACTTTGTGAACGAGAAATCAACTTCTGGCTTCTTTGGCAGAGCTTCCTTCGAAATCTTCCTTTCGGCCATCGTGACAGCAATGTCAAAAGCGTTCTGCGTGCTCGTGACATCCGCCAGATTCTTGCCTGCGATGTCAAACGCCGTACCATGAGCAGGCGTAGCGACTGGCATAGGCAGGCCGCCCTGAACAGTCACTCCGCCGTCGAAAGAGAGCAGCTTCATAGCAATCTGACCTTGGTCGTGATACATGGTGATGATACCGTCAAAGTGTGCGCGCTTGAGAAAGATGGTATCGCATGGGTAGGGTCCTTGAACATCGATGCCTCTTTCCCGGGCTGCCGCTACGGCCGGACGAATATGGTCGATCTCTTGACGACCGAACGAGCCATTTTCGCCATTGTGAGGATTGAGAGCGCATACCGCTAAACGGGGTGCATCGATACCGGATTCCCATCTGACACTATCAGTAAATTTCACCTTAAGCGAAAGAATCCTTCTTACCTCAGCCTGTTCAGCAGGTCAATGGCATTTGAAACAGACCTCTGCGTTATGCGCTCAGCAACTTGACCAAGTGAGATATGGCTGGTGACTCGCCCAGTCCATAAAGATCCAGCGATATTGATCTCACTAGTGGTTCCTTGGAAGTCGAGTTGCTTTGCGAACCATCGAAGTTCGTCCTCCTCGGCCATGCCGGCCAGCTTCAGCGAACTCTTGTTGAGCGGTGCGAAGACGATGCCATCAATATCGCCAGCCTGAACCATCTTCAGCGCCCGTTTCAATTGATGCAAACAACGGGCTCCTCCTGCTATCGAGATCTCACCCTTTGTCGAAGGATGCTGTGAGGCGGTGTTGTCGTCAAGAATTTGGATGTTGTGTGGTCCAGGCGCATCTGAAGAGACGGCAACGTCCAGGTTGCCAGCATCTGAAAGCGCAGATAAGAATTCAGTGTGGTCTGATAGAAGCACGATGTCGGCTCTTTGGCGATTCGTAGAGTTGTTCAGCAGCTTCGCAACGAGTTCAGGTCCAATGCCAGCTGGGTCGCCTAGGGTCACTGCGATGCACGGACGACGGATCTGTCCTTGCTTGGATGAATCGATTTGTTCAACCATGATGCTTCTTGAATGGTCGTTGTAAGTGATCCTTGGGTGGATAAAGATCAGGTGGATTGTACTGAGATCGTCTTATCGATTAGAGAACACTTTATAAACGATCTAAGGGAAGTGGATAGTTATTGCATCCACGGTCTTTTCAACCGGACCTCCAGCAGCAGAGAGTCGTCTCATCGGTCAAAGTGCCGATTCTGCCTTTCCCATGTGATGTCTATCTGCACGAACATCCACAAACGGTGAAACGAGACTCCGAGCAACAGTGTTCGGTACTGTTGCCGATGCGTTATTTCCGCCATTGTGGAAGCACGGCGTTTTCGCCGATCGCTCGAAGCCTCACACAAAACGCCTCTCTCGAGGCAGTTCTTGCCCAACGGCGAATGTGCCGTTCATTGTATTGTTATCCCCACAATGTGTTCCCCATGGGACTCCGCATAGTGACTCCGTGGTGGCCTTCTAGTCAAGTCTTGTTTCCAAGTCACAGTCCGAGTAATAACATTGCATATATATACATGCGGACCCGCAGCTCTCTCAGTACTTCCAAGAAGACACTGATCGATCACTCAGCTTGATCAACATATTGATTCAACCTTTTCAGTATCACGATGTCGCATACGCACGGCAAAGCGATGGTTGACCAACACACAGAGCACGTGCCTGATGTTGGATCAACTCGATCTGATGATGGATCTCGGGATGATACCATCAAGGACACTGCAACTACCGAGATCATCGTAGCTGAAGACTACGCAGCTCAGTGGGTCAATGGCACACCAGAAGAGAAGAAGCTTGTTCGCAAGTTGGATTGGCGCATCCCGCCATGCACCTGGATTCTGTACCTCCTCGGTTTCCTAGACCGAGCCAACATCGGGTGAGCTCCATGTCAACCGCTGTGCAGCACTCTCTAACGTCAAGCAGTAATGTGAAAACTGGTGGCTCGGAGGACGACTTTGGCCTTACCTCGAATCAATACTCCATCATTGTCCTGGTCTTCTTTCTTTCCTACCTTGTCTTCGAAGTCCCAGCCAACATGATCCTCACTCGCGTCCGTCCCAGCGTCTTCCTTCCAGGCCTGGGCCTCGTTTGGGGAACCTTCGCCGCCCTCATGGGAGCTTGCAACAACTGGCAACAGCTAGCTGCCATGAGATTTCTGCTTGGATTTGCCGAGGTGTGTACATAACAGCGATAAGCTGAGATGTGTTTTACACTGTGCTAACAGTATCGCAGGCCGGGTTTGCGCCTGGCTGTGCATTCTTCCTTTCGTCGTGGTACCGAAGATAAGAGCTGGCGACCCGATTCGCTCTACTGTACACTTCTGTTCCCATCGCTGGCGCGGTATCTGGTCTTCTTGCTGGTCTGATCACTGGAAACATGGACGGCGCCGGTGACCTTGCTGGTTGGAGATGGTTATTTGTGAGTAAATTAGCACATGTTAAGCTTTGTAAAGCACTAGCACCGGAGAGATCCTCGAAGGTGTTGCATCTGTCGTCGCCGCAATCGCCATCTACTTTCTCATGCCCGACTATCCTTCCAGCAGTAAACGGTTCCTAAACGAGGAGCAAAGTATCCCCGCCTGCAACAGATTATCAGCCGATGGTATTGGCCTGACACAAGCCCGCGGCGTCGAACATATCCCTCACTGGACGGCCTTCAAGATGACGGTCAGCGATTGGAGAGTGTGGGCTCAGTGCTTCATGTTCGTCCTCGTTACCGGATCTCAAACCATGCAGTACTTCATTCCCACCTTGGTCGGAAGTTTCGGTTGGACTGGGACTGTAGGGCAATGTGAGTACATTCCATTGCTAAACGTTTGCACATGCTGACAGAAACAGACCACACGATCCCTGCCTACATGGCCGCGCTTGTATACGTTGTCGGCTCCTGCTACCTCGCAGATAAGCTCAAGGCAAAATGGCAGTTCATCTGCGGCCTGTCTGGCCTGGGCTGCGTCCTGTTCATCGCGGTCACCACAGTCGCCAACAAGACTGTCCAATACGTCCTGACAATTTTCGCTTTCGGCACCATCTATGGCTGTTCGCCCTTGGTCAAGACATGGGTCTCCGATGTCATTCCACAGCCCGCTGCTAAGCGAGCCATCGCTATTGCCCTGATCAACTCGATAGGCAATGCTTCATCGATTTATTCGACGTGGCTCTGGCCGAAGAAGGATGCTCCGCGTTATATTGCTGGGTTTGCAACTACAACATCTTGGTTGGGCATTCTTTGCGCGTCCACTGTTCTCTTTGCTTGGTTGTTCAAGCGGTACCCGAGCGAGAAGGCCAGCCAGGTAGAGGCTATAGCAGTGGACTTCAGAGCACGCAATGGCGAGGGCAAAAAGAAGGCTTGATGGAAGGCGCTCTCAAGCGCTCGAGTGAACGATGCGGGACGGAGCGACTGCTCAGGTTACAATAGCCTTTCCATATGAGTTGCACTCGGTAAGCCAGTGATATCGAATCTGGAGCGCTATCCATTATGAGTTATCGTGCAACTGAAGATTTTCAAAGATACGTCACATCAGCATCCATCCCATCAATGCCCAGTAGGAAGCCATCATCAAAGCGCCAGTCCAGATCACCAGTGAGATCGAATAAACCCTGTTGGTAGATCGGAGAATCTGCGATCTCCGGCGGCTCCTGAACGCCGAAGGATGGCTGTCCGATTCGATTACCAGATCTTCTGGTGGGAGTGCGAGTTCCATTGTGCGGTACTGAGGTGTTATCTCTCGTTGGGCCTGTCGCTGCAGTGATACTGTCTTTGCCGTGAAATTGCGAGTACACGATGTTGCCGCCACTGTCTCCCGCCGAAAATCTCGAAAGAAGTTCGCTCAGACCCGTGACGACTTGTCGCGCAACATGACGATCGCTCGCCTTGTCTGCAACTCCCTCGAGTGCTTGGACCAGTCGCTCCACGCTCGAAAGTGCAATCTTGGTCTGGAAATTAAGTCCGTAATGCGCAAGGTCGCCCGGTAACGAAATCGCATGTTCAGCACCCAAGATTGGCTCGCCAAAGACAACTGCCAGTTTCAGGAGGAAGGATGCGCACACTGCGACCATGGCATGCATGAATATAGGCAATCCGATGAGTGAGTTCCGGAGATCCAGATCTTCAACGATGAGCCTTACTGTACTCATGGCAGCAGCCGTCGCATTATTAGCCGCTTCTTGTCTGTCCCAGCTCATGCTGATCTTGGGTTCATCTTGGAGGTTCAGGCGACCCGAGATGCCTCTGAGTGATATTGAATTGAGCTGGAAACGAGCCAGGTGGTAACATAGCGCATTTGCGTTCGCCGGGGTAAGGCTGTCTGTCGCAAAATCCGAGCTTCGAGTAGATTGGTATTCAAGACGCCATTGATCGACAGATATGTTGAAAGACTGTAGCCTCTCAAAGTCTTGTACACCGAGCTCGAGATCCGGATCACAGCCATACATGAAGTAACTGCTTGCCAGTATGCGGAACAACTTCACTTGTGCTACAAGTCCGTGATCACCCTTCGACGAAAGGCCGCTTGTCAAAAGCTTTTCCGCATTCCTGATAGCCGCATCCTCATGCATCATCGGAGGCCGTCCGTATGCGAGCGCGAATTGATGGTCGCAGACATACAAGATGTACCAGAGCTGGACCCTTTCGTACGCTTCGGTAGAGCCCCTCGCAAATTGCAGCGATGATTTATGTAGGTTCATTTCAGTGGCGACCCGCACAGCGCGACTGCAAAGGTCCCAGCTCAGGCTCGTCAGGTAAAAGGCTCCGATACAAAGTGCCCGTACCGCATCTAAGTTATCGCACCTGAGTAAGCATGAGCCCCTCATTAGTGATACAAATGCACCGTAGGTAGCACCCAGTAGGCGCTCTTGCTTGGGAACATGCAATACTGCGACGGTCAAGATGACGGCAACCAGTAACGAGGACGAGTTTCTAGCATCCTGCAGAGAGATGTGTGAACAAAGAATTCCGTCCCAGAGCAGCGGATTGATATGGTCCCGGAAATTTCCAAATAGAAAATTCGCATCGGCGAAAGAAAGGACGCCCTGGTCGATGAGGTCGGGTCCATTGGCATCAGCAGGGTCCACCCGAATCAGATGAGATTTTTTGGCATCAGTCAGGCTGTAGAGGTTGTTCATCGGTAACGGAATTAGATCAGAACTGTCCTGATTTGAATGTAGAGGTCCCTCGGCGGTGAAATCGCGATCGGACGTGTTACTCAGGTGTGAATATGGCGACAAGGTCTGAACCGCGTGATCGGTGCTGGCAGTCAGAACAGAAGTCACCGCATCGTGTGTTGCCAGTACGGGTAAATTGTTATGGAGGAGCAGGCGTTCGACGGCAGCTTTGAGAGACTCGATCGTCAATGATGTTTGGCTTTTCCATCTATTATGGGTGCGTCAGACTCCAATACGTTGGCTTGGTCATCGGAGTGAGACTTACGCGGCATCTTCGTCTATGAACTTTTGTGCGAAATTGTGTGGCACGCATTCAATGCGGCTCTTGAGACATCTATTACATGCGGTCTGATCTGGTTGGATGAAACATTTCGTCTTATTTCGCTTGCACTCAGCGCCTGTTCATCGGGTCAGTTGATCGTGTTCCGTCCTGTTCGAAAGTCGTGCTCACATACAAGCTCTTGTAAGACGAGGCTTATCTGTAGCGTTGTCGGTAGGATTTAGGAGCCTTGGGCGTTTGTTGCCACTCATGATAGCACTGGCTGACCAGTCGTTACATCTCACAGCATGTTCAGGATGAACCACGAAAGTGGACGTTTCGCCTAGGCAATACAATGGCCTCGAGAGTTGAAAGTCGAAAGCGGGGGACTCTTGTGTAAGCTCGGCGAAAGCACCGATGCACGTATAACGAACGTGTGATTTGCTGAATCCTAGCTAGCGTTCTGAGGCATCAAAGATAGAGCGGCCCGTTACATGTATCTACCCTTGCTTTCCCGCGGCTTTAAGCCACCGTTTACAGCGTTCCAAACAGGGCACATACTGCGATTTTGACAGCTATTTCGCCATGCATTGTAGTACAAGTCGTATAGGTGTTGGCTTGATACTTGAGGATGAAGTCAGGCATTGCGCATGAAACGAATTGACTTGGTAGCCGTCTGCTACATACTATTGCGCCTATGTTGGTATCTAGTTTCAGCCTTACGTCCGTGGACCGTGGCCCAATCCCGAGACCGGAACCAATAGATTGTGTTCACTTCAAAGTCATATCGATGGTGTCCTAGACATGTTGTGGACTGTAGCCAATCGCACTTCTCGATACGGCCCAGTGAGGAACAGGCGCTGTTGAACAGTAACCAGAAAAGGGTCACATGGCATGAGGTCACGCCACGGTTGCTTCGGTGTGTGCCTCCAGGACCAATTACAACATTCTATTTGCCGGACTGAAAGGCAGCAATCTCGCGAGGCGTATGCCAGCGCATACTCTGACTGCAGGCATCGGTAAGTCCGACTGTCAAGGTCTGGATGCGTTCTTGGAGGCATATAATAAGCGAGGCTCCGCCCATGGTCGTCGGTTCACCTGGTCTGACACCTCTTGCCTGCTCGATTAACCGCACCCAATTATCAATACTTGCTATATCACCCTTTCAATCTACCCAAGTCCACTATGAATGTGAGACGCGAGATCGTGGAAAACCCTCTGAGTTTTAAATACAGCGAAACCGGCTTCAACCGCGACGACGGAAACTGTCCTCATCACCTACCTTGCAATACGGAATGTCAGAGCTGCATTGACGAGGCAGACATGCACGACAAGGCTAGGAATGACTACAACATGAAAAATCCGGTGCAGCTTGTCACAAATGCAGACATGGCGCGCGGTTGGCCTTTCCAAGAGAAGAAGAAGTGTAGGTCGTTCGAACTCCTATGTTGCCTTTGATACTGACAAGCATTTACAGGAACGGCTTTGAATCTTGGTTGGATTGTTGTCTGATGGGTTGTAATTCGGAGTTCTCGGACTGTTGTTTTGAGAGTATGAATCCGCACTTCTGGGATGTCACCGGACAGGTTTTTGGCCACTCTTTTCGTTGAAACCAGGGCGAGTTTGGCGTGCAGACGATTATCTTCAATGTTGAGCGAATCAAAACTCCAAAATGAGGTCGAAAGCTAAGACGGCATTCATTCTCTCATATGGTAGCAGTAATGACTGTTATGTGGAGGACGGACACAGCTGGGACACCCGAAAGGAGCACAGCATGACCCGTTCACTGCCCAGAATTCTCGTTGCACACCTCTGTCCAAGCTCCAGTACGTACTCGTGACGTGAGAGGTTCCCAAGCCCACTATGGCCCAAATGTTCCAACGGCTGAGAACCTCAAGTGCTCTCAGTATTGAGGCATCAACTCCATCGTGCGCCTTGGGGCCTCGGGCCAACGACGCGGTTCGTCTGTGTCTACTTCTTCAAGTCAGCGGCTGCTTGTCAGCTTCCATTGCAGTGGTCTTACCTGCGCAGCCTATGCGCCGCAGTAGAGCCTCACAGACTGGACCTTCTGGTTGATGCATTGGGAAACGAACTCGTCATCCAAGCCCCAGTTGTTGTTGTTGGCGTCCCTGCAACCTCTGGATGTGTATGTGTTGAGATAGCAATTGTCAAGGTCCACGCCGTCGCCAGTGTAGACGAATGACAGCGCCTCGTTACCAGGGTTCCTAATGTTCTGGCAGCGGCCTACGTACTGCTGACCTGGGGTTCGGTTGGCTGCGGCGAATTTGTGTTGGTAGAAGAACGGCGAGTCGCTGTTGGTGTTGTTGCAGTCTTGGTTGGTGAAAGTGAAGACGTTCACGATTGGTCCATCGCACCTGTCATGCGTTAACTTATTAGAGATATTGAGCAATCATGTGCCAGACAAAGCAACTGACCCTGCGTCGATTTGAGCAGTTGGGGCAACCGGTTCGGCGACAAGGCTTGCCAAAGCGACAGCGGCGAAGCAGGCGCTAGTCAAGGCGGAAATGATCTGGGACATTCAGTTCACGACTTTGGAACGGGCAACCAGCGGAAACCATACGCTGGTGTGCATTTTGTAAGAGTGGTGACTTGCGTCCGAAATCTGGTGAGAAGGGTGGTGGAAGTCTGGTCTGGAACGAGTGTCGGTGTCGATGGTGGAAGTCCAAGCCTAAACGTGCCTGGCGACACGGGCTATTTGTGCCTACGTTGAAGGGTTCTACCATGCACTCAGTTTCTATCGGAAGTATTTGGTGGTCCCATTGTGGTATAGCTTCATTTCTCAGAGGAAGCGGACGTAGTACATCTGGCTGCTTACCGGTAGTAGTGGCTACCATGTTCACCATGGCAATCTCACGTAGATTTGCGTTATTTTTCTCACCATCAGACTCCCATGACAGACCGACCTGCTTGGTACGTGCCAGATCTGGATCACTCGACTCTAACGTTGCAGTCAAGTCAGATGTTCAGATCTGACCGTGCTACATGTCCTTTGAGCCACCGTAGCATGTTCCTGAATTTGTAGACAATCTCTGCCTAGAAAGCATGCCATCGGAGATGTCTCAACGCCATGTGATCGAGACATATCTCCGAAAAGATGCGTCGTAAGCCTAGTCGACAGCATGCTGACAATGTGCTGTCGATCAGACTGAAGAAGGGGAATTTTGGTGTTTCCTTTTACGAAAGCGATCAGTGTGAGGAAAGCGGGCGGACGCCACCACTACCTCGCCGTATGTTGGAGTTACCGGAATCCAGGGGAAAGACATATCATACGTTGTCAGCTTCGTGTCATGGTGGCCGAACTTTGCTCGCTGGAAGACCACCGTCGTTAGCCAGTGCTCGTTGTCCAGCCCTGGAAGGCGGCTATCGAAACGAGCAAGTCCGAATGGTGAGGCTCATCAATATATCGATTTCCAGATTCAAAATTTGCCATACGCGGTAACATCCGTTCATCGAGAGCAACTGTTTACTCACATGTGCATGAACATGTTGGTGAAGTCGAGTGGCAGGTTGCAGTGGTGAAGACGATCGGCAGCGCAAGTGACGAAGAACTGGACCCTCTCTCGTCGTGTCCCAAACTCAAAACAAGACGTCATTGCACAGAAAGTTGCCCAACTGACGGGACCGAAGTCAAGATGCCTGTTGTTGATCATCGCTTGGGGATTCCTCGATTCTCTTCGTGGGAGGAAAGAAAGAATCATGTAGCCTTACATACACACATTCAATCATACCGATTAAAACCCTTTCAGCCTTTTTAGGACACGACCCGATACGATAGTGTGAATAGCCTGTACCACCACGACATCAAAACCACGCAAACAGGACAACGACTGAGGAGCATACATACAGCCCTCAAGTCAAGCCCAGGACACCCAAAGAATGTCCACCTCGCCTCCCCCTCCCCAACCACCACCCGGCGCAAAACCCCAACCAACCCCAAACCCAACCGCGGACCTCTCATCCCGCGCCCTCGCCGCAATGCCCAAAGACGAGCGCCTCGCCGCCGCAGCATCAGCAAACCAAGCCGCCGCCTCCGCCTCCTCCCTCGCCTCCTCCCTGCGCTCCAAAGCAAGCCTCCTCACCAACCCCAAAGAGCGCAGCCGCATGCTGCAAGAAGCCTACAACAAAGAGCTCGAAGCGCACGGCAACAGCAAGCGCGCGCGCATCTTGACGTCCGGGACTTTTCAAGGCGCAGCGGGCGGAGCGGGGATTGGCACGGCGGTGGGAATGGGGTTGGGGACTGTGGTGGGGACTGTGGTAGGGACTGTGGCGACTTTGCCGGGTGTTCTTGTGGGCGGGTTAGTGGGAGCGGGAACGGGAGTTATTCATGGGCCTTGGATCAAGTTGACGAAGATGTCCGGTGCGGCATGGACGAAGGGTGGACCGGAGATTGGGGACGTCAAAATCCCTGTTGAGGCGGTGGAGAATGGGAGTGTGGTGGTTGACAAGAAGACGGGGCAAGCAACTACTGTGGATGAGGAAGGGTTGAGAAAGGCGAGGGAGAGGGCGGAGAAGGTTGAGAAAGAGCAAGGTGGTGGTGGTGACACTGGTGGTCAAAAGGAGAAGAAAAAGCCTAGAAAGCTTGAGGTGAGAGGGAAACCAAAGGCTGAAGAGGCGTGAGCAATGGCCAATTTGCGTGTGTTTTTGATTGCAGCGTTTGGATTATGTATATATAGGCCTTCTGACTCTTAGCGACTTTGAGCGTTCAGCGTAATGGCACAATAGGCAGAACGATTGATGATGACATCTTTCGAGGCAAGGTGACTTCACAGTATTCAAGTCTCTGGATCAAAGGGTGTGGGCAGAAAGACAACGTGAGGACACCAAGGTGAAGAGATTAAAGAAGGATAAAATAGTACTGTGTACCACTTCCGCCAACTTCTGTATATACGCCATCTACTTCTTTTGAGATCGCTGTTCTCAAACGCGCTCTCAAACGCTGATATTCCCAGTATAAACCCAACAAAGCAAAAAGGCAATCTTGCGCCGAGCGAGTATGCAGTCTTTCATGCCCAAGTCGTTAAGAAGCGAGGAGGAGCTAGGCGTCCATCGCCAGATTTGAAAAAACAAAAAGAGAAAACGCCACCGAGGTTCCCAATATCTACAAACCGAGAACTTATCCAAAATAACAATCGCAAGTCTACGCGTACCGCGGACGGCCGTTGTAAACGGGCGGCGGAGGCGGCGGGTTGTTCCAGCCTTGGTTGCCGTACGCCTGATTATATCCGCCGCCATGCTGTGCCATCTGCGGCTGACGGCCGCCCTGCCAGCCCTGCCAGCCACCAGCAGGAGGCATCGGAGGCGGTGGGACGTGCTTCTTGTTTGCGCGACGGCGGCGGCAGCTCCTGACTATGCAGCCGAGAATGGCAAAAAGAATGAGGCCTCCCACGCCGGCACAGACGCCGATGACGATTTCTTTGTGATCATCGATCCATGATGAAACTTGGCCGCCGACGGAGGCGCCGCGGCAGCGGCCATTTTGGCATGTGCCGCCGCCACTGCATTGCGTGCCGTCGAGGAAGTTCTGGTTCAGGCTGTAGCAGCTGTTGGGAGGGAATTCGGGCGAGCCGCAGGAGAGGACACAGCTGGAGGAGTCACAAGCGTAGGTGTCGTTTCCTGTGGTGTATGAGCCCATGAGGGATTTGCACTGCTGGTCACGCGAGGTGCATTGACCGGAAGCACACTTAAGGCCGTCGCCACAGTCATCGCCATCTTCCAAGTGTTCGTCGGCTGGGCAGATGGCGGAGTCGCCAGGGCAGGTTTCCTGGATGTCGCAGTCGCCTGTGCTTTCGCGGCAGACCGTGCCGGAAGATGCAAACTGGCAATCACGGCAGCAGTCTTCGTTCGAATCGTCACAGACGGAGTTACCCTTGAAAGTGCAGGTGGTGGCGTCACAACAGTTGTTGTCGCCGCAGCCTTGCTCGCCTCCACAATCGCACTCCTCGTCGCCTTCAACAATTCCGTTACCACACTGTTGGCCGGTGATGGTCTCAACGTCCCTGTTGTTGCTCAAGCAGTCCGTTCTGATAGCGTTTCCACTGATGCCGCTGCAGATGTTACCGATGGTGCAAGGCGAGAAGTCCTCAATGCCTTGGCGACTGGACGGGTTCATGATGTATTGTCCTCCAGCATCACAAGTGTCTCTGCTGGCTGGGCAGCATTGTCTGCGGGCGACGGGGTCACTGGAACTGCAAACACTGCTATCGCAATCGTGCACAGCACCAAAGGTATGGCCAGTTTCGTGGGCGATGACTTGCCACTCTTGAGCGCCCCTGGTACGAACCACGACGTTGGCCCCGGAGATGGTCTGTGAGCCACTGCCACCGCTCATGGTGCCGTCTCCAGTCGTTGAAGAATTCATATCCATGGCTTCGTTGACGCAGGATTGTCCGAGCCACGCAAGACCGACAGCAGATCCTGTGTTGCAGGTTGAGAGAAGGGTCCAATGGCTGTTGCCGTCCGCTTGTTGGCCACGCCATCCTGAGAAGAGGTTGAGGCGCTCCTCGATGTCCACACTGTCACTGCAGCCTTGGTTCCAGGGTGTGTTCTGCGAAGGCGAGCCCGGGCATTGGGCGTCAGAAATGGTCAAATTCGCCAGTCCAAGAGAGATGTTGAAAGTATTTTCCCAGACAGCAGAGGCTGAGTTCATCGCCTGGATGACGTTCTCGCGAGCACTTTCGGTGGAATTGAACTCGCCAGTGTAAGTACAGTCGGTTGCAACACCGACCAGAGCGACTTTCCTAGTGGACGGGCAACCTGAACTGTCCCCAATGGTCGATTCGAGATCCATCGTAGGTCTGTTGCCACCGGTCTGATCACTTTGGCGCTTGCCGAGTCCAAAGTAGTTGGAGAAGTCCATGGCGCCGAAAGAACTTTCTGATCTTTTGCGCATAGCCTTGTAGACCGGGTGATCAGGGTGCGAGTTGAAGCCAAGTCCATCGGCAAAGCAGCTGGCCGATTCGTTGCCTCCCTCGAGTCCACGTTTCAGGTCCTGGTGCAAGAATCCGTCTTCGAAGGGTAGGATATCCGAATCGCGGTACATGACCAAGTACTCGTTTCCAGGTTCCGCGCGCTCGATCTCGGGGTCCATGTAGTGACGGGTGCGCAGGTAGTTGTGCGACGACATGATATGATGATGATCCCTGTTGACCGTAATGGCACCCTCAAACAGGGGCGTCTTGCCATCTTGCGAGACCAGCACACGCGCCCAGCCAGCCTGCTGCCATCGGTCCTCCTTCTTGTTCATCCGCTTCACCCACGATGTACCCTTGAACACTTTGTGCTTCTGTCGGTCCACTTCTTCGGTATGCCGTACGCTGCCATCGGGCGCAAGATGTGTAATTACGGCGTTCTCGCCGAGGATGTTATGATTAGGTTCGAGGCTGAACTTGACGTGCAGCTCGTCGCGGATGTTGAAGCTGAGGTCGAACTTGGAATAGGCGTGGATGCGGTGGTTGCTGGTGTGTATGGTCGCATTGTGTACCTCGGAGACGGCGGAGATGGGGTTTCGTATGCTACTGCTGGCCTCTGCTATGGGCGCAACAGCGGCGGCGGCCAGAGAAAACAAAGTAGAGAAGCGCATGGTGGCGCTGAAGTCCCCGGGGGTTGTCGTCGATCCGGAGAGGGTAGTATGCGATGATCTGGCGACTAAGCAAAGTGACCGACCACAATTAGGGAAGAAGTGAAGTTGGATGTATTAGCGTGAAACAGCAGTGAAGGAAGGCGAGGTAGCGAGTGTGTAAGAGAGCGACATGGGATGGGATGAGACTACAGTGGTTAGGTCGAGGCGTTGCCGCCAAGTTGACCCGGATGCTGCGGACTCCCGGGGACGTGTATGGGCGTGGCTTGGACAGCCAGAAGGCTGGGCGCGCGCACTCGATGATGAGGCGGCTGACCACTCTTTCTTCACTCCTCACGTGGTGGGCTATTCTTGGTGACTGCGCACTTTGTTGCCAGTACAGTAATCAAGGGAAATGGCCATTCTGCGCAGCGTTGCCATTCACTCCCAGGCTGTCGCTCCTTCCACAACGGCCGCTTATTCTCCGATGTCAGATCTGTGCTCTCCGCTCCGCGCTTCTTCAAGACTAACCCTATCGGTAGCCATATACCTGCCAAGCTCGCGAAGTACGCGGCCCCAGCCTTGGTACTGGTCGGATCCAAAAGTACTTCAGCCTTGTACTGCTCAAAGAAAAGCTAGTTGTGGCGACTGCACAATCTGATCCTACTCGTGAGGTCATCTGTTGTCGAGGCAAAGCCTTTGTCCACTTTGTTGTCTCCTAGTAGAAAGTATCGATCTTCTGGAAGATGTCGCAATTGCCGAGCTCCAAAATCCGGACACGTGCAGATGTACACAACGTTCAGCGTTACCTGTTCGACGCTCGTTGTTTACGGGACGATCGTTTCCTAAGCCAGAACAGACATAGCATCCTACGTGCCTAACAACGGCAACCACGTCGAACGAAATACTTGCGACGTGATCACGCCTTACCATGGTATCTGATCGTTGGCATTGAATCAAGGTGGAGTTGACATATGCGTGCAGAACACCGCACCAGGCAGCTGTCTGCCATCCGCGTCCGCGCCCGCGCCCGCTCGAACACGACTTCCAGCCTGCTGCTAGCCCACGCTAGTTCGCTCTCGCAAGTGTTGTCCTCGAACTCGTACTCACACATTCAAGGCCTGCAGCTGGGTTCCGCGTCTTCTTCCACTACCGGCCGTGCCAACACTTCGGCACGGCACAGCTTTCTCCTCACGCAGTGTTAACATGTCGTCTCACGCCGCAATCATCGATGCACTCACCGCATTCTATCGCCAGGTCATCAGACACCCATATCTAGATGACGCTGCGCTCAAGGTTCCGCCGAGCTCTGGGTGGGAGACCATTGATTCCACTGCTCTGCGGGACTTAGGCAAGAGCGAGACCGTGATTGAACTGTTGAGGCACTTGCCCTATCTCGAGGCTGATGGGCCCTATGATAGGCTACTCATCGAATATGAGACAGTCCCGATTGCTTACACCCAGCACTCGAATAGATCGATGGAGGAAGTGAACCCGCTACCAGCCTGTTGCGTATATATAACTGAAGGCGTGGATCGTGAGGGCTACTCTCTAATTTTGGATGTGGAAAATGGTACGTCGATCATTTCTAGGAAGTCTGCATTGAAGCTCTTTCCCCTGATTCTGTGCGATAGGTGCAATGACAGCGTACAGTATCTCCGGCTACGATATCTTGCCTGAGTTCCGCGAAAGGTACAATGGGCTTCCTCGTAGCGAGCAATGGCGAGCACACCGCACGCTGCCCGCTGCGGATCTCCTCGACATCTGGGCTGCAAAGTATTCCAGGCTCGTCAACATGCTTGTGCCGAATATCATCGGCGGGCCTACAACGGGTACCTTCCGCACGCGCGCAAGCAACACCCTCCAGAGCGAGCTGCTTGCACAAAGAACCGATCCCCTGGAAGAATGGAGTCCGGACATGCAGAAAATAGTACAGATGATCAAAGACGATCAGATGAGGCAGCGCGAAATGGCCCGCTGGCAGCACGTTGCAGTAGGTCACATTTACGCCGTGGCAGCTCATGTGCTGGAAGCTTATTTGGTGTGTCACAGAATGTCTATAATTGTTTCTTGCGCCACGGGTGGCCAGACTCTTTCGACAAACGAGCTTGTAGGGCAGAAGTGGTCGAGCTAGAAAATCAGGCTAGAGCTGAGGAAATTGCATTCCTCGACGCGAATAATCCAGATGCGGCGCTATTCGACGACTAGAGCATGAGCGGAGAAACTTGCAACAACGAAATGGCTCAAATTCGGCGGCCTCACCTATCCTGATAACTCGAACGGCACTCATGTTCGCCTTTTTCCCCACAGGATCTGTATGCACCTCCCGAATGAGTCTGTTCGATGCCGAATGAGTTCACAGGACGGCATGGACGCTATCACCAACATCATCAACTTTTGGTCCACCAACAATGGTGTCGAACGCGAGTGCCATCTAACTCTTGCGACTTAGTGGTGTCCGCTATGGGATTCAATATCGGAATGTGCAACATCTGATCCTCTTGAAGCTCGGGCACCTTGTGGTGCTTTCCTGTAGCGAGCTCATTGGAGGCTTGTGCTTTGTTACCCCTGGCTTCGTGTTCTTGCTGCGAACTCGATGCAGCTTTACCTCTGTGGGTTTGACCACAGGTAGCATTCTGCGCAACGCGTAGCATAGATCATGTTCGTGGCTGGGCAACATCCAAGAAATTTTTACTTGAACATCATGATACAGGTGGCGAAGGCAATGTAAGCCTCAACGGCATATTCTCAGCAGATTTCGACAAGGAAAATTCAGTCTTGTCCATCATAATTCTGGTACAACTGTATCCACACGCTGAACTCTACAAGGACTCAACAAATCATAAGGCGTACTTAGATGCTCTTTAGAGCCCCGTACCTGCTGCATTCTTCCTGAAGATCTTTGCATCAGGCTTGTACTTCCTCGAAGCCAGGCGAACGTGGTATTCCACCTCGAGCACGGCACCTTTAGGGTCGTTCTGGACGGGTCTGAAATCCAAGAGCAAGTCGTCTTTCACGGCGAAGACTGTGTCTGTCTCGAGATAAGGGTCGTCTCTTGGGTAGAGCTGTGCCGTCACTCCGAGGTACTCATCGTGTGTGACCATCATGTGGATGTGCGCTGGTCGTTGGGCGTGGCGGCCCATCATCCTGAGCACCTCGGCGGAAGGCCCGGACGTGTCGATCGAGTATTCTGTGGGTTTGAGGCAGTAGAAATCAAACCTTCCGGCGGCGTCGGTGCGGAACTTTCCTCGAAGGTTGTTTTTGGTTTGGTTTTCGGGATCGTGAGCGTCGTACTTGCCGTTTGTACTGGCTTGCCACATGTCAAATACGGCATTTGGGATGCCCTCGCCGCTGTCGACGTCCCGAATGGTGCCGTGGAAGTGGGTAAGCTGGCCGTCTTTGGGCATGTTCAAGACCACGCTGGCGCCAAGGTCGCGGAATGGGGTATCTGGTGACCAGAACGGCCCGAGGATGGCAGAAGAAGTTGGAGCATTGCCCTCGTGGGTAGTGACTGTGTGGTTGATCTCGTCTACTAGTCTGTTGATTCGTTAGCATGTTGATAATCGTTATTGAAGATTACATATGATGAGTAGCTTACGATTCAACGCCCAGGATATCACAGAGCCTCCATGTCTCATTCCTGTTCTTTTGGTATGACTGGCCCAGAGAGTTGATGTAGTCGACACCGAGCACCCATTCGTCCTGCGTAAGCTCGACTTCGCGACAGAAGTCATGGATATGCTTGATGAGGGAACTAAGGACTTCCCGGTGTCGAGGTTTGGTTTCCGGGCTCATCAGATCAATGACGCGTTGCGTGAAATGAGGATCGAACTTGCTCTGGGCACTGCCATGGACAGTGGGCTCATTGGAAGTGGGTTCATTGAAAGTGGGCTCCTTGACGCTGCCACCTTGGAAAATGTTGTCGCTGACGGCCGAGGGGGCCATCTTGCTGAAACCGCTGGGGATTGCTGAATGGAAGGCGTATAAGAAAGGTCTCTGGTTTGAGAAGTGTAGTCTGCACGGTATGTTTGTGAACTTGGGAGATGATGTCGGCAAGAGATGTTCGAGGATTTGAGAACGCAGTCCAGGCGAGCGCAAGCGCGGGTACATATATCTCATCTCAAACTAGGGTCTGGAAGTTCCTTGCCCGTCACATGGGTGGTGGCAGAAGGAATCGGTTGTTGTAGACATGCGCCGGGTAAGCATTCTTCCCCTCAACCACCCGCGATCTTCCTCGGCCTCCCCCGCAAGTGGGGTGGCCCTCCACAACGCCCAGCACGACAGCGACGAAGCGGCTGCCTTCCTCTGCCGCCAAACCATGCTGAGAATAGAGAACACGAACTTTTCTTGCGTTTAGAGCCAAGAGTAGGGTTAGAGGTCACGGTGGAGTAGAGCGACAAAAGATCTTCTCTAATAGATGGAGAGCGAAGAGCAGGGCTAGACAGCAGACGTTGACTCGAAAGAAAGAGGCGGCGTGACTGCCAAGAGTCGACTTACAATCTCTCAGGAGGCAACCGTGGACATTCAGATCTTACTGGCAACACGTTGACCCTTTCCGTGTAGTACGGGAAACGCTTGTCGCGCTGAAACAACTCTTAAGGTACTCATGAAATCGTATCTTGTCCAATCCGCTGGATATCGATACCAGGATCTCCATCCGTTGACAACTTTTATGTACTAGGGGCTCGCGGCATCGACCACTTGTAACAGAATGAAGGCCGTAAGCATCGACTACAACGCCCTCGACGGAGGCTACTATACGGCAACCAACCCAGCGCCAGCTTCATCACTTCACCTCGCAGACGTACCCAAACCGCGGCCCTCTCAGCCCGGCCAACTCGTCATCCAGCTCAATGCAACGACCGTCATCCGCGACAGCATCACATGGCCTGGACTCTATGCAGACCCTCCCGCACACATGGGCAACGACTTCACCGGGATTGTCACAGATGTGCATCCCGGCGAAAGCGAGTTCAAACCTGGCGACAAAGTCTACGGCATGGCGCATGCAGATCGCGGCAGCACTTGGGCGGAGTACGCTATAGTGACCACAGAGGAGGCAAATCTGAAGCCAGAGCAACTGTCTTGGGCCGAAGCCGCTGCATTGCCCTTGAGCGCACTCACTGCTGATCAGGCGCTGTTCGTTCATGCTGGACTGGAAGTCAATGCGAAACAGCCTAAGCGTGTGCTCGTCACAGGCGCTGCGGGTGCTGTTGGTATGATTGTGGTAGCATATGCTGCGGCTGCGGGACATCATGTCGTGGCCGTCACGAGCTCTAACGCTCGCAATGAAGAGTTTTTGCGATTCATGAGCGCGACCGAGGCTGTCGAATACAGCCAGCTTCCGTCGCAAGACAAGTTCGACGCTATCATCGACACCGTCGGCGGACCTGTTCTGGAAACTTGCTGGGAGTTAATGCTGGCAGAAGGTGCTTTGATCTCAGTTGACTCCGCCAGCTGGAACTTCGTTGCAGATCACAGTAGTATGGGTCTCTCCACCGGAAAAGATTCTGTCAAGGCGAAGTTCTTCATCGTGGAGCCATCCCGGGACAGCATGAAGCGTATCTCGGCTGCCGTTGAGACGAGAGGCATCAAAAGCCTCGTGGCTAAGACGATGCCTTTTGAGAAAGCGCGACAGGCGTACGAAATGTCTGCGACAAGAGGGCATGGCCGTGGGAAAATCGTGCTTACGTTCTGATATGCGACCGAACTCGAGCCTGAACTCATGCACGCATGGTGGGCCGCCCGGGCACTACATAATGAAGCGTGCAAGTGGGCGACGTGTCTAGCGCCAAACAGTATCACTGGCCTCTGTGCGTTAGTTTAGCAGGCAGGCTCTCGGCATCATTCGTCCTGATCAACCTGCTATGCTTGCGCCAGTGCGGCGCTCGAGTCGGCTATGAGCTCCCAGTGCGTTTGGCGCAACGAGGATTTATAGTAATGCACCTGCGATTGCTAGGGCGTCTAGACTGCTGCACTCCACAGTGAGGCTGGCGCAGCTGCTGCAAGCTGCGCGGAAGCTTTACGCCCGTTTCACACTTTGTACGACGAAAACCATATGCAACTCGTAGATCTCGTGGTACAGAAGAGCTCACAACTCGGTGGAAAAACGAGACACGAAGCCATTGCCCTTGTAATGGGTTTGGAGTGCAGATGTCAAGTGTGTTCCAGAGTATATAGGGTGCCTCACCTTAGCGGTGAGTTCGCAGTTTCGGCATTTGACTCCCAAATTGTATTATTATTTATCACAGACAGGTAGGAGGTAGCTGGGAAGATTGTGCCTTGGTCTGGGGTAGCTTTACGCGCGTGCCTAAAGATACTGCGACAGTACCTCCTATCCTATGATCAGAAACGGAGCTGACTGAATCGCAAGCTCGATGAGGCATATACACTTCTGTCTTGCTACAACCCATTGAGAATACAAAGGCTCACCCACACGAAAGTCGATGAAGACAACCTACCCTCCATTGCAGGACCGGCTACACACGATGGCTTGCGCACGGGCGCAGAGGCACGATTACCAGTATTGACTTTCCGTTCAGCTGGATTGTCAACGCCACCGAGGAATATCTTTGCATCAGACACAGAAGTGGCTTTCTTCACTTTGGACCTTGAGACCTTCAATGCGCCTAACGCGTGAACGCCATCACGATCACCCACGCGTGGCCAGGCTAGTCCCTCGGCCCTTTGCGCTCCAGCTTGACGAGTCCGCTCAACTCAGCATGTTGGTTCTCCTATTCCCAGGACACCTTGGTTTTGGCTTTACTGCACCATCCCAATCTGCAGGGCTCTACTGCGTATGGTCTGATCTCACCCTGCTGGCGGTCGCATCTTGCTTGGTCTGGCTTGGGATCGTGAACTGCATCGCGTGGCAATAACTTCCGCCTCAAGAGAGACGCAAAGCTTCATCATCTAGGCTACGTGCTAGAGTTTAGCGGCCAGACTGTGTCTGAGCGTTCTCGTGGTATACCGATCAAGCCACCCAATATATCTGCTTAAGTAAAGTGATAACTTCAAGCCTTCGCCAGCGTGTGACAACATACTGAACCACGCTCTATGGGGCCAGACCTTTCCATCCTCCATTTGAAATCGCAAATAGGAGAACTTAGAACGTTTTAGTATATCCACAAAAATCTATAAGGCAAGTTGGCGAGCCTCGACACTGCAACTTCTCTTTCATTGTGGCATTGTACGCCTCGAGTTCTTTTGCGACCCTAAGCTATTTTATCCCCTCCTTAGAGAACGCAGCCATGCTACTCTCACTCCCTTTCTTGAGCCTCTTGGGGATTTCTCAGGCCCTGGCGCTCGTTCCTCGTAGACCGGAGCCTGCAGCATCTTCCAATGATGTCTGCAAGGTCGGCATCTATGCTAAGCTGGCACCTTTGGCATACTATGGCCCTGCTCAGGCCTTCTGCGCTAGCAAGTTTCCACAGACTGTGACTGTCACTGCTGGGAAGCAAAAGAGGGCAGTGCCTTCAACTACGCCAAAGGCGCCTTCGACTACGCCCAAGGCACCTTCGACTACACCAAAAGCGCCTTCGACTACATCAAAAGCACCTTCGACTACACCAAAAGCGCCTTCAACCACACCGAAAGCGCCTTCAACCACGCCAACGACCAAGTCGACTACTGCACGTGCCACTACTTCATTGGACAAATGTACTAAAGACGCACTCGAGTGTCTCTGGTCTTCGGTTGTAGGCGACGGGGCGAAAACGGTGAGCATTTGCCTCTAATTTCACTGACCTACATGTCCTACCTCCGGTCCCAAATCAATACGCAACCTCTTCGGAATGCGGTCTGACTGGCGTCAATAGTTCTGCTCTTGCTACGGGCCCACGAAAACTGTGACTCAGTACCCGACCACAACCCCGTAAGTTCCTCCTTGGGAGATATAAACTTGGCTATGCTGAATTGTTTTGGCAGCAGAATCACTACAACTCCATCGACAACTCCATCGACAACTCCTTCTACGACAACAACTTCCACGACAACAACTTCAACTATGACGACTTCGACGACGACTTCAACGACAACTACATCGACGACTCCCTCGACAACAGCATCGACAACCACAAGCTCGTAAGTCCAAACCGTCCACTCGTGTTCCCACTCACAATCATCTCACGATCTTCCAGCTCTCCTGCACAACCAACATGCGACACCTCGAGCACCGCCACCGAACAGTGCCAAGATGGTTCAGTCTGTTCCATAAACGGCGTCTGCATTGTCACCGCTGGTCAGGACGACTGCTTCTTCAATCAGTGTACTGGAACCTGTCTTGGTGGTACATTTGACGATAGCAATAATAATTGTGTCATCTTCCGAGGGTGCTGCGCAGAGGACCAGCTACTTAGCCGTCGCCGTCTCCCCGCCAGAGGCTCGCAGTCCAGCCGCCTTGCTACTAGAGACTTGCATTGGTATATCAAGGATGATAGCAAAGACGTTCATATTGATGGCATGCCGAGCTCTGGGCAAAAATATATCTCAAGCGGCGTATGAGCTTGCTATAAGAAGAACAGGCCACGGTTGATATGGGGTTGGTTTTCATTCATCAGCAGTATCTTCACAGAAAGCTAGGCGTCATTTGATAATCAACAGGTAGCTCAGGTACATTCAAACGAGACTGTAAATTTTTCCAAAAGCCTAGACTGCCGTGTACCAGCTCAAAGCCTCGAAGATGCTGATGGTATAGTGGATAAATACAAAAAAAGGCTCGACGCCTGTGAAGGCGACAAAAAAATTCACGCATAGCACATATCGTACTATGCTACGAAAATTTTATCGAATCAAGTGAGAACCATCCTGGCTCATATTTAGGCAACGTCAAATGATGCGAACGCAGGTGTGAAGCGAGACATACCTTTTTCGGCATCATAGCTATTCTAGGATAGTCAAGTATCGATTCTTTCATCAAATAACTGCTTGACTCATTCACTTCAAGCAGGAATTACCTGTACTTGCACTAGTCACTGTCAGTATCAAGCGAGCCCGTAGCAACTGCTAGTCAAGTAATACTTGCCGGTTGAAAGGCCTGCATAAGAGATGTCGTCGCTTACGATAACGCATTTTCCACCATCCTGAGAACCACTTACATCAGCAATCCTGCCACGCAACATTCCGCCTCTGTAGACTCGTCAAGCGATAAAGCGGATATTGGAAGCCGACCTTTCCCAAAAGACCTTGCGAGAGCAATTGTCGTGGTGAAAGCCACCACCGGCAACAACATTTCGGAGCGAAGCAGTTCCTTGCTGGCCGCAACATCATCAGGCGCCGACAGTCGAACGGCAAAAACGAGCTTACTCCCACGAACGAAGCGACATACATTTTGAGAACCTCGCCGAAAAAAAGGTGAACAGATTGATCGTGAGCTTGATCGTCACTAGCAGTGAGTCAGAGCCATAAGAAAGCCACCAGAGGCACCACAATCGCAACACCCGGCAAACCCAGTCGCCTATCCCCAGCACTCTCCTGCTCAGGAGCATCAGAAGCAGCAGCACCGTCGCGCCCACTCGTCGCATTACTCAGTCCGCCGTTCCTATACTGCTCAACAACATAAGCGACCACTTCCTCGCCGTATGCTTGGACATACGTCAAATGCGCTTCGGCATCGGTGTTGATAGGATTTCCCACATCGCAGAAGGGATCTCCTGCGGTGCAGTATGAGCGAATGCGGCTGCCCATCGTTTCGCAGGCTGATAGGTCTCCGCGCCAGAAAATCCCGTTGCCCGTTGCGTTGCCGGCGCTGTAGGTTGAGTTGGATTGATGGGATGGGTCGCCTAGGAGGACGGTTGCTATGACTTGATGTACTTGTGGTCAGGTTCATGATGGTAGTGACAGTGGCGAGCAGGGGTTTCTTTCCCCTCTTTGCTCCTTTCCAATGGATCACGTACTGTTTCTTGTGAAATTTTGCGGCAGAGGTTGGGAGTTGATGAAAGTCTGGGCTAATTGTCTGACGCCCAGGTCGCTTTCCAGACCGTTGGTGGCATCAAAAGCCCATACGACGGGTTGGCCGCATAGGGCATTACTGGTGGTTTGGGCGCCCTGGTGGTCGAGAATGATGAGCTATGTGTTCGCTGATGTTGCAGAAGAATATGACACACCTGCGAGTAGCCGAACAATGCCATTTTCGAGTCTGGACAGGCCTGTGAATACTCTGTGATGGCCTGTTTAAGGAGTTGAGTGCCATTTGAAACTGAGAGGAAATAGTTGGGATCTTCGAAAGTGGCGGGATACGCGATTCCTTGGACGTCGGAGCCGTCTATTTGCGATGCGATGAGATCTGTGATATTGCCAGTCACGCCGGCACCAAGGTCTTCTCCAGTGCCACGCGATACGAATATCTTCAGACCATCGGCGCAGGTGGTAGTCGAGTTTGAAGGTGTTCCATCCGTTGTGTTCTGAGCTACCGCAGTGCTAAGTAGCAAAGCTCCTGTGGTGGCGAGGATGGCGACTGTGTGCATGTTCGTGGGCAATGCTTACACAAGATGGCTGTATCTGAGGGATCGTGGGGCCTAAGGTATGGGTCACATCATTTGAACAGGCAAGGGTCACGACGAATTTATGGGCATATCGTGGATATGAGGGCTGGTATGGCCAAGGTCTCGGCGGCCGCTGTCGTTTGCTATGCCCGCATGGCGATTGTACCGTACCAAGGATGTGGTGAACTTGGGCGAACGTCATTCGCTCATCCAATCACAAGGTCGAAGCTACTGCGTATTTGAGTTTCATGGAGTGCGGGATAGAGGTCGAGCTACAGAGGCGTACGGAACGCCCGGGAGAACGAGTTGGAGAATCACGAGGACATATCGATATCGGAGGGCGGAATTGCTCGGTTCGTTGATACTTGCGAGGTAACATGTTGTCTTGCTTTGCGAGGTTCGAAAGTGATGCATGTTGCTGTCACTGTCGACAGCTGACGCATCAAAGATGCAAGTTATATATCTTGGCGATCTTTGAATCATAGCACGAGCGCCATGGACTAACTAGAAATCAGTCGCGGGCGTGTTCATGATGATAGACGGACATATGCAATTGTAACAAGTGGTCGTGCGAAATACTGAGCGGGCAGCCTCACCTCAGTGTCAAATTCACCATTCCGAAATTGATAGGGTAATATCGATGTCGGGCAGTGGATGCAGCAGAACGTGTCGGATCAAGAGTCTTTGATGAACGCAGTCTCCATGTTTCAAGAATGAAGTTTTGGCCTGAGCGAGTACCATTAAGGATCTGGTAGTATATACAAGAAGCGTCGCTTACGACAGCGACAAGAAAATTAACGCACGCACATACCGTGCCATGCTACGAAAAGATCATCAAATTAAAAGGGAAACCATCCTTGTTCATGCAGCCGGAAACCTGCCTCCTTTTACATCATCATGTAGCCAACAACACCAGCGGCAACAGCGAGCCACTTGGCAGCTGCGTTGGAGCTAGCAGCGCCCTCGAAAGGAGTGATAGGTGCGCCAGTACCGGTGGGCTTGGCAGCGCCGGCACCGCTTCCGCTAGCAACGCCAGTGACCTTGGTGCCGTTGTTGTTGCCCTGGCCGTCGATCCAGAAGGTGGCGGTGGGGACGGCGAGGGTGATGGTCAGGGTGGGGAAGTTGGCGTAGATAGTGGTGGAGACGGTGGAGGTGTACTGGACGACAGCCGGGGAGCCGCTGAGAGTCATGATGGAAGACTCCTTGATGGGACTGGCCGAGGGGATGTAGGTTGCCGGGACGGTGGTGGTGGTAGTGGAGCGCATGGAAGTGGTGACGGCGGAGGGGCCGGTCCAAGTCGAGGTGCGGGTCATGTTGCCGTTGGTGTAGACGCTGCTCTGGGGGCAGACGGTGGTGTAGATGCTGGTGACCTCGGTGGCGGTGATGTAGGGCACGGAGGCGGGAGAAGAGACGGCGTAAGAAGACATGGCAGGAACGGTGGCGTTGCCAGAGGCGATGGCAGAGCTGGTGGCCGAAGCGCTGGCGGAAGAGACAGCAGAGCTGGCGGCGGAGGAGGTAGAAGAAGCAACGCTGGACGAAGAGGAGCTGCTTGCGACAGCGCAGTACTTGTCCTTGGACCATCCTTGGACGACGCCGGCGATGTACTGAGCAGCCTCGCTGGTGTACAGCTGGAAGTAGTTGGTGTGGGCCTCGACGGTGTCCTCACCAAGACCAGGGGCGCAGATCAGGTCGTCAACGTTGCAGTAGTCCTGAAGTCTCGGGGCGTAAGCGGCCATGCGGGCCAATCCGGCAGCATCGCGGTGGCTGTTTGCCTGGCCAGCGCCTCCGTTGAGGGCGTTGTAAGGCTGGTCAGCAGTGTGCCTGGGGTTGCCGAACAAGGTCACCGCGGCGATGTTGCAGCTGACGCCAGATTCGGTCTGGGTCAGACCAGCGTGTCCCCTAGTAGGGCAGAAGGCATCGCCGCTGTCGCCAGCGATCACGTTGCCGAGAACAGTCGCGCCCTCGCTGTAGCCGCTGAGGACAATGGCGGTCTCGGGGCACTTGGCGTAGTACTCGTTGATCTGCTTCAAGGCAAGAAGCTCGCCATCAGCGACGGAAGGGCAGTAGTCAGTGGAGTAAGCATCGTAGGCAATGTCCTCGTAGTCGCAGCTCATGCCAGACAGGTTGTTGCAAACGGCGGAGGTGAGGTCGCCTTGACGGCCGGGATCTGAGATCAATGGTGTTAGAGAACGGAGTAATACGATCCGATCAAATGAGAGCGGCTACTTACAGTCCTCGTTCCATCCGCGAGCGATGAAGATGTGGACATCGGTGCAGGAACCGGTTCCAGTGCTCTGTGCGACGATGGCAGGCACGGCGGCCAAGACCAGAGAAGAAATAGTAAGCTTAGCAGGCATGATTAAGGATTAAGATATGGAAACGAGTGTGATGTAGCGACCGTGTGAAAAATCTCCAACGAAATAGAGAAGTAGTAAAAGAGGAAAGCAGGTAGAGAGGTGAAGAGTGTGCCTGATCGGCGTGCAGCGATAGGCATACATAAGACGTCTTTCGCCTCGGCGGACTACCGTAGCGCAGTCGAACTATGGCTCGTATTGCGGCTATTTCCCATTAGTAGCGAGATTGTGCCTTGGCCGCTTGACTCAAGTGCACCAAACGCCTGCCAGATTGGGTTGCGGAAGAGAAGTGACAGGTCTGATCTCTACCGAATTAGGGCTGCCCGAGATTTCCCCACGCCACGTGAAGATCCTGCAGAGCTTGTGATTGCCCACCGGCGCTCGCCTCTCCACATAGACCAGAATAGACACGCCCCAGCGCGAGCGATTTTTCAATAGTTGGCAGATACGAGTGGGCGGGGGAAAGCGCACGACTCAACACTGAGCATGACAGATTCATCGAGACTGGACGAGACCGTTACTGCAAGCCACGTCGACCAGTGGCACGGCTGCCGATATGATGTTGGTCGAAGTGAACGTTTTGTCTGCAATATCGGATCGGACCCTGATTAATAAACGGATTGATTGTACCCCATGGAGAATGTTTGAGGGCTCCTTGAAGGATCTCTGGGGGTTTTTTACCGATATGACGGGAAGGACGTGCGACGCAAACATATCCAATACTCCGGACGCCTCATGAAGACTGAGTCACCCGCATCTCCACCAGAGAATCGAAAAACGGCGAGAGGACCATAGCTTCTGAAATTGTCGGCGACATGAATGCTGTTCGGGGCGCCACATTGCATTGCAACCAGCCGTAGCGTTTAACGCAAATGCGAACATGCGACTCCAGACGCAGACACAACAAACCCTGCACCTCTAAGTGTTTCCGTGGAACTGCTGCTTCATGAGACGCCTGCGAACTGCGGGAGATTCGCCCTCGTTCTCTGACATCGCCGTGGAAGTCTGCAACACCTCTTCGACCTCTTGGCTGGTAAAACAGCCATGCCCAACGTCCTTGGCCCCATCAAACACCATGCTCCACCGCACAGGGAGGACTGCAGCGTCGACATCGTCCTCCGGCCTGTGAGCAGCAGCTGCGAGCGCGAACGAGCAGCTCGCAGCGACTGGCATCGGACCTCCTTTGAGTTTTCGAAACCCGAGTCCAATTGCAAGTAGCATCATACCAATGGTGATCACCAGAATGATCAGCATTGGTGCTGGACTCACAATACCTTGGGTCTCAGACCCTTCGACGTGCACAAGAAACACTGCTTGCGAGATGAGCCAGTGCACCAGCGCGGAGGTGATCATTAGTGGAATTCCGTAAGTGAAGGGTAGTTGAAGCCAATATGTCTTCCGCTGCTGGCCATACGGGGTCGTGACACGGAGAGGCTTGCGATGTGCTTTGTAAGCGCTCAACTCGTGTGTGAGGTGCATGTTGGTGAGCAGTGCGTTGTACGAAAGGTATACAAATGACCAGATCATCTGCGGCGTGTTGGCAATAACCACTGCTGAAGCTAGGTCGCCGGAGCGAAAGAACGCCATGTTGGTGTTCACGGTGCCGAAACCGGCGGATATGATATTGTCGTCGGTAGCCTCTATCAAAGCCGAGACTACTAACGCGAGACCAGTAGAGCTGGCTGCTACCGAGAGAAGGCATATGAACATGGCGAGCGCCCATCGTTTGACGCTGATAGCAGCCATACAGCTTGAGTCGAGTGGCCGAGGAGTTTCCATGTTGCGTACTCCTTGTTTGATTGTTTTCATGCTGGCTGACGGACCGTCTTTGGTTGCCGCGTCGGGTTCTGTCAACCAGCTGGATAGAGCATACCCAAATGTGACGAACGTAGGCGTGCGCTGACCCCGAACAAGCCAGATCATTGCGATGCATTTGATGGCATTGCAGACAATCACTGCGATAAGAATTTCGACGGAGAACAACAGTTTGCAATGAGAAGGCACGATCTTGGACAAACAAAAGTCGACTGTGCTACTATTCAGTTTCCAGTCTTCGATCCGGTCTTGATCTCTTGCTTCACTCATGGTTTTGCAGCCCGGGCAAATCCTGGGAATCATATCAATAGAAGACAAAGAAGACAAGGCCCGTTTCATCGTACTCACCAACTGAATGGGAGCCCTGTCTTGGGGCGAGAACTGCCGCCTATTTCATGAGCTACTACGTCACTTCGATTCGCGAGAACAACTATAACATCGCTTCTGCCAGAGAGTGTCCACGTAGTGTATTCGAGAATGCAGTCACGCGGCGATAGCTGGGCGAACGAAGAAGGATCGGCAAGGTAACTGTGGTGCAGCTCTTTTACCGATCCGCTTGTGCTGTACTCGACGTCCAAGAAGTCCGACCCGGACAGAAATGCCGAGTAGTCGTTGTCATCCGTGGTTTTGAATACCGCCGAGTTGTACAGAAGGTGTATCGGGGTGCTACTCAGCGCCAGTAAAGCCCAAATGAACCGCCGCTGCCAAGCGACTCGTGTCAGATTGCGTACGCTGAGGACTCCCACGTCAAGCCAGTCACCGCGAGCATGCGCAAGGTCGCACTTCTGGCGGGTGGGCGCAGTAGCACACTGCATCGTATAGTTTGAGGCACTCAAAAGCATCGAGCTTAGAATGTTGATGAAGATGTGCAACCAGAGAGACCGTGAAGCCACGGTGTCACAGTCTCCATCGTAAGCCGTTCCAATCCGCCTGCCGTCTTCAAGCCT
This sequence comes from Cladosporium austrohemisphaericum, assembly GCA_022813715.1. Taxonomy (NCBI): domain Eukaryota; kingdom Fungi; phylum Ascomycota; class Dothideomycetes; order Cladosporiales; family Cladosporiaceae; genus Cladosporium; species Cladosporium austrohemisphaericum. The sequence goes on from JAKLLY010000001.1 coordinate 2,267,039, forward strand.
GAAGTACACGCTTGCCCATACAGTGAGCACGGAGTTGGTAACCAGCACCGTTGTACTTAGCGCGAAGGCTGTCATGACGCCGACTTTCCAGCTTGTGAAACGATATCGCCTCTTCCAAGTCGGCTTTGTCGAGGATTCCAGCCCGTTAGTAAGCTCATCATGTCGATCATACGGGCCAGCGACATGATGGACAAGTGGCTCCCCTGCTTCATCGTGGAACTCTCCAGCGAATGTTACTGCGTAGCTCGATGCACTCGAGTTGAGACTAGGTGGATTCGAGTGCCTTTGGTGGTTAACATCGTAGAGCTCCATGCCGAGAAGCTCATATGAGTTACCGGTCTGGGGGTTGCCAGCCATGTTAGCGAATGAATTACCTTTGGACGGTTTGCGAGTCGCGTTGGGAAGGACTCCATAAGTTACCGTAGAGTCTTCATTTTGGACCTTCAGCCTGATGGCGTGGCGCAGTGTGCTGCACGCAACTGAGCCTCTCTGAGCAAGGCTGGATATAATTAGCGAGCATCACATATGCGCAGGCGCATGCAAATGCATGGATGCCTCCCGCATCTCAGCCGAAGTTGCAAGAATGTATATCCGCTAGGTGCTGTCGCAACAGAGTCATAGCTATCCATCATGGTGCTCAAAGACGGCCGATCCGTTCATCAAGGTCATTCAGCAGATGGCTTTAGAACTGTCCAAGGAAGCCTCCAATGCTCTTGCGCCTCTCCATCTTCATCCCAATCTTAGTAACAGTCCAGCTAGCTGACACGAATTACCATCATGTCGCACGAAACCGTATTTTACTCTCACCCGCGCACATACGGCAAAGGCTCTCGTGGTTGGTGAGTAGGCCTGCAATACTGCTTTTCCCAAAGGTTACAGGCTGACACTGACACTCGCCAGCCGAGTGACCGGAGACAAGAAGAAGTCCGGTATCATTCGCAAGTACGGCCTGAACATGTCTCGCCAGGCATTTCGGGAGAAGGCCGAGGACATCGGATTCAAGAAGGTGAGGACGCCGCGGGAATACTCAAGTGCTCCAGTCAGTCTGACAGGCTTTGCAGATGCGATAAACGACGTCGATTAGCAAGATGCGTAAAGCGACAAAGTTAACGAGATGAAAAGGCGGCCTGGAAGATGGTGTCGTGAGCTTGTTCGCAGGTCGCCATGTCTGTGACTGGGATTTGAAGGTTACGCAGACTGTAACGCCGAAGACGAAGTCCAAGATAACTATATACACATCGCATACATTCATCAGTCAAGAGAAATCAATCATTGGACATGGGTCTCTTGAGAATGCAGAATAGAATAGAATGTCCCTTCAATCTCACGTGCTAAAACCCCACCCGTCCCTTCTCTCAATCACATGCAAACACCCGATCCGGAGCTTCAAGCCCCTACCACGCGAACACCAGACCTCACTACCACGAACTCAACCCCGCCCTCCCACCGCAATCGCGGGTTAAGTCACTGACCCATCTTCACAAAAGGAGACGACATAATGATCCCCTCACCCCGACCGGGCCCAGCGCCCAAAACCACACCAACAACAACCCGACCCCGCTCCCCCGAAACACACCTCTCCCTCAAGCGTCGCACACAAGCAGTCCACATCCTGCAATCCTACGAGAAACTCTCCTGGTTCGCGTTGCAGCGGAACGAAGTACGTCTATCAATCACAGCAAATCTCGAACTCTTCAGCCTGTACTGACTGCACATCGCACAGTCCCTCCCGCAAACCCGCCAATACTTCCTCTCCGTCGTCGCAGGCCTCGATGACCCTTCCTCCTCCAACGACCACCTGCAACCACCTTCGATGGTTCTAAAAACAGACACGTCCCCTCATAATGGACAGCTTTTGCCCGAGTCAATTCATTCACGAGAACCGCCTTTGGGAGGAGAAGGGAGGCGGAAGAGTAGTGCTGTGCCTGCGAGCAAGGGAAAAGAGAGAGCGAGTTTGGGTGGTGCGAATGAAGGGAGAGCGAGTCCGGGTGGAAGTGGGAGCGGGAGTGGGAGGAAGAAGAGGAAGAGTGCGCAGCATGGGGTTTGAGGAGACGTGGTGAGGCGAGGAGATACTTTATGACTTTATGATGTGATGAGGACATGATGTGATATGATATTACGTTATAGGAGCCAACCTTGCAGCTTTCGGATATGAGGTGGAATGTATTATGTGTATGATATACAACATCGGCGGGCTCGGCCGATACACAATGCTTTTGATATGGGCTTTGCAGGGCTCACGTGCACAAAAACATTATGGGCTTGCTCTCTTGCAGACGAACAGAGCCTCATGCTGCTCTCCCGACATATCTTCCTCTTCCAGCTCCCATCTCCGCCTACCAAATACCAGGCACCATCGCAAACTTTTTCGCCTTGTACTTTCCGCCCAGCTCCTTCCTGTACCTGCGCTCCTTCTTTTTCGCCCAAATAGCCATCTGGCCCACCGCAATCGCAATGAAGATAGCAGTGCTCCAGTGTCTGTTGACCATCAAAATGGCAACCCAAGCAATGCTCTCAAACAAGTAATTCGGGCACGTCACAAGATCAAAGCCCAAACCTTGCGGAACACCGCGCTCAGTGCTGCCAGGACGACGAAGGGCGCGCAGCGAAAGGTGCGTAGACAAGTTGGCCAGCTCGCCGAAGACGTACAGCGCTACGGCGGCGTAGGTCAGAAGGGGAGAGGCGTTGTCGTTGGCGGTTATGGAGATGGGCGAGTAGGTGAAGTAGGCGATCAGGAAGCCGGAGAAGAGCCAGTAGTGGGCGGAGTTCTTGAAGACGTTGAGGAAGGGCATGGTTGCGAGGGAGAAGCGGTGGACGAAGAGAGTTTCCAGCTCGCGCTTGATGAAATGCAGGACTATCATCCAAAGGGAGAGGGTTTGCAGGGTCGAAGGGCCATTGTCGAAGGTGGGGAGGGTGTAGATGTAGGGGCGCAGGTAGTAGAAGAGCGGGTGGATGAGGAGAGGACCGAGGTACTCGATGATGAAGACGGTGCGCCAGGCGATTTGAGGACCTGAGGATGAGGTGTTAGGGGGCTTGTTTGTGGAGTGTTTGTTCACGGAGGTGTCGATAGCATACCTAAGTCCTTGACCTGGATTGTGTCTCCATCTTGCAGCTCGGTGCTGGCGACAGTCACGCTCTTGTCGTTAGGGATGGACGAGCCTTTGCCTTGGGTGATGCGCAGACGATGAATGGAGAACTTGGACTGTTCGGCAATGCGTTCGTACAAGTCGGCGGTGCTGCCCTGGATGTAGATCTTGGTCTCCTTGGGCAGGTTGGGGATGGGTTTGCCTGGTGGATATTAGCATGTTAAGAGCCGTGCTTGGAGGAACGATGGAATGATTGGGTACTCACCTCTCGGCACAACCTTGAGAGTCACCGGTTTGGAGGCCATGGTTGGCTAGTCTGTTTGGGTAGTACCTCAAGAAGTTCACGACAGGCTGTCAAGTTGTTTGTGAAGCCAGCGCGGAGGCCAGCTTTGAGCAATCTTGGTGGGGCTGGGATCAAATCAAGTTTCAAACGGCTTTGGGCCAGTGCCACGGCGTAGAGCTCTTCAAACTTCACAGGCAACAAGCCTCGGGACTCGCGGCAGGCATAAATATACCAACGCGATCCTTCGAAATTACCTGCCAATTAGTGATCACCAATCAGAGCAAGCAACATACCTACGGACAACTCGGTGATTGCGCCCTGAGGCTGACGTGAGATATCCAGACTCGAACTACTCTCACAGATGCATTCGTCAAGAAGGTAGACCAGGCGAGAGGACTTTGATTGCTGTTCCTTCCAATGAAGGATGTCTGCGCGTGATTACCTTATTATATTTCGATGCCTATCTCAGGAAGTAAGATGATAAGGTAGGTAAAAGCTCACGAGCCCTCCCTCTCCATTCAGCTAAGCATCAAACTCCCTCCACTGCCCTTGAGAACCGCCCGCCAAACACTCGTCTTTCGCCCCTCCCTTGACGGCCCCGTCTTCCAAACCTCGCCCACCACATCAATCCCCGTCCTCACCGCCGCAATACCATACGCCGCCACCTCTCCGTGCCATTTGCGGAACCGCGCTTGAAGCGCGGGATCAAAAGCCTCTGAGGCGGCGATGAAAGCCGGCCAAAAGATCGGCGCCCCGAGCATGTTGGTCTCTTCGGCTTTGATACGCTCGATTTCCTCGATGCTGGCTAGGATGCGCGAGACGTAGGGGTGCAGGTAGCGGTGGTCGAGGAGGCGCACGTTTTGCGAGAAGAAGATGATTAGGGCGGCGTGGAAGGCGAGGGTTTGGTGGTGGATGATTGAGAGGTTGGCTGTGTTTGGTTCTGCGTCTTGGCTCTCGTCGCTGTTGGTTGTCCAGTCGAGGATGGAGCTCTCTAGTTGGTCGCTTGCGGCGGCGATGTCGTTGGGTAGGTGGTGTGCGGATTCACTTTTGGTGGCGGCGCGGAAGTGGTCGATTTGTTCGATCAGTTTCGTGGTCTCTTCTAGCATTGCTAGGAGACGCTGAGGTACGCCGTAGATGTATTCGAATAAACTTGCGCCAGTGCTGCTTTGACCGGACTCCGTCTCCTGGAAGAGGCGAAAGACACTTTCCGACCTGCGCTCACGCTGCAAAGGCTCGTCGGTGGATTGTACGAGCGTGCTCTCGTATATCACGCGGAGGTAGCAGTAGATGCTATACAAAGCCCAAGTCTTGTCTGACAAAACCCGTTTCCTATTCCAGAGGAAATCGATCAGTTGGCTGGCGCCGTCTAGATGGACGCCACATGTATGGGTATCGCCAGACATGACCTGCATGATGCCGGTAAGTGAGCAGATGTGAGCTTGCTTGCCATCCCCCATCGTCCCGACGCGTGAACTGAGACCTCACTTACGTACATTGATAGTGACCATCGAAAGCATGGACGCGAGAAACTCCTTGTACTTTGGCTTCGGGCTCGAGTACATGTCGGATGCCACTGCTTGCTTCAGCATAGCGATAGCATTGTACCCATATTTAGACGCCACTCCGGCCCATCGCTGACCTAGCTCGATGTTCCGGTGTCGGTAGTGGTCGTTGGACAAATACCACGCACTGATAGACAGCAATGCATTGCAAAGCGCACTGCGAACCGTGCTAGTCTTGCCCGTCACACTAACCTCGCCCATGCTCTGCAAAGCGCGTGGAAGGTGGATCGTTTTCCATGGGCTCTTCGGCGTGTCGACGACGCAGAAGAGATGGCACACTCGTTCTGCGTAGTGACGCATTAGGAAATGGTCCAGGTCGAGGCCGGAGCCTGGACTGCCAGGCGGCGAACCACCGGCACCAAGCCAGTCGCCTGTGTCGGCTTCGGCTGTGTCACGTATAGCCAGAGCGTCATTAGGTGCAATAACGCCGGCATCGACTGTGGCAGCAGGACTATCAGTGTCCTCCAAGTGAGCCCCGTATGACTCGTACGCATCAGTTTCAAGGAAAGACGCATCACTGCCGTGGCTGGGCGCACATTCAGGCAAGATGCAGTCCTCGTCCGTGGACCGTCGCTCTAGAGCTGAGCGCGATGCAACATGTGAGGAGGGAAGTGCCCTATCGCTCGCATCATGTTTGGGCTTTGATGTGAAGACTGCAAAATTGTGCTGGCAGACAGTTTCGTTTTCGTTCAAGGACAGCAGAGCATGCTCTGTTGCATCCAAGGACTTGATTATGCGGTCAACTTTCTGCGCAGATAGTACAGGTTGAGAGCATCCTGCCCAATCATTCAGTACCTGGTCCAATATATCATTGCAGACCCGGGATCAAACAAACGTGGTAGGAGACTCCGGCGCGAGGAAACTTCAACTGCAGGCTCCGCGGTTTCCAGATCGATGAAGTCCTGTGTACCAAGGCCTACAACCGGTGGCAGCCATTGTAGTCTAGTCCCTACCAAATTACATCAACACGAGTAGCCAACGCAAGAGGGCCATTTCTCATCTTCACTAAAGTCGTACCATAACCTCCGCAGTCCAAGCCTTGTCCCATGCACCGACGACAGCGAGGCCGGTCCTCGTCACACTTGACTTTGCGGCTTCGGCACGTCCAGCAGCCTGTAAAGGTTTTGGTGCGTTTCTGGACACGGACGTTGGTGGATCGCGGCATCCGAAACGAAGAATGATGGATTTGGCAGGATGTGGGTTTGCAGACATGAGAGTTCTATTGAGCGAAGGCAGCTCATAGCGACGCAGGTGAAGTCGGCCGCTGCTTGGCCTATCGCCCATGACATTGGCCGGGGCAAGTGCGCTGAGACCCACACTCTCTGATTAGGAAGCTGTCTCCAGAGATTTGAAGTGTTGATATCGCGGCTCTAAGATAGAAGCCTCCAGTGAGAGAGAATCGTGTTGACGACTCTCTTTGCCAACAATGTCAATTGAAGCGGGTCAACTGTGCGTGCTGCAAGACCTAACATAGGAGACCCACATGGTGGTCCTGGAGTTCATCGTCATTGGGCGATATGTAGTAAAACCTGGGGAGGCAATCGTCTGCGAGATGTTTGAGCTTTGTGTCTACCTCGCAATGGAGACCTGTGGGTACCGGCGCTGTGAAGGCAGAGGGACTCGTTATGACAGACCTATTGAGCGCTCAGTTGACTAGACCTACATTACATAGTGTGGCACTGTCAGCCATCGCGCCAAACAGGATCTGATATCCTTCGCGTTCCTGCACAACAGCCCTACAGCAAACACGATCATACTTAATCGTTCACCAAGAGATCCGTCCAGCTATACTGCCGAGAATCGTAACGAAAATGACGACCACAACTGCAACGATAGAGATCCCTTCTGGCTGCTCACAATTGACCACATTCTCCATCCACGAACCTGATCACAACCCCAACGTCTCTGCGGTGTCTACCGGCGGATACAAATTTGCCGGCATGCCACGAATCGAGGACCCGTACCAGAAAAGACAATGGCAGCTTGAGCATATGGCAGGTGCCTTTCGCGTGTTCACACGGAAAGGGTTCACTGAAGGCACAAGCGGCCACATCAGTGTCCGCGACCCCGTGGATCCAAACACATTCTGGATCAATCCGTAAGCTCCCTGCTGCCTCTATTTGCTCATGGCTGACAAGCGTCGCAGACTCGGAAAACACTTCGGGATGATGAAGGCCAGCGACATGGTACACATCAACGAAGACGGCCAAGTGATTGGCGGCAACAGAGTCGCCGTGAACGCTGCGGGCTTTCAAATCCACAGCGCCATCCACAGGGCTCGACCCGATCTTAACGCCGCGTGCCATTGTCACTCCGTAGGCGGTAAAGCGTGGTCCGCATTTGGCAGACCGCTCGACATCATAAATCAAGACTCGTGCAACTTCTGGGGCATCCAGGCCGTGTACGAATCTTTCGGTGGCATCGTGCTCGAAGACGAGGAGAGCGAAAGAATCGCCGCAGCTATGGGCGACAAAGCCCGCGTCATTGTGCTGCAGAACCATGGTCTCTTGACTGCAGGCTCGACGGTCGACGAGGCCGCGTACCTGTTCACATTGATGGAGCGCACCTGTCAGGTTCAGCTCATGGTGGAGAGCGCCGGGCTACCGAAGAAGTACATTGGCCGTCAAGAAGCTGAATTTACTGCTCGAGTTAATGCGGACCCGGTACGTTCCTACAGGCCAGATTTTAGTCTGCGTGGCAGTAAGCTGACATGATCGTAGGAAGTACTGTACACGGAATTCCAACCGGATCTCGACTTTGAGATTTGGAAGTCAAAGGGCGAGCTTTGCAGAGGCGAGTAGGGAATGGCGCTTTGTTGGGGGTGGCTGTAATCATGTTACTCTAGCGCTGTCGATATCGAAACAACAAGCTTCGCAATTTCAATTTTTTTGAAGTCACCTCAACTCGTCAGCTCGCGCAGAGTTCCATATGATTCCGGATTGAGATCCTGCAGCCCACGACATTGGTCCATGAAAGGACTGCATCCCACTGGTGGAAATGGCCCTGGGCAGCAAGTATTCGCCCATTGATACGTTCACCATGATGCCAAGAATCTTCAGTCCCTCTGGCTCTACTTGTCGTAGAACACCTACTCGATCACCGAGCATTGCCAGAGCGCCAGCTGTGAATGAAGTCCGCCTGACGCTCTTAGTCAAGGTTGCGCAGCCCGGAGCGATAGGCAGAAGCCAAGATTGCGTGTCAATATCGCCCTCGGGCTCCCGAGAGATTCCAGGTACACGATAGCCTATCGGCGTGGATTCCAGCCTAGCGGAGTGGTCATGAATACATCGTGCCGATAGTATGGAGTGGATAAGTGACGGGAAAACGATGCCGCAGACTCAAAAGCTTTGTTACGCTATCGGCAGTCGGTGGTCAGATCCGCAAAAGCCGAGTCGTGTGCAGTCGAGTCGTGCATTGAAGAGTCGCGGTGAGCTTCCGGATTCGTTTTGTACGGCACCGGAGAACCGCAGTAGTACTGATAGGCGGACGAACACCATGCCCTCCCAGCTCCTAGTCAGTCAAGCGGAGATAACTTTCATGATAGATGTGTAACTCATCGCAGCGGCACAGTGTACCACTGTATTTAGAGGTGCTGGAGCGATATGTGAAAGGGAAGGAAGTTGTTGACTTCACGGCATTCAAGTTCTGGTCGGATTCAATTCCCGTCTCTCCTCTACATACGTCATCGCCATGGTGACAACAAAGAGCATCGACCTCCACAACACGGGTGCCTCCTACTTCGCCCCTGCGACTATCACAACCGACGGAGCACTCATACATGTCTCCGGGCAATCGGGTAGCACGGGCGATGGCTCAGTTCCTAACGACTACGAATCACAGATTCACCTGGCGCTTTTGCAGTTGAGAAGAATCATCATTGCGGCAGGCGCGTCCGTCGGCGACATTGTCAAGCTCAACGTCTTCATCGTGAACTACGATGCCGCGGCACGCAAACATAAGTCGCATTTGATGCGGTTCCTGGGAGAGCACCGCCCAGCTATTACCCTCGTTCCTCTAAGTCAGCTGGCGGTTCCGTCTTGGCTATTCGAAGTTGATGCTGTACTTAGCAGGCCACCACTGTCCCACATTCCGCCAAAGCTTACAACTGCGACGAGACATGTCGATATTGTCATCATCGGCGCTGGACTTGCTGGCCTCACGGCTGCTCGAGAGCTGATGCGCAAGGGCTATACTTGCGTTATCCTCGAGGCTCGCAATCGGGTGGGCGGGAAAACCTGGAGCCAGCCTTTGGCAGGAGGAAAGGGCGTGGTCGATCTTGGCGCTGCTTGGATCAACGATACAAGCCAGGCCAAGATGTACAGTCTTGCCAAGGAGTTCGGAGCAGACCTGATTGAGCAGAACACAGAGGGTGACTGCGTTTTCCAAGGGTTCGATGGACAGTGCAGTGCCTTTCCGTATGGCGAGCTTCCGAAGGTGAGTTGCTGTATTGTACACATTTGGTTCGAATCCTTACTGACATATGGACCAGTTTGATGTTGCAACTCGCAGGCATCTTGCTACAATTCGAGACATGGTTGAAGCCGATTGTCAAAAGCTAGACGCCCGGCATCCACAAGACAAGGATCTGGACATGTTGACATTCGAAGCTTATCTCACCTCACGGGGTGCTGACGGCAACGCACTCGCAACCGCCACAGTTTGGACTCGCGCCATGCTCGGTGTAAATCCTGCAGATCTTTCGGCCTTGTTCTTCCTCAACTACTGCAAATCAGGTGGCGGCCTTCTCGCAATGCGATCGGATCGCAAAGGAGGTGGCCAGCACTTGCGTGTTCGTCAAGGTACCCAGCTTTTCGCAAACTGCCTTTCTGCCACGCTTTCTCCAAACGTTGTACAACTCGAGTCACCGGTGCAGGCCGTGGTTCAGCATGGGCGGCAATTGATCCATGTACACGCCAACGAAGCGATCTACTCTGCGCGCAAAGTCATCACAACAGTCCCAGGTCCTGCCCTGAAAAACCTCTCATTTGCGCCTGCATTGCCACCTGCAAAACGTCTGTGGGTCGAGTCAACTGGCTATGGCTACTACACGAAAGCCATGATGGAATTCCGTTCCCCATTTTGGGCGCAGAGAGGGTTCTGTGGCCTGGTCCAATCGTTCATTGGCCCTGCGTCAGTGGTGCGCGACACCAGTAGTCCTGCTGACTCCAAGTATGTGTTGACTTGCTTCATGGCTGGCGACCCAGGAAGGGAATGGTCAAAAACCTCCGTCGCTCAGCGCCAAGCGAGCCTTCTTGAGCAGTTGCAGCGGCTGTACGGCATAGGAGACCTCAGAAATGAGTTTATCGCGATGCACGGGTATGAGTGGTCGGAGGATCCGTTCTCCGGACGGGGATGTCCTTGCGCTTCTCTTACCCCAGGAGTCATTGACGCCGTTGGTGCTGATGCTTTGAGGGAGCCCTGGTACGACGTGCACTTCGCGGGTACTGAGACGGCCGCGGAATGGAAAGGATACATGGAAGGAGCTGTCCGTAGCGGAGAGCGAGCCGCTGTTGAAGTTGCGCAGGATCTTGACTCTGTCATATCTGCAAAGCTTTAAATGATTTACATTCGATCAAGAATTGGCATAGTCGTGTCGCACTCTGAGTTCGCGCAAACGCCACTCATTCCACTGTACGTGATAACAGGAGTAATCCGAATCTATTGTCTGCAGCAGACGCCGTGGCATGAACGTCTATCACTGATGTTCAACGACTACCTCAACGTGTTATTGAACTGTTGAAGCACTCCGACGTGTTTTGCGTTGAGTATCTGCCAGCGGGCTCATGAACGAGTGAAACTGGTTCTGAACCGTTATGAAATCACTAAATAAACGAGCGCAAAATTGTCAGTGTCGTAATGGCTTCAGATCCATAGCTACGATAATTTCAGTACTGTGGAAGCACTTCCAAGGCCATATATTCTGAGATTGTATCTTTCATCACTAGCTTTGAAGAACCCCAACCCTGACCATCAGGATGATACCGTTTATCATCACTATTGAAGGTCCCGAGACTTCCGATATCTCTATCTCTCACTTCTTATCCGTGGTCGCGACCTCCGCCTCTTCTGCTTCAACATCAGGAAATACCCACAATATATCCACATCGTCCGCAGGGAAAGTCGGAGATAGTGCGAGTATTATCTGTCAGATAGTGGATAGAGAGTGGAGCACTGTTACAGACGATGGCCCAGCTCGAAACGCAAGCTGCATTCACAATCACAAGCCAGTCAAGTTCGCTTAGCAACTCGATCGGTGTAAGATGGTAAGTGATAGCGATCCAACCAGGTGACACAAAGCCAGATGATGAAGATAGGGAAGGGAACCCTGCCGTGATGCTCCATGGACTATCAATCGCATGCAGAGGGCGATGTGGAGTACATGTGAGAAGATATGTATTCCTACAGCACATGGCTCATCTCATTTTGGCTGTCTTCAGCATTCGACATCACTTTGACGATCGGAATTAGACAATCTTCTAGCTTTCTGCTTTAACCAATGATGACAGTCCCACAGCACCCAGAGTCCTGGCAAGACAAAGCAGCCTGGGCTCAAGCCAAACGAGCCGCTTCACTTGCGAAAGTCAAGCCAAAACTAGTGGGCGTCCCAGACTCACAGGATTTGCCTCAGTACTCGCGCGATCTGTATAAAGATGTTTTGACGCCGCGAGAGATCGAGCTGACTGAGGATTACAACATCGCCGAGCTACTTCGTCAGCTTCGAGAAAGAAAGGTATCCGTTGAAGAGCTCACCAGAGCCTTTCTACGGAGAGCGGCATTGGCACACGCTGCGGTACGAAGCCGATCTTTCACATCCGTTACGGAAGGTAGACTGACGTGCGTAGACCAATTGTCTCACTGAGCTCCTTTGGGATCAAGCCATTGAGCGGGCAAGATTTCTGGATTCGCTGCCCGAGCCTCAGGGAGCATTATTTGGTCTACCAATCTCGACCAAGGAACATTTAGGTATGGTTGGCGACAACGTAGAATCAACAGCTTCCTTCGTGGCGTGGATTGGCAAGAAGCACGGCTCGAACCTCCTCTTCGACACTTTGTACGATGAAGGTTGCGTCTTCTACGCTCGTACTTCGCAGCCCCAAGCAATCATGCACCTCGAGACCACTAGCAATATCTTCGGACGAACCGTCAACCCCTACAATCGTAGACTCACACCAGGAGGCAGCACTGGTGGCGAGTCTGCACTCTTGGGCATGCGTGGAAGTATTCTCGTATGCCACTCTGACTCGGTTTGTTTCCACACACTAACTATGACCAGGGTATCGGCGGAGATATAGGTGGCAGTATCCGCTGCCCGGCCGCTCATGTTGGTGTATATGGATTTAAGTAAGTGGACTATGCGATCTCTCTCGGGGTGACCTCATACTGATTTGAACAGACCGACCCAGAAAAGAATTTCCACCCTGGGCTTGAGGGCTCCAATGGTAGGCAGGGAGACCATAGGAGGCTGCCCGGGCCCAATGGCCGTGGATCGGGATGCTCTGGAAATTTTCATGAAGGTCGCCCTCTCAGCAAGGCCGTGGCGTATCGATCCAGCTCTTACTTCGAAGGAGTGGACGCCTTATACTTTCATCAGTCAACCCAAAATCGCCATCCAATGGTGGGACGGCGTCGTGAAGCCACATCCCCCAATGCTTCGGGCATTGCGACTGGTGGTAGCAGCATGTCGCCGTGCAGGCATGGAAGTGATTGACTGGAACTGTGAGGATCTTGATCATCAGCGGAGCTGGGAGCTCGTCTCCGCCCTGTACTGGCCGGATGGGGCCAAAGAGGTCCTTGGCTTGATCGAGCAGTCAGGCGAGCCTGTGTTGCCGTTGACGAAATGGATCGCACAGGAGCAATCGACCGCACGAGAGTTGAACCAGCACGAGCTATGGAAGGTAAGCTTACGTTCGACCCTTCCATCCGAGATCTCAATTGACACTGTGTAGTTGTGTGCGGAGAGAGATGAGTACCGCGCCATGTATGCCAAAGCATGGAGCGACACCAGCAAGCAAGGCAAAGAAGTCGACGTAATCCTATGTCCTCCATCGTTTGGTGCTGCAACGCCTCACGAGCAGTCACGCTATTGGGGCTACACTTGTCAGTATCTTTGCCTTTGAAATTGATACTGATTACAAATGGAGTGATTCGCTAACGAATCCGAGTATAGCTCATTGGAATCTTCTGGACTACCCCGGCGTCGTCTTCCCTGTGACCACGGTAGACCCAATTCTGGATGCCTCCGACACCAGTTACACCCCCAAGAACGCGCAGGATGCCTTCGTTCACGAGATGTACAACCCGGGAATCTTCGCGAATGCGCCTGTAAGTCTGCAAATCGTTGGGCGACGACAAGAGGATGAGAAGGTTCTCGCTGCACTGGTCGAGATTGAGCGTGCTATGGGTAGACCTTGAGGATTTCGCTACGTCCAAGACAGACGGGGGTTAGTGCCAGCTTATCAAAGCCCTCGAAATACTACGATTGCGTCTTTCACTAATTGCAATGCATCGGATCAAAATCCTGATGCTATCGCTTGCTTGACGGTACCCAACCACTGTGAACTTTCGTTCATCGCCAGACAGACATCACGCACGAGCTTATGTATACGGGAATTGTAGATCTGCTTTGTTTCACGTTGTTCAGCATGGGCCAGCGTAACTGACTCAATGACCATCGATGGAACGTCATACTTGGATAGATGAATGTGGCAAGTCTGGACATTCTGACTCTGACTACAAAGCGTCTGAGTGAGGTCAACACATGTACACTATACACACACAATTCAGATTTTCCATCCCGTCGTCGAGAGCACCGACTTCGATCCCGGTCGTTGCCCGAAGGCTTGGCCTATCTTTGCCCGCGACAGGCGTGAGTCGTCGGAGTTGAGCTCCCGCTTTGACAAGTCGTCAGATAGGTAGTCCAATCGCCGTCGCCTGCCAGTATCGGCCTAATAGATAGCTGACACAAGCGTCGCATAGTGCTGCCAATTGTTGCTGCTAGCTCGTACCACTCCAAGACGACGACACCCGCATTCCAAACATGGAGAACCCCAGGGATAGCGATGCAGGGGAGTCGATACCGATAAGTCGTCCGAAGATGGCTTATCGTTGTGTTCTCCGATAGCTGTTCAGGCAAAGACAGAATAACATGAGGGCCAGGTTGCATTTAAAGTCGACACAAGAACGTTTCTACGTGGGTACCGCGCCCCAACAACCAGTCTTCCAAATTTTACGAAATGCGTCAAGAAACAACGGCAGCCGAGCATGCAGCGCGAAGAGCAACGTCCAGTACGGATCAGTTGCCTCCTGGCACAGTCCGTCTGATCGACACTACCGGAGAGCAGGCTTCTAAACACGCCAAAGGCAAGGGACTACAGGACATCATTCTCGTACCGCACCCTAGCGAAGACCCAGAAGATCCCCTGAACTGGACGTTCAAGCGCAAGCTGCTGGCAACGAGCTGTGTGGTAGTATATACTATTGCAGCTGCGTATCCATCCGGCGCTGTTTACTCCGTGGTCACACCGATTCGTGCGGGCACTTCATTGAGTTTGACCGACATTAACAATGGAACGGGTATCATGGTATGTCGCCCTTGGAGGTCTACAAAAGCTCATTTTACGCTTTGAGATATGGTGCTCAGATTCTGACCTTTGAGTGAAATAGTTCCTCTTCTATGGCTGGGGTTGTATCGTCTGGCAAGCGCTTGCCTTGCAATATGGCAAACGACCAGTCTATCTCATATCTCTCCTTACAAACGTCATTATTCTGGCCACGGCTCCTCTCTGTACCACGAGTGGTCCATATTTGGCAAACCGCATTCTCCTTGGCTTTTTCGGAAGTCCCGTCGAATCTCTAGCTGAGATCTCGGTAACTGACGTCTGGTTCAACCATCAGCGACCGAAGTACATGGCATTATATGGGTGGTCCCTGTCAATGTGCGGGAAGCTCGCCCCAATGGTATCTGGACTCATCAACGTCGGAATGGGCTGGAAATGGACTCTTTGGTGGTGTTCTATTTTCTCCGCTATCGGATTCGTCTATTGCTTCCTGTTCATGGAAGAGACCAACTATGACCGCAAGCACGTCATCAATTCTGTGACTCCTGACACCCCTGCGTGTGCTGAGCCGAAACCGGAGAGCAAGCTCGATTCCAGCAAGAACTCGACCGCTGGAGAAGTGAAGGCACTTGATACAGAAGACCGCGAGGCTGGCGAAGTCACCTGGCAACGAAAGACGTACTGGGATAAATTGGGCTTCAAGGACAAGAAACGGCCCAATCGACTTCTGCCAATCATGATCGCCCCATTCACGGGCTTCACGTACCTGCCGGTAGTATACGCTGGGTGAGTATCTCGGTTGTGCTTGAACAAGCCCAAGATCCAGGATCGCTGACTGTCGCTCTAGATTGATGTACGGGGCAAACAACCTCGTTTGGCAAGGTGTGCAGAATGCAACCATTGGTACGATCTATACCTCAGAGTATGGGTTCAGCACGTCATCTATTTCCGCCGCGTACGCTGGTGGTGTCCTGGGCACGATTGTCGGGTATGCATTATGGTCCTTCATGTTGGGAACCCCAGCAGTCTCGGCTAACATCGGTCGTTCTTTGCAGTGGCCTCTACGTCGGGAAAGTTAGCAAGATTTTGACCCTACGTCTCGCACGTCGGAACAACGGCATCTCTGAGCCAGAACACACCTTGTACGTCTTCGTTGCAAGCATGTTCTTGGTACCGTTTGCTATGGCGTTGTACGGTGTTGCAGTCACATACCACTTCCACTGGTTCGCGCTCGCCATCACCCAAGTCGCCGTGGCTCTCAATGGAACCATCTGCGTTTCAGCAGCCCTCACATATGCAATCTCCAGCTATCCGGAACTATCAGGCCAGATGGTGACAACGTGCGTGCTGATCAGGAATACCTTGTCGTTCGCAATCAACTTTGGTATCACTCCGTGGCTAGAGTCAAGCAACTATCTGACAGTTTATTGCATTTTGGCTGGCATTGGGTTTGTTTGGAATGCGAGTTTGTTCGTCATGACGAGGTATGGCCGCAGAATCAGGGAAACGACGGCGGCGAGGTACTGGCGAGATGTTGATCGTGCGAGGGAGCAAGGTCTTGGACATTAGATGATTTTCGATCCTTACAGGACTTGGAAGACGAAGAAGGACCGTTGGTCCATACATCAGCTCGTGCAATATTTTACCCTTATGCCAGTAGACAGCCCAGTACTTTAAGCTGAAAAGAAGACATTGTTGTAATGCTCGTCTCGCTGAAAAAGTATTTACAAGCGTGCAGAGCATGCGTATGCCCTGTAGATCGGCGACTCAGGCTGGAATGACTGACGCTTTCTCGAGATGTGCACAAGGGTTCGGAAGTTTGGGCAAGAGGTCAAGGCCACGTGGTGACAAACAGGAGGCAGATAATGGCTACAGCGCTATATGAGCCGCCACTGGTGTTGGAGCCGCAGTTGAGGTCGAGTTTAGAGGTGCCTCTTAAGAGGAGACTTCGAGACGCAAATCTGTCCGTAGCGACATTTCCAGCCCCAGAGCAACAGTCCCGGCTTCCGATTCTTCCAAGTCACGTGACCTTACATCTCAGCTTCGTGATCACCAATCAGAGCAAGGCACTTCCCCGTTACCTTCCTCGAGTACCTGAGCCCTAAGGCTGAGGTGAGACCGAAGGACGCTTGAAGGGACGAGAATCACTTTCACATGCTGTCCTCGATTGTGAACGCCGGCGACATTCGCAAGATGCGGTGAGAAGATCTCGACTTGCTTGTCTTTTTGCATGTACTGCCTGAGTGTGTGCATTAGATGATCATGTCTGTCTTGGGAAGTAGGTATTTCCCACAGATTTAACGAATGCCTGGCTGTTGCGTCTTTCGGCCTTCCTCGCGAGCCTCGGCTGGAATCCCACAATCTGTTTTGCGGGCGCAGGCAAACGCAACAGTCCAATGGCATTCTCAAGACGACTAGACAATTAGCAAAAGGCAACCTGAGACGGCGTATAACTAACATCCTTTCGTAAAGACCCCAGTTATTCCTCGGCATCGACTTCGCCTAACAAGTTGGTGTTATATCCTCAAGGCGAAGTCGTCGCCTCCGCTGCAGGCCCAGCTCAGCCACCGCCTCCAATCCCTGCCCCGATGCCTTCGCCGGCACAAGAAAAGCTGAGTTGCATCAATTCTCGCCCTTCCCGTCTGTCATACCACCCAGGCCACAGCCGCCAACCCTCCCGCTCAGGCATCTGCGCCCGGCGACGGCGCGATGCGATGCCGGCATGCCCGTTCTGACTGGTCGAAGCGACCTCAGCTGCGGCTGGCGGTATATCGCTAGCCTCGCCCGGATAGCTTGGGGAGCTGCCTCGTTACCCGTTGGTGTTCTGACGCCTCGTCTTGCATGGGGCTAAGGCTGTGAGTACAAGAGGCTGAGGTTCTGCCAGTCAGTGCAAGGAGGTTTGTCAGTATCCTTTTTGTGCATTGCAGCTTTTTGCCAACTTTTACTTCAGCGCTGTTGTGTATCATACCCGTCTCATTATCATTGCCTAGCATCTTAACCCTCCAAGACCAGCCATTGAGACATGTACGTTGATCTTTCTTTTCTCTAGCCAAGCCGGGAAGGGAGTACCTGCAGTGGACACCCTTGCCAATCAGCTGTGCCATATGGCAACCACGCGGCATTCTTCCCCATCCGCCTGCCAAAGGCATGGTTCCTGGGACAGCAGCATGTTTCACCCGAGGTCACACGCTCATTCTTTGTCAAACCATGCGCCACGCTTGGGACATCGCGTTGCGTAACGCTCCACCAAACAAGCCGCTTCCGCTGTGGCTGCAGCAACTACAGGCGCAATGGCATGCGGCAAAGCATGCACTCAAGAGCAAAGAGCCGAGTCTGGCATCTGCAGGCGACTCTGGTCTCGGATCAGACCAGCCATTGAGGCGAGCCAGCTCGCTCCATAGTCTCAAAGAAGCATTGCGCGAGACAAAGGAGGCATGTCGGGCGGTTGTGGAGATGCTCATGCATCGGTTGTCCAGAGAAGAGATGCTTGCCACCGAGTCTCTGGAAAAGATTGCGGGCGACCCGTTGAACAGTTGAGCTGACTTTCATTACCAGACCCAACATGGAAGGCGCCTCGGCATCTAACAACAGCCAGGCTGGCGGTGTACCAGCATCCGATCTCTCCAAACTCGACGAGGTGAAACAGTCGGTTGGGGCTTCCATCCAGAATCTTAGGAAGCTTCTCAAAGCCAGCAGAGACCCGCTACCCACCGAGCACGGCGACGGAACTCAGGTCCCAGATGAGGAACATTTTGCGAACATTGGCGAAAAGTTCGCGACAGCAATCAGAGATGCAACAACCGCAGGCTGGGGAAGCCTCGTCAACGTTCTCAAAGCGGCCGAGGGCATGCACAATGGCAAGCCCATCGATGACAAGAAGTACCTTATGGAATACATCATCCAGGTCGCGGCCAAGATCCCGGATGACCTTGTAAGCAACAAGATCACCGACACAATGATCACGACTCTTTGGAACGACTTGAGCCACCCACCTGAGACTCTTATGGCCGACGAGTTTGAGTTTAGGCAGCCTGATGGCAGAAACAATTGCTACCAGAATCCTGACATTGGCAAGGCTGGTATGCCGTACGCTCGCACCGTCCGACCCAAGACACTTCAACCGGGCAACATGCCCGACCCTGGCGTTCTGTTTGACACTCTCATGGCGCGCAATGAACCAAAGCCTCACCCGAACCGCATCTCGAGTATGCTCTTCTATCTGGCGTCGATTATCATTCACGACTGCTTCAAGACGAGCCACACGGACTACAGATTCTCTGACACCTCTTCGTATCTTGATCTGGCTCCTCTGTATGGTAGCAACTGGAAAGATCAGAAACGGATGAGAACGTTCCAGGACGGTAAGATCAAGCCTGACTGCTTCTCGGAGACTCGTCTTCTCTCATTCCCTCCTGGTGTTGGTTGTATCCTCATCATGTTCAACCGGTATCACAACTACGTTGCCGAACAGTTGGCGGCGATTAACGAGAACGGCCGCTTCACACCAAGTGAAAGGACTGTCGATCGCTATGGCGAGACAGGCTTGAACAAGAGGGATGATGATCTCTTCCAGACTGCTCGTTTGATTACCTGCGGGTTGTATGTCAACATCATTTTGGTTGACTACGTTAGGACCATTCTCAACCTTAACCGCACCGACTCCAATTGGCAGCTAAACCCTCGCAAAGACATCAAGGACGGCCCTCCTCAAGCTACTGGCAACCAAGTCGCAGCTGAGTTCAACCTGGTATACCGCTGGCACGCTTCCATCTCTACTCGTGACGAAGAGTGGACTGAAAAGCTGTCCGCTCAGATGTGGGCTGGCAAGACTTCGATGTCGGAAGTACCTCAGTACGAGATCATGAAGACACTCAAGAAGACCGAAGAACATCTCCAGTCGCTGGAGCCAAATGAGAGACCATTCCCTGCTCTCGAGTCGGAGACCATGACTCGCATCCAGGAAGGCCCGTACACGGGCAACTTCAAGGATGACGAGCTTGCGGAGTTCCTGACTTCGGGCATCGAAGATTGCGCGAACGCAATGGGCCCTCAGCAAGTGCCCATCTGCATGCGTGCCATCGAGATTCTAGGGATTCAACAAGCTAGGACATGGCAGCTTGCAACCCTGAACGAGCTTCGCGAGCACTTTGGCTTGCAGCGACACCGTAAGTTCAGCGACATCACCTCGAACCCAGAAGTGGCTGATGCCCTCAAACATCTCTACGACACGCCTGATAATGTCGAGCTGTATCCTGGACTTGTCATTGAAGATGCCAAAGACCCCATGGCGCCGGGCTCCGGTTTGTGTCCGTCGTACACAACATCACGAGGCGTGTTGTCGGACGCCACGGCTCTGGTTCGCGGTGACCGTTTCTACACCACTGCATTCACCCCGGCTCAGTACACCAACTGGGGATACCAGGAATGCCAGTCGGACCCTACTATCGACAACGGATGTGTCATGTACAAGCTGTTCCTGCGCACTTTGCCACACAATTATGATCCAAGCTCAGTCTTTGTCCACTACCCAATGACTGTCCCCACGGAAATGAAGACAATTCTGCAGGATCTCAAGAAGGACCATAAGTACAACTTCGAGCGCCCTACGCCTATTCCCAAGCCGGAGATGATCTTCACCTACGATGCTGCTACCAAAATCATGAACGACCAAGAGACGTTCAAGGTCACCTGGGGCAAAGCGATGGAGTTCCTGATGGGCCCAGAGGCCAAAGACTTCATGCTCGCAGGTGACAAGGAAGCCAACGCTAAGTCGCGAGAACTCATGGAGAATGCGCTCTATCAGGGCGAGTCGTCACGGGTTGTCAATCCCAAGGGAAATGAGAAGTGGCTTCAGGAAGTCAGGACTTTCTACGAAAACATCACGACCAAGCTGTTGCAGCAGAAGAGCTACAAGCTCGGATCGTTCAACCAGGTCGATCTCATTCGTGATGTGGGTAACCTCGCCCACGTTCACTTTTCGGCTGAGCTCTTCAACTTGCCACTGAAGACCGAGGAGCATCCCACGGGTATCTTCACCGAGCAGCAGCTTTACCTTATTATGTCCGCCATCTTCATCTGCATCTTCTTCGACGTGGACCCAGCGAAATCTTTCCCGCTTCGCCAGCAAGCTCGAGATGTCGTGCAACAGCTTGGCGAAATTGTCAAGATCCAAGTCTCTGCCGTCCAGAAAGGCGGCTCCATAGCTGAGTCGATATTGAAGATGATCCGGCCCACTTCGAACTCGCCGCTGAAAGACTACGGCGTGCACATGATCTCCCACCTCCTCAAGAAAGACAGTGACATCGACTCCCTTGTTTGGGGCAACATCATGGAGACCGCAGGTAGCATGGTCTCCACCCAAGGCCAGCTCCTCGCCCAATCCATCGACTACATCTTCACCGAAGGCAAAGAGCACATCCCCACTTTGCAGACCCTCGCCAAGTCCGACGCACCAGAAGACTTCGACACACTCACCCACTACTTCATGGAGTTTTCCCGCCTCGCCGGCGAAACGGCCCTCTACCGCCGCGTCGCCAAAGACACCACCGTCGTCGACGGCAAACGCTCCCACGACCTGAAAGAAGGTTCCAAAATCGTCATCAACCTCAAAGCCGCCTCCCGCGACCCTCTCGCCTTCCCAGAGCCCGACACCGTCAACCCCAGGCGGCCCATGGAATCCTACATCCATCTTGGCCATGGCCCACACCAATGCCTTGGCCTCCCTATCGTCCGCGTCGCGTGTACGACTATGCTGCGCAAGATCTTCCAGCTCCCGAATCTGAGGCCTGCGACTGTGAGTGTGGGACGGCAGAGCTTGCCGAGCGCGGTCAAGAAGTTGAGGAAGGAGTTTGTGCCTGGTGACAGCAAGGTTTTGCCTGAGGGCTGGGCGTTCCATGTTTACATGATGGAGGATTGGGATATGTTCTTCCCGTTCCCGACCAGTGAGTACTGCCTCTTCTTTCTGGGTTGTCATGATCGTGCTAACGGATTTCGTCTAGGTTTGAAGGTCAACTGGGACGATGCGCCGGCAGTAGCGCAGGCTGAGAAGGCCGCGCCGGCGTAAGTTTCGATGCATGTCCACTGGCGCGTCGATGCTAGGGTGGTACCGTCAGCGTCGTTACTTCTCTCGAGCAAGAAGTTGGGCATCAGGAAGGTTGCATTGTGAAGACTCCAGAAATCCAAAGAGGGGGTAGGGAAGGGATGAAAGTCTTCCTGTCTATTAGAGAATGCATTCTGTTCACTCGTTAAAGTCGGCTTATCGCAGCATTTCCATCTGTACGAGTGCGCATGGCCACGGCTCCTCGGGCAGCGCTTCTCGTTTCCCTTTACAGTAATTCTAGTAGCCACACGTTTGCGCTGTCGCTTGATCGTCAGTAGGGTCCAGACACGACGTGTGTAGGTACCTATCAATCTCCAATGACGTTGACCCCGACTCGCCCGAGTTGTGGACAGAGTGTCGGGGCTTCCAGCGTCTGCCTCTTGGCAACCCCAACTTACTCCAACTTACTCCAATTGAACTCATAATTCGGATGTCCGTCGCGACATGTCCTTGCACAAGGCGACGTGAACAAGGATGCCTGTTGCTGTAGTCATGTATATTTCTCTACAGATTCGTTGATTCACTCTGATCAGTGCTGCATGATGCAATATTTTCGATGTCTTTTCCGCAAATCCGTCCTTTGGAGTGAAATCTATGTACCTCTTAGATTTGGCTCGGCTGTCAAGGTCTCGAGACACGCGAGCTGACCGAGAAGTTCTTGAGCTGATAGCGAATTGTTCAACTTTTGTATAATCAATATGTCCTACCATGTGCCAAATTTTCACACTAATTTTCGTAATGCCAAGCTTGTGTGAGAGCTTTCGGTTCGCTCAAGGTGTCGCCTTTGGCGTTTCTCGTCTCGATGGCCGGCAGATTGTGTCCGGTGTTCTGTGACTCCAACGAGATCTGAGCACCAGGCTTTGCAAACAAGGCATCGATCTCTTCGAGAGTTCGGCCAGTCGCTGTGACATCGGTGTCAGCACAACAATTCTCGGATGTACGAGATCAGATGGAGTGAGCCTACTTTCGGGACAGTAATACCAAACGTATGCCGCACCGAGGAAGCAACATAGAAGCGGCCAGACAAAGATCATGGGGCCTACAGCGTTAATTCCAGAGCCGCCACCGAATACCATGATCCATGTAGAGAACCACTCGCCAGCCGCACCAAGACCGCCCGCTATGTGACGGTATCTCAACGGAGCGATCTCGGGCCCGTAGACCCAGCAAGTGCCTTGCCATCCGAAAGCAAAAATGACCACGTAAAGGATGATGAATGCGACAGCAGTCCAATTGACTGCAACGCCGGGCATTGGTAACGTCGTCAGAACAACATATATGATCATGCAGATGCCGCATCCAATAGCGCACCAGATCATCATTGGCCGACGGCCTATTCTCTCAATGTACCACATGGGAGGGAAGCAGGCGGCGGCAAAAATCGTATTCATGGCTGCCGCAAGGATTCCAGAAAGCAGGAATGAATACCCCAAGTTCGAGAAGATTTGCGTAGAGTAGTACACCAGCATGTTTATTCCGAGGAATTGTTGCGTCCAGAGGATTATAAACGAGGTACGAAGTCGCCGCCCGATCTGAAGCTGAGAGTTGTCCCAGAACAGGAGGAACCAGTTGAAGGTGTCATTGCTCATTTCTGCTTCTTCCCTGATCGTGTTCAAGATGCTTGTCTTCATGGTCTGCACTTTCTCATGCTGGATGGGAAGTTCGTGCAGTCGTGACAACACATCGTCAGCCTCTTCGTGGCGATCTTTCGCGTAGTACCACCTTGGTGTGTCAGGAAGGTACGCAAGCAAAGCGCTCGAGAAGGCCGAGAAACAGCATTGCATGGCGAGGGGAACACGCCAGAGCCATGGATTTTCTTCAAGGCCTTGGACGAACGCGAGATCAATCCAGTAAGCGATAGCGACTCCTGTGATTAGAAGAGCC
This sequence comes from Cladosporium austrohemisphaericum, assembly GCA_022813715.1. Taxonomy (NCBI): domain Eukaryota; kingdom Fungi; phylum Ascomycota; class Dothideomycetes; order Cladosporiales; family Cladosporiaceae; genus Cladosporium; species Cladosporium austrohemisphaericum. Next base: position 2,290,510 of record JAKLLY010000001.1, read on the forward strand.
AACTGATACTGTAGCTCTGGCCCGCGCTCCTTTGCCTCCAGCGACATCTCTGCCATATACATAGGTACGGCACTAGATACGCAGCCAATGCCAGCGCCTGTGATGATTCGACCCGCGACGATCTGCCCGACAGAGAATGTTGTGACTTGTATCACCGTACCTAGAAACACTAAACCGTGGCCTAGAAGAATCGTACGTTTTCGTCCGAGCTGCATACCGAAGAAAGTGGTGCAGAGAGCCATGACACCAGCACCGAGGTTGTAGATTGAAGCGACGATTGGAACGATGTACGGCCCTTCCGGATTGCCAATAGCTTGGCGGAACTCCGGTGTTTCCTGGAAGCCCCCAAGAACTCCAGCATCGTAACCATACAGCATGAAGGCAGCGCCGCATGCAGCACTCATGGTACGATACAAGGCTCTACCTTGTAGCCTTCGCAGGTCGAGAGCCATTGGAAAGTATCAATGGTAGGGAAAAGAGAAGATCGGCAGAGCTAGAAGGCAGTTCAAGTAGATTTGAGAATGAGAGCCGAAGCGAAGTACAGGCCGTCATGTTGTCGATTCCTACCAATGCGCGTCGACTTAATACATCAGCGAGGAAGTTTCAGACGTAAGATGTAAGAGCTCACCAACCCTAGAGATGGCGCTTATGATCACCCTATGGGTAGTCTGCTCGGAGGCACCATGAACTTCGCCTGTCATAAACATGCCATTCATGCCTACGGGGTGAGAGTTGCAATTGTCCGGTCGACTATTCTTTCCAGATAAGGTGATTCAGAGCGCTCCAGAACGGTCTAAAGTCTTGGCCTGTACATCAATAGACAGCTTCGTGACAATCCCTCGGAGGCAGCGTGACGTAACCTATAGACTTTGTTTCCTGCCTGACTGACATCTTTCACGTCTTGAATAGCAGCATAATGGAGGGTCGCTCTACTCGAACCTGAGCTGTCATTAGCTCTTGGGCAAGAGCAGAAGTCTAGTGACCCGTTGAACAATTGACAGTCAGAATGATTCCGGTAAAAGACCGTAGGCAATTTATTGACCGGATTTGTTCATATGACATATGCGCACAGCCGTCGAGAACGATCACGTCTCGAACTCTTTTGCGGACTACCTGTTTTCCACACTGGATAAAGAACGAGCCACGAGATTTGCTGGTACATTGTTACGCTATAGTATCATGTGGGTCGAAAGAATGCTGTGGCCGCTCTGTCTCAAATTGTCTACCACACTAATTCTAACCATGCCCTAGAAATGCTTCATCATTCGCCCACAGCAGATATCAGTAGACGAGGAAAAGCATATAAGATGAAATGGTGAAAGTCGTGTGCCGGGTAGGACACACCCACTTTCGCCGTCTCGTCCTTTCCCAGACGTTACAAGTTCTCAACATGTTCTCCCAGAACCGCATCCTTTTTCTCATCATCCAAACGACCCACGCCTGCAAGTTTTGAGCCGTTGGAGACAGGATCATTACGCTCATTCGATATCATGAGCACACGCTGCCTGTGAGACCTGCTCAGTACGCCCCTGGTAATCCCATCGCAGTCGAATATAGAGTCAATAGCTTCCAAAGAAAGCCGAGCGGTTTCCGGAAAGAACAGGTATATCAGAGGGATAAAGGCGCAATTGAAACAGGCGAATATAAGGTATGTCCTGGATTTGTCAGTTACCCCTGCTTGATAATCTTGCGGTAAAACTCACCGCCATCCAATATTGGTCGTCAGAATTGGGGTCAACATGACCACAATGAAGGTAAAGATCCAGTTGCTCATCACTGAGATTGCCACGCCACGGCTGCGCGTCCTCAAATTTGTGATTTCTGCCGGATAGAAATACGGAATTGCAAGAAATCCCTGAGCGTAGAACGTGTTGAAGACAAAGAAACAGACAACGGCAAGGATGCCCATGGCGAAGGTCGCCGGTCCTTCGTTTTCTGTCACGTACCAGATTGTGCCTGCTAGTACAGCCATGGCGCAAGCTTGTCCAGATGCACTAAGGATAAGAAGTTTCCGGCGGCCGAAGCGTTCGATAGTAAACATGGGAATGGCCGAGGCGACGAGGTATTCCAGTCCGTTGAAGCCTCCTATCAGTAGTGCAAGCCGGTGACTCAGACCGACCGAGTTTTCAAGAACATAAGATATATAGTAAGTCAGGAGGTTGATCCTACACGCCTATCGTCAGTCTGGCTTCTTCGCTACAAGTTTGAGATGACCTACCCGCTCAGCTGTTGAAAAGCCATGATTGCTATGCAAAGTAACATGCGGCGCCAATTCTGCATTGGTCCTCCATGGACCAATTCGACAAATGTGATCTTTTCTTCCGCAGCTTGCTCTAGCTCGTGTGCCGCGACGATCTGATCGAAGAGCTTGCCAGCCTCTGATTGCGCATCAAGACTTTCATCGTGATCGCCAGCTTGGGTATGTGGCTGAGCCTTTTGTCTCGTCGGTGAATCAGGGGTGATTCATTCCAGAATCTCCCAAGCCTGCTTCTTCCTACCGTGTGCGATCAACCAGCGAGGCGATTCTGGGAGAACTATTCAAGCCAAGTCAGCATATCTGTATGTTGTGATTGACCGGGAATTTAACACCCACATAACACCATTGTCGCCATGATCAAGCCAAAAAGAATTTGCAAAGCTGTGACGCTGGTCAGAATCTGAGTAAGCACATATGGCTTTTGAAGAAGACGTGCCTATAGGGAAGCGGAACTGCATGTCGTTCGTGTAGTGCGCACATCCATAATCGGTCCTTCTGTAGTCAGCTTCATGCGTAGCGAAATGGGTCTGCAAGCACATACCAGTAAGCAATTACTACGCCCCAGATGATGAGCCATCCGTTGAATGCTGCAATTTTACCACGCTGTTCGTTGCTTGAAATTTCGGCGACCCAAACAGGGATGGTAGAGAAGTTGATTCCGTTCCCCTTCAATCGCATTGTCAGTGGAGCTCGAAGAGTTGCAACCCAACCACTTACCAGTCCTGTGACGACCCTTCCGGCGATTAAATGGCTCATCTTGATCGCCGCAGTTTGAAGGGCAGCACCAACGGCCATGATGGCTACGCCAGTGACCATCCAGGTACGTCTACTGCATCTTTCGCCAAAAAGCAGCATGAATACAGCACCGGCGAAACAACCAATTTCGTAGATGGCTGCCCGTGTCAGCTTGCGGTGGCCCCATGAGAACACAGCACAACTTATGCGTACCAACCATCAAGCCAAGCGTTGTTGCATCAGGATTGTCGAAAGTGATCGTAAAAGGCGTGCCCTCCGTTCCGATCAATCCAGCCATAACGCCTTGGTCGTATCCAAGAAGCTGAGGTCTCGGTCAGTATGTGGTAGATTCTCTTTACCATCAGTGCCTACCAGCATGCCAAAACCTGCGGCCATTGCAACGGCCCGCGTGACCGCGTTGCCACGACCAAAAACTTTGCATCGTAGATGCGGGATGAAGTCCATGTCGTTGAGATATCACAGGCTGGATTTGTTTAGAGAGAGACAAATGAGCTGGCAAATCCGGTGCAACACTTAGTTTGACGCGTATGGCGCTTAACATTACCACATCCATTGCTCAGCGCTCCAAGTGAACAAGACGCAACTTAGTGAAGCGCCCAAGGGCATCTGATCATGTCAGAGAAAGGTTGACACCCTGCCGCGCGATCTGCGAGTATGGGGTAGCTTAGGGCTTGGAGTAGATTCACACTGGAGCTGACAAGAACCCCAAGTCTGCCCATCTTGACGGGCGTACTCTGGCTTGCATCGTCGTACACGTAGATGAACCATTTTGTGACGACCTGCCGTCTCGAATGCTCCCAATCGCCGTGGCATGCACTTTCAATCCAGGCTTGCTGACAGGTACACTGCGTCTCTTACGATTGCATGTGACGGGACTGGTTTGTCAGCAGCGACTCAAGCGCTAAAAGCTCCGAATTGGGGTTGAAAAGGTAAGACCAATGACAATCAAGGGCCCTGTTTAGGGCTCGTAACAGATGTTGAGCTCGTCCCCTCACCTGTGCGGGTGTGTCGCACGATAAAAGAAGCGATCTCATCGAGACTAAGACCCGTGTCGTAAATCTGAACAGTAACTACACCTGCGCCGCAACGTTGGAATCATACCTTTGCTTCGAATACCACAAAATGGATCTCCGCAACAAAAACGTGCTCTTGGTATGTTTGATTGCACTATATGTCCTTGTGTTGGGAAACTCATCTTACAACGTGAGCAGACTGGCGCTTCGATGGGCATAGGCGAGGCCATTGCCGAGTCTCTCGCTCGAGAGGGAGCCAACGTTGCTCTGCTGTCGAGATCTCGCGTGAGTAGAGGTCACAGCGCCTCGGCCTTCGCGCGGAAGAATGATGGATGTGCAGACTGACGGTTGCCTAGGATGTTCTGTCCTCGATCGTAGACAGACTGAACGGTAGTGGTATCCATGGCAAATGCATCTACCGGACTGCCAATGTTGGCGACTATGAGTCCATTGACGCAGCAGTCAAGTCTGCCGCCGAGGAACTCGGATCGATCGATGTCCTTATCAACAACGTATGTTTATTTCACACGGACATTCGGCACCTTGTACTAACTACTTCAGGCCGGTCTTGCTTTGGGTGCGCCGGCTCCATTCCCAGAACTGAATGTCAAGGACATCCTCACAATGAACAGCACAAATGTAAATGGCATGATGCTTACCAGCTATTGCGTTTTGAACAACGGCATGAGAGTCCGTGGAGACGGCACGATCCTGAACATCACGTCCGTCACTGCGCTGGAAGTACCACCGTTTCCCGGAGAAGCGGTCTATCATGCGAACAAGGCATGTCAGGAGGCTTTCACGAATTCTCTACGCAATGAGCTCGTGGGCTCAAACATCAGAGTCTTAGCATTGCGACCCGGTTGCGTCGGCACCAACTTCCATTTCTTGCGGGTTGGTCACGACAAGCAAAAGTACGACGAGTTTTTCGACGGCTACACGTAAGTCAACGCTACAACGAGAAACCGAGCAATTGGACTTCCGCTAACCGTAGATCAGCCCGCTCGCCTCCTCCGACATTGCTGATGCCGCGGTCTATATGCTCAAGCAGCCGGTGAACATCTCAGTCAAGGCCATGGATATGGTCCCCACAGGCAAGTGTTGCTACGTTCGCAAACATCGTGCTTTGTACTGACAACTGCTGTAGCACAGCGTAGCCTTACAACCTTCGATCGTCAGTGGGATAATCGCAATGCTAGATGAGGGACAATTCGTGTGAATGGCTTCTTTCTATAGAATGACATCTGGATCTCGTTTAAATGACATGTGAACCTCTTCTGAAGCGCCGCTTTTTTGACTGCCGTTTTGTGTTCGTCTCCAATCTTTCATTGCATCGTGAACACTATGTAAACCCCGGCTGGCTTCGTTCCAGACTTTGATGAGCTACGGGCCTGAGGCGTGCTAGGCGGTCCCATTCCACGAATGCTCCACCCAGAACACATAGGGCGAGGTGTGCACGGTGCAGGCGTCGCTGCGTATTACCTTCTTTGTGCAAATAAGCGCACAGGGGCGCATGGATCCCATTCTGCACGACACTTACAGTTCTGCATTATGTGTGTTCGGATATATAGAAGAACAACCTACGGCTACGTCTCAAATCTCATCGATACCTTTGACGGGAGCATAGAAGAGCTCACGCCACCACATCCACCGTCTGGTCACACACCATGGATGTTTATGACCATACCGGGAATGCTGTGAAACACGGTCGCACGCGCGTCAATGGCATCCGCATGCACTACATCTACGCCGGCTCCGGGCCTGAGGTCCTGTTGCTACTTCATGGAACACCAAAAACAAGCTACTACTGGCACAAGCTTATTCCTTTGATGACAGAGAGATTCACTGTCGTTGCCCCAGACCTCCGCGGTTTCGGTTACACCGACAAACCTCCCACAACAGACGGCTATGACTCCGCAACCAACGCTCAAGACATGGTAGAGCTGATGGACGTTCTCGAGGTCGAGCGTTTCCACGTCCATGGCGAGGATCGGGGTGCAGATTTTGCCTTTGCCCTCGCCGCTTCCTGTCGAGACCGTGTCAAGAGCCTGTCGTTCTGCGAAATGGCTGTATCTGGTTTCGGGCTTGAGGAAACGTCTTTCTGGACCGAGGAAAATGTTAGCGCACAATATCGTCAAAAGGGAATCTGGTGCTGGCATCTGGGCTTCTTTTCTATCCCCCACATCCCTGAGATGCTGATACAGGGTCATGAGTACGAGTTCTGGGAAATGTTCATGCGACAGGAGTGCTTCAATCCGACCTCCATCGACAATACATCTTTAGAGCATTGGGTTAAATGCTCCATGCAACCAGGTGGTCTGCGAGGCATACTGGAGACCTACCGTGCAGGTTTCAAAAATGCAGCCTACCACCGCTCTTTGCTCGCAAACAAGGGAAAACTCACAGTCAAAACAATGACAATCGGAGCCCCCGAATTTTTTGGCTCCCTTGTCGAGCAGAGCATCTTGAGGGTCGCGCAGAAAGTCGATCGATCAGAGATTTTTGAAGAATGTGGGCACAGCCTGGCGCTCGAGAAGCCTGAAAGACTCGCAAAATGTTTGCATGAGTTCATGCTCGAGAGCGAATGATGACAAACACAGAAGTAGCCATCTGAATTACTGATAGCTGCAGTCTATGCTTGCGTTATCAGACGGCCTCCATGGAATGAATGCCTTGTCAACATCATACTAGTTGATGATTTAGAGCAAGACAATGATAGCCTCCTTTCCCAAATATCAAATCAGTTGAATGAGAGCGATTCTGCACCGCTAGGATGATCCCGGACTTCCACCAGGCAGCTTGATTGTATGGGAAGTAGTTGGGGGCGTCCCAACTGCATTCCATGCATCTTTAAGCTAACCATGTGATAGATTGCTATCTGAGCAACGGAGACGATATAAGAAGACTGGAACTGCCGCATTTAATGCCACTGGCTGTTGCTTTTTGATGGCTTTAGTGAAATTCGTAAAGATCCAGAAATGCAAGGAAGATAGACATCACTGGCGAACGTTCTGGCTGCTAGACCAAAAGAGGCTTTCGCAGCACAAGCGAACATGTAGTGTCAATAATCGCGGGTCAATAACGATCGGCTTCAAGCGGCCGAGGAGCAAAGGATTGAGATCGCTTGCTATTAAGGGTCTAGAATTGCTAGTTGTCACTCGACGTAGATCGAATCAAGCCAGCCGACTGTCCAGAATGTTGGCGTAAATATCAAAAGCCTGGCCGATGACGCCCATTAGGCTGAAGATGTGCATCCCGCGAAAGGTCTCTGCCCAAAGACGTACAACGGCAGAAGCCATCCTAATATATCTTTTCGCCGGCGTGACTTCGTCGCGAACTTCTTCGCCGACGAACGCTTCATCCAATATTCCCTGCACAATCGACAGAAGGCGTCGTTCTTGAGCGTCGCACACGCCGCCTTGAGCCACTTTCCTTGCAATGCAGTTCAGCCATTGGCTCAAGAAAATTGCGCATTCCAGATTGCAGAGGGCATGTACGACACTCCAAGTCAAAGTTCGTGTCTTTGCAACAAATCGTATTCCCATGCGAACGGGAATGCATAGCGTCTGTGCGGACTGCACCACGGCATGGTGAACTTGAGACGTATGACCCATTGCCGGGATTAGGTCCATAGCTTGCGCGATGCGCAGAGGGTCTCGTGTGCCCAGCAAACGACTGGGTCCCAGGTTGACATGCAAGCGAATATACGCTATCCTGAGCAAAGCGGTAGCATTAAAGGCAAGAGTCCTAGCTGGAGAGGGAATGTCCTTCGAGGGGTCATCGGACATCTCCCAGTTCTGCTGCCATCGGTGTAGTACGGACTCGAAATTCTGGATCCGATCTTGAGGCAAGAAGTCAATTGCTTCGTCTCCAAAGTCGGTCGAGGCGTGACGGGCGAAGAAGATCTGCTGCAATATCGCATGTATCAAAACGAAGTTGGCAAAAGCCGAATAACTCTGGCCCTCCGGAGGCGCATAGGGCTTGCTGAAAAGGAAGGACAGTGCCTCGCGAAACGACGTCTGCCGTTGCGAGGTTCTGCAGAGTATCGAGCGCCATTCCTCTGCGTTTTTCGCACTCCAAAGACTCTCGTGGCTGGGAAGATGGATGATCAGGTCCTGATTCTTAATGACTGGAGTGGTATTATACGTGACAGAATGAAGATTGAGGAAGCAGTATGCCACAAGCTCGGTTCTACGGACACTTTCGGCTGCCAGCCATGTATGCCAATCGTTCGTCTCCGGGATCTGCGCCGTTGAGTTGATAACCGTTTCATGCAGTATCAATGCTAGCTGACTGGACATTGCAAAGGCATCTTTGAGCAATGTACGTTCATTCCATGTACCCATGGCGATGAGTAATATCATTGCTTGTAATATCGGTATGACTTCGTGATTCGTTTTCCTGAGAAGCGGTGGACCGTCGTTGCCTTCCAATCCAGATGCCGAAGCCGGGATTGGCGTCTCACTCCAGTTGGTCTGCCCCTCTCGTGGATTGGTATGGTCATGAGGCGTATGTCGCCTGTTGGCATCACTGTCAAGTCTCGGTGACATCTCTTGACGGTCGTTCCTGTCAAGGTCCTCAATTCGATGGAGGAGCAAATTCCGCGTCGCCACATAGAGGCGTCCAGATTGCTCATGCTCGAATCTATAGAGGGATCCTACAGTAATGATTGCAAGGACTAGCTCCGGTAAGACTGTGTCTAATGACATTGTGGAAACGTGAAGAAAGGGCAGGTGCTCATGGAACCCTGCAAAGTAGCCCTCAGCGTACCTGCTCATGGCAAATCTCGATGGCAGTCGGAACCCCATGGGAAGCCACGCTGACAGTGTCTCCATCTTTGCTGTGATGCACCCATACTGCTCCTGAGTCAGCCGCCATGGGCAATGTCGCGTGCTGCGTATCTTGGGGGGAATGTTGAGTCTCGCGTCAGCCGCACGACCTGTGATCATCAGTAACAGTATCGTTGGAAGTATTTTGCGTCATTGGCCCGCTTACTCGACTGCGCGGAATTTGCCCCAGAAGTGAGCGAAGCGCCATGTGACAAACGTGGTGCCGCTTGTGTTGAGCTGCTAGGCTCTAAAGCATGTCCTTGTCCTGAACTTTCCCCAGGGAACGGTGCCGATAAGTCTTCGGTGAAACCATACAGGCTGGCTCCCAAATCTGGCGCATACGAAGAAGTCCACGCCGGGTCCATGTTACAATCGAACGTATTCCACAGATGATCCAAATCATCTGATAAGAATCCTTGATCGAACGGGTCAAGGGGCAACGTATTCAGCTGACGCAATTCGGAGGCATCGACATCAACGCTTGGGAATGCATTTGGAACTGGAAGCGTCACGCCGCCTGGGGGGTTGTGTAATGAGTAGTGCTGGCCGTTGTGCCCAGAACACAGTATCGCAGGCGCTGTGTGCTCTTGCACTTGGGCAACGGCATCGACGGCGGAGCTCCGATTGTCTACGTTTCCGGTTCGAGTGTCACCCCACCTTGAGTGTGGAGAAGGAGGGACAGAATCATCCACGTCGCCATGAGAGAGACGGTGGTGCCGCAGCAAGAGGTCTTTGCGGGCAAAGGACTTGGAGCACAGGCGGCAGGCGAACGGCTTCTCCTTGGTGTCTAGCAGCGGTGGTCAGACGTGCATACTAAAGCTACCTCATCGTCAGGCACAAATTGAAGCTGATCCACTTACGAGTGCGCTCGTGGCGGGCCAGATGCTCGGAACGGCGAAAGAGCTTGCCGCAATGCTGGCAAGGAGGTACAGGAACCTTGTGGCGCATGTTCGTGTCCACCTTGATTCCTCTAGATGTGATACTGATGTTGCTGTTTTTGGCACTCTGCGAAGCGCGGCGTGCGGGGTGAGTAAGGCGGCTACTACCTTCAAAGGTACGGAGGTAATGTTACCTGCGAACTCCCTGCTAGGGTTAGAGTTGGCACGATCGCCTGTACTCGACGTGGAAGCATGACATGGCACGTGACGTGCTGCGCACTGTCTTGACGGGACCCGTGGGTTTCGGCTACCTGCGGATCGACCGGGTTATCTTATCTTATCTTGTGTCGGTGCTTGTCCCTTAAAGGAGATGACGTTGGCGTTCCCCATTCCGCGTAGTTGTTTCCATGTTATGTGTATCAATGTCTAGGTAGAAAGTCGTCAAAAGAAGAGTCCCCGTCCAAAAGCTTGAGCCCATCACCTCCCGTTGCTCTCTAAAGCCTCGGCGTTCAGCTACAGCGTCCGCGGATTCCATGCGCCTCGGCTACGAACAGGTCGTCAGCATGATCTCCGCTACAACGTTCGTTTTATTTGAGAGTCTGTCGGCGGCTTAAGGTTTGACGTTCCCATTCGCCGGCATCCGCGGGCCCGGAACTTGGAACGCCTGTTCGCGCTTGCGATCGTGGTGAAAGGTCAGGAGTCTAGGACTACCACTTTCGGTACTGGATATCGAGATAGGTGGCGCTAGTGTGCAATTGCCGGTGAGAGTTTATCGGAGATGTGTAGCAGCCGAAATCCAATCGACGACATGTGTGAACTTACGAGGCTGGTTGCGCAGCGTCCATAGTTCAGTGGGGACTGTATCAACGAGGTATAAGAGCAACGGAGCGCTCGTCGATCTTAGTCGATGTTACACGCCTTCATATTCATTCTGCCAGCCATGATTCGGTTAGCAATTTCTTTCGCTCTCCTAATCTTCCTACAGCTTCAGAGCGTTTCCGGGCAAGCGACGTCTTCCTGGGATCGTCCGAACGACAAATCGACCTCTGAGTTTGATCTTCCGGCCTACGACTGCGGCAATGAATGCAAACAGAACTTGCAGCAAGGCATCGAAGCCGACCGCAAAATCTATGGTGACGTGCCTTTCGACGAAGACTTCTACCGCACAGCCGACAGATTCGATCCAGAGTCAAGCAACCCTGGAGATGTCTTGAAACTGCGTCCATACATCAATGAGTCAACGTCATGGGGCTTACCGGGCGGTGCTACTCTCTACCACATGCAATATGTTACCCTCGGCCAAGATCAAAAGAAGGTCCCAGCGACCGCTTTTGTGGTCCTGCCATTCGCAAAGCGACATGACAACGAACCGTTTCCGATCCTTGCATACGCTCATGGTACCATTGGCACTTTCTACGGTTGCCCGCCGTCAAGCTCGTACAACCTGTTCGACTACGGCACCTGGCAACAGTTTTACTTCGACGGCTACGCGACTGTCGCAACGGATTATGCGGGCTTGGGGAACAACTACACGGCACACCACTACCTCGCCAGCACCTTGGCGGCAGGCGACGTATACTACAGCGTTGTCGCCGCGAAGAAGGCGTTCGGATTTGCTCTGAGCAATAGGTGGGCGGCCGCTGGCCATTCTCAGGGCGGCGGCACGGTATGGGCTCTCGTTGAAAGCGAGTACGTTACATCGTCCGCGCCTCTTGCCCAGGAAATCCCTGTCGAGTTTGTCGGCGGCGTTTCGTTGTCTCCGGCACCAAGGTTCGCCGATATTGTCAAGACTCTCGTGCAGCAGAAACAGACGACAACACTCTGCGCCTACGCGCCATTCTTCTATGCGGCTTTGGATGCGGTAGAGCCGGGCTCTGCGGCAGATATATTCACGCCCACAATGCTCAAGCGCATTGCTCTTGGGCAACAGGTCGGAGTCTGCGGAACTTCAGGTGCAGCGCTAGGCCTAGACCTGTGCGAGACGAGCGAGGTGTACCGAAACCTGACTTCTGTCTCAGCGTACCCGCCGCTCTTAGCCTTCCAGAGCAAATACGGTGCGGCAATTGGCAAAACGGCAAAAGCGCCCATGCTCGTGGTGCAGTCTGATGGCGACAACACTGTTCCATGGGAAGTGACAGTCCAGGCATGGAAGACGACTTGCAAGGCTGGTGGCTTCCCGGTGGAGCTAAGCATGAACCCTACGCTGGACCACTCGGCTACTCCTGGCGCTTCTTCGAGGGAATGGCTTGGATGGCTGCGTGATAGATTCGATGGCAAACCGAGTGCTCAGTGCTGCGAGATGAGGGACTACACGGCGACGGACAAGGCTGCTGCTTGGCTGCCGTCTGGTTAGAGAAGTAGGACGCAGACAATTCGAACTCTCTGATGACATGACAACTTTTGTCTATTTTGCTCTGTTCTCGCGTTTGACCATTCAAAATTGTTGTGGTGCATACATGTATGTGACAAGGCGAAAGACTCAGGGTATGAGTTAATCCTTCCCCGTCCGCAAATTTATCGGTCTCAATAGTACATAAACTTCAACTATGAAGTAGCTGCTTTAGGGCTTAACTCTATCGGAAGGAATAGTGGCCACTTAGTTATTTAGCTTAGCTCGTCACTATCTCCGTGGCATATAAGTAGCTACCTTAGAATGTGTACGCAAATTAGAAATACAGGCCACTGAGATACTAGGTGCCAGCAAACTTATGGACTGAGCGAGGACGCTCCGGTTTCGCGCCGGTGTCGGTGAAGACATCGCCAATGCGGACACCACAGCTTCTCCTTGCCTTTCATCCGACATACATGTACCTTTATGGCCCTTCCAACGCAGACACCATACCCTCTCGGCAGGCGATGGCAGGCTCTGCCCATGGAGAGCCATCAAGCGCAATGCAGCGTGCGATTCGCTGCTTATGAACATAGTCCTCGCCTTTTAAGCGAAGGACCGGGGCCACCCTGGCTGGCACTGATTGAGTTTGTGTCAGTGCGTGTGTAAGTCACGACGGTATCTTCCATTTGCAAACTGAATCTCTGTGCTCTCAGTTCCTTTCTGTATCTTCATTTCTCGTCGGGTCTCAACAAGCCAACCTTCTATCCACAAACCATCTCGCCACGCATTTCTAGTTATGTCGCCACCAGAAAACCCATACCGCCCGTACCTCGAGCGCTTCGCAGATCCGCAAGGCCCTGGTGACCAACGCCCTACAGCTGCCGAAGTCGTTCGAGATCGGAAGGCGGAATGTGGATTGGAGGGCAAGGTTATTCTCATCACAGGTGGCACCGGCGGCCTCGGTTTGCAGACCGCTAGATCTCTTCGCTTGACCGGCGCGAAAATCTTCGTTACTGCTCGCAGCGAAGAGAGAGGCAGAGCTGCCGTTGAAGAGCTTTCCCGCGATGGGCAAGCCTTAGCTGCTGAGTTCATTGTGATGGACCTAGCAAGGTTCAAGAGTGTTCGAGCTGCAGCCGAAGAGTTCAAGCGGAGGAGCTCAAGGCTGGACATCCTGATTGCTAATGCTGGTCAGTATCTACTGGCATCTGCAAGAGCGACCGACAGTCTCCCACTAACATTGTACAGGAGTAATGGCCTGTCCATTTAGCCTTACGGAAGATGGCTACGAACTACAACTTGGCAGCAATCACTTCGGCCACTTCCTCCTGTTCCGACTGCTTGAGCCCCTTCTATCATCTTCAGCCACGGACGGTGCACCAAGCAGAGTCATCTTCCTATCCAGCGCAGGACACCGTTTCGGCCGATTCCGCTTCGACGACATGAACTTCTCAAAGGACCTCTACGACCCTCTAGCCGCGTACGCCCAGTCGAAGATCGCAAATATCTGGATGTGTAATTCGATCGATCGCCGCTACGCACCGAAGATCCGCGGACTGTCCGTTCACCCTGGCACCATTCTGGACACCGGTATCACCAGGCACTTCCAAGCAGACACGCTGAGCAACGCGGGCGACATGGAGCACTTCGAGAAGACTGGTTGTAACGTAGAGCAAGGCGCTGCCACCACAGTCTGGGCTGCGATCGAACCGCGCTTCAATGGCTATGGCGGTGTTCACCTTGCTGAGGTCGGAGAGGCGCGGCCTGTCGAGGAGGGAGAGCCGATCAACGTGCCTGCTTACGCGCCGTATGTTTACGATCCTGAGGGCGAAGAGCACCTATGGCAATTGAGTTGTAAGGCTGTGGCTGTTTCTTCTGCTGTGTAAGTATCGTATACGGCCAAAGTTCCTGTTACACTTGTGGCCTCAAATGCCTAAAATCCGCCCCTTCCGGCATCGTCTAGAGACAGTATCTTTCTGGTCGCTCGTCCGCTGCCCGCAAGTTGGTCTGGTCTCTGTTAAACAACAAGCAGCTACTTTAGCACATGCCCACTCTTGGATGGATAAAGACCATTGAGGTACCCAGCTATATGCTTCAGTATCTCACCGGTACATAAGCAGTTATCATGAGAGATGGCCTGAATTAAAGAGGCTTAGAACACCAAGATATCTTATTAGAATCAGACAAACTCACAGACCTGGGGATGCTCGAGGCGTGAATTGTTTACATATGTATGGTGCAGTAGCTAGTACGCTTAGCTTACGGCTGATGCATGCGGAGAAACTAGGTGTCAAGATTTCCCAGACGATTGATCGCAAAGAAATTAGTACAACCATCTTGTATATAGGCAAGAGACGGACTAAACTATCTTCCGCTCCCTCAACTCTTTTCCTGAGTCACTCCTACCATGGCTGTTTTCCTCTTCAGGCTGCCACTCTCACTGTCGCTCCCGATCTCCATTCCCAACAAGTCCTCGTCTTTGGCTTTGCTCCGTTCGCCTTTAGCCAGCTTATAGAAGATCCATGCGCCCCAAAGCTGTGCGGCGCTGAAAAGAGTATGAAGCAAGGGCGTCGCGATCTTGAGAGATAGCGACCATTCCTTCCAAAGTAACCCGAATAATGTCATCATAACTATGGTCTCCGTGAGCGTGCCGAACAGTTCTAGCCACATGGTTCCGTAGAAGAGCCTGGCCAAGAATCTGTGGTTAGAATTATGCGTGCGATAGAATATCATGGTGACGTGTGGCCAGAACTCTGCGACGACGTCGAAGGCTCCTGTACGATTATCGTTAGTGATTGGTTCCTTGCCCTTGAGTCTTTGACCATTGATATCTTACCCCAGAGGAAACACAGTAAGATCTCGTACAAAGCGTCTCGTCGATGTGAGGGATCCCAGCTCATTGCAATGGCGGATTGTGCGATGACGATGGCGCCAATGTGGTGAGCGCAGCTAATCGGGGAGATCTCGTCGCGGTATAGAAGCTCGAAAAGATACATAGCAGTAAAGATTTGAGTTGAGATGACGAGCATGTCTCCTGCGGTGACATGACTGCCTTTCGATAAGGGTGTGCTTGGAGCAGCGCGACCAGAGAGGATAGCGAATAGAGGGTAGAGCGCGGTTGCGATAAGGACGATCTTGAGTGCTGCTGCCACATGGTGATTGGTGAAGGACCGTCGTTGGGTGTTCGAGAGCTTGTCGAGAGTTATTGCTGAGTACATGCGAGGAATGACCAGGCTCTGGACAAGGAAGAATCGTGCAAGCGCTACGAGGATGGTGGTGATCGAGAGGATGAGGGCGCCATATTTGTTTACATGTGAGATTGAGTTGGTGGCAGTATAGTCGATGGTGCTGGGACCGGTGGCGACCCTGTGAAGAGATGTGAGGCCCATCGCTCAAGGTATGCTCACCAGGTGTAGTGGAGTGAGCTACTCCGAGATGGGGCGCCTGCTGCAACTTTATTTATAGAGAATGTTTGGGTAGTGAATCCATATTGGCACAAGATAGGACGCGCTCGTAAAACATGGCGCAAAGTAGCGCAAGTTAGTCAGGTATAGACTACATCTTGCTACCGGTGACACGTATGCTGCGTGGCTCATTTGCCCGGCAAAACGCCCTTTGTAGTGTCGAGGAAGGGGCATTGATCCTCCAGACCTTCGTATAGAAAACGTATCCTTGAGAGCCCTAGTCTCTGGTACAGCCACGTACTCCCAGGATTACTACGTTCCGTATGCCGGCGAGGCTATATAGTAACACGAAGAAGCATAGCGACTGCTGTATCGATGCGATAGCCGAGAATGTGCGACGGTGCTTTGTTTGGAAAGCCTATGAGGCTCTAGAAAGGTTGTTAAAGCACATGCTGATGACTTCCACGGCAAGATTCGGGTAGTACAATGGCTTGGAGAACATACCGTGCATGTTCCAGTTGGGAAGTTGTTGAACGTGTTTAAATTTTACCATGCAGATTGTCATGCGTGGTCGTAAGTCCAGCCAATCGGATGAGCAGATTTTACCGCATAGATAGGGAAGCACGGGCTGCGAAAGTACGACAGAGCCGTATAACGCACATGACACGTGTTTGTCGGTATCTTGGGCGTCTAAATGATGGCAAGACTCGTGGTAGAGCGCAATGGCTCACCTGCACAATCCGCTCTTCTCTTGATCTCTCCTGAGGAACTCACAATCATACCTCATGCTATTTCTAAAGAGCTCGGACTCGGCACGGTCGGCGCCCGGGGTGTTGGTAGGTAGTATCGGAGCGGCGATGCGGCTATAGCGGCTACCAATAGAAATTTGCGTCCAGATTCCAACCTCTGTACAACGAGGGAAAGACTCCTATTGGTCAGGTGTACGAGCAATGCCAGATTGTGCAACGATGAGCTTCCGATCTAGCCTTACCATTTGAGGAACGAGCTTAGACAACCTAAATTGGATTCTAGAAGATGGAAAGCTTCGTCAGCCTTCACGACCCGCGAACCCCAGCGTTTCCGACTCCCCTGACTTCCCTCATTCTTATCAGTCCCCCAAGGAAATCATTATCAAGCCTTGCGCGACAAGATGCCGACATCCAACGTCTGCAGAGCCATATCCATTGATCTGCCGCCTGCCGAAGTTCGCCGAATAGTAAGCATGACTAGACATAGGGGAGAAAACACAAGCACGCTAACGCTGGAATTCATCCTGAAAGTGTCTGGACTTTGCCCGCATGCCCTCATGGCATCCTGAGTTCGCGCATAGCATCGAATTGCAAAGTCATCAGCATGAGAAGGCCTTGGGTCATGGCGTTGAAGCTCAAGAGGGCGACCTCATCACATTTCGAGCCGGTACAAACAACATGTCTGCGATAATTATTGAAAACAGCGAGAGATGCTTCTCATTCCAGGATCACGACATCATGACTATCTTCTGGGAATTCATCCCCTTGCCTCCATCTGACCAAACCAAAGTCAAGCCCCGGACCTTGTTCAAATACTGGGAGTATCAGAGAACGAGACGCAGCCAGTTCTGGCTACGCCATGGTCCGCTGAAAATGATAAGCAACGAAGAGCTTGATGGTTTCAACGAAGCTCTGAAAAAGGAATGCGAGAGGTAAAACGCAAGAGAAAAGCTATCAATGCATAGAGACGACATCTCCCCCAGCCTCACCACCATGGTCAACCTTTACCGATAAAATAGAACTGGATGCGAGAACACACGGGTCTCAGGGCTTCGACTTCTCCATCTGCGTCCGCGCGAGCCTAGACCACACTTATGGCCGAAAATACTCTCACGGGTGTGGACTATGGCGCCACGGTTTGGCAGACCGAGAAAGGCTGGCGCTTGGCTACGAGTCATACGGTTTTCAGGAATGTGGTCGAGAGACTCCGAACAGCTTTTCATCCATCTACTGGACTTCTCTATCACCTGTCGGCGTTTGTTTCGGTGTTATGGCACATCAAACTTGTGCCAAACTTGTGCCAAGATGACTTTTGACCGAAACGCCGGACAACAGACAATTTGGAATGCCGAGGCACCTTTGTCGACAACATCAGCGAATAATGTACAGTACGTGATGCTGATAGTACATTGCATGCGATTAGGCTTGTGTCGCTCCATTGTGGGTGAAAGTTGTTTGCGCATTGACACGTTCTGCGCTTATCGAATATCTAGACACAAGCCTGCGCAAACAAATGATCCGAACAGATGCCCGTGCTACTTACTCCTCGGCATGTTTCTTCAAGCTCGCACTTTTTTGCCGGAGCATGGGATCTACCAGAGCAAAATATTGTTTCGGGACGAATGGCGAACGACGCTTGCTGTTTCCCAGCGCAGCGAATGATGTGGACTTCCGAGATCACAAGCACCTTCAAATCCTTGTTCCGATTTTCGAACCGGTTCCCAGTGGACTTACGTCCTGGGCACTCTAACGCCTTCAAGTGTTCATTCTCGTTCCAAGAGCGTTGTCCAAGACTCAACATTGGTGTCTCAGGTGGGCAGGAGCTTGCCATGGATAGCTCGCTTATCTATTACCGGCTAGGCGCACGGTTTGAGACTCCGCAATAAACGTAAGTCAATACTCTGCGGGGACCCCATGGGGAGTAGTACTTACCGTGCGGAGATGCTAGCCATCCTGACGCTGTAAGGATTAATCACCCGCCCAGGATAGCTCGCATATAAAGGCGTCGCGTTCGCTCCATTCCGAAACTTTTGGCCAGCCAGATCGAACTTGCCTATTACTTGATTCTACAAGACCATCTGCAAGTTAGATCTTTTATTGCTTTGCACACGGTCACCTTGGACGCTCGACCTTCTTTCGTCTCCATGCACGATGACCTTCTCAGAGGAAAAGGCCGTTCAGCACCCTGTACCAGGCGTCACCAACGACGATTTCACGGATACGGAAAGGCGCAAATCGGCCATTGAGACTGTTTCCAGGTCTCCAAGAGGTACCAGCATAGATCACTTGGAAGACGCGCCCAAGTTCACCTCTGTCGAGGAACTGCCTAGCAAGGAGGAACTGATCGAGGCCCTCGGTATTCCAGACTGGAGAGAATTGGAAAAGAAGATTGTCCGCCGCCTGGATATGACACTCATGCCCACCCTCTGGGTCTTGTACGTCTTCAACTATCTTGACAGGGCATCAATCGGTCAGGCTCGCCTCAGTACACTCGACCAGGACCTCAACCTGTCTGGCTACCAGTTCGGCAATGCTGTTTCGATCTTGAGCGCTGGCTACGTACTGGGCCAGCTCCCGTCCAACATGCTCATCCCCTACATCCGACCCGGACTATACCTACCTGCATGTGCTGTCATCTGGTCCGGCGTTTCTGCAGCAATGGCAGGTGTCACATCCTACCAGGGCCTCCTTGTATGCCGATTCATGCTTGGTCTTGTCGAGGCTCCACTCTTTCCCGGTGCTATTTTCGTGATCTCATGCTGGTACACCCGCAGGGAAATCGCTGTGCGTATGGCTATCATGTCTACCGGTGTTCCACTTGCCAACGGAATATCTGGCCTCATCGCCGCAGCAGTATTTTCTACACTGGAGGGAAAATACGGCATTGCTGGCTGGCAATGGCTTTTCATCGTCCTTGCCATCTGTGGTGGAGGTCTAGCCATCATAGGGATGGCCATGTTGCCAGACTACCCACACTCCCGGTCTGGTAGTGCAATGTGGACAATGACTGCCGACATGAGAAGAATCGCTGAAACCAGAATTCTCGCGGATAAAGTCACCGTTGCTTCATCGACAACCGAGAAAACTGGTGTCTGGCATGGACTCAAATTGTCTGTGAAAGACTACAAGCTCTGGATCTTTGTCATGTTGAACATCTCCATTTCGGCAGCGTACGGTTTTTCCAACTTCTACCCGGCTGTCGTGAGAGGCTTCGGATATTCGCGGGTGGTAACCCTCGTTATAACATGTAAGTTGCAATGCGTACAGCTCTATAGCCTCAGGGATATCATTCTGATTCTTTACAAGTCCCACCTTATCTCCTTGCAGCAGCGACAGCAGTTGCACTCGCATGGAACTCCGACAGACTTGGGGAACGCGGCTGGCACTACTCGATCCCCATCGCTTTTGCCATGGTTGGCTACATAGTCTGCATGGCCACTACGCACGGGGTAACGAGATATGCGATGTCCTTCCTTTACGTCGTTGGTCTCTTCGGGGCCAATCCATTGATCGTCTCATGGGTTGCCATGACTATGGGCCAGACACCCGAGAAGAAAGCTACCTCGATCGCAATCCAGAACGTCTTGTCGAACCTAGGCAACATCATGGCGCCTTACTTCTTCGACGACACGGACGAGCCTCGGTATATCAGGGCTTTCATTCTCATGTTTGTCATGGCGGGGATCACAATCTCTTGTGCGATGCTCATGAAGTTTTGTCTATGGCGCACTAACAAAAAGCTCCTGAAGTACGCGTTGGAACATGGTACACCCTACAACCCGTACATTCAGTGAGAGCTCATGCCATGGGCAAAGGGCTCGGTCAAGCGAGACCACTTGACCTTTCGGAGTTTGCCAAAGGAGATCATTTTGGCACCTCCACCAATCATCTACATGCACCAAGTAGCCACAGTCGTTCGTAAGATTCTAAACAATGCTAGTATACGACGTGGCTCTCATCTTCGGGCGTCAAGCTTTTTTCTCCAAAGTGCCCCACGTAGCCATTCGCAGCAATATACCGCCGAAACTCATCATCTCCGCCCCCAAGGTCTCTGTCTCTGTCGGGAATAAGGAACCAAGAAATGAGCGCACCAGTCATGGCAAACGCAGACCCGATCAGGAAAACTCCCTGTAGTCCCTGCCCCTCGCTTCCAAAGGAGTCTTGGATGGGGGTAAACACCTCGGTGCCAATGGCAGCACCAGCTTTGCCGACAGCCGCAGCCAGACCGAGGAAATGACCGCGGATGGGAGTCGGGAAGGATTCGGCGCCGCATAAGAAGGTCGCGACCTGCAATAGTAGATCAGTATTCAAGACTCTCTGTAGCTTCTAGGCTCGCCAAGGGAGACCTACCCCGGGACCCATCTCACCAAGCCCATTGAAGATACCGTACAACACAATGAACAGAGGCAGAATGTTCATGAGCGGAAAGACTGCGCCACCGATGATGAATCCCATGATAGACCAAAGCACAAATCCTAATGCCATAGTCTGCCTGCGACCAATTTTGTCCATCAAAAGACCTCCGACGAGGCAGCCGGGCAGAAAAAATGCGTTAATGGCTGTACCGAAGCCGATCATTTGTGTGAGCCCGCCGTCTGGGTTCAATCCCGAGATGATAGTGGAGCTGAAAATACCAAATGGGTAGACCTGCGTTTCGCAACTCGTCAGTATGAAGCTGTCAATGCACTGCTCCCTTCACTCACCACAAAGTCGTACATAAACCATGCCAAGGAAGTGCCGATGATGGGCCTCCAGTAGCGCTTGAAGATCAAGAGGCACGGTATGTGCTCTTTCATAGCATGCTTCGCATATTGGGTCGAGTTTACCATGCGCAGGCGGAAAAAGAGCAAGACCACTGGCAGCACGATTCCAATCCCGAAGCTGACTCTCCAGACGCCATCGCTGACGCTCTGCTGATACGCTGCGAGGACAATCATAACGATGATGCCCGCAGCAACGAAGCCGGCGTCAACTGCAAAGCAGGTCGTCATGGCTGATAGTAGACCGCGCTTTTCTCGTACAGCCAAGTCATCATTTGTAGATTCCGTAGTGGTAGTTGCACAGGTGGGATATTCTCCTGTGGCCGATCGTTAGCATATCAGTGTAACTTGACGACTACGATGCTCCTGTTCTCACCTCCGGCCCCAAAACCTGCGACACCGCGACCAACGATCATCATCCAGAACATGCCCGAGCTGGAGTTGCCATGAGCAGTAGTCGTCAGAATGATTCCTAAAACCAGGAAGAAAGTAGCTCCAACCATGCCGTTACGACGTCCAAGCTTGTCGATGGCCCAGCCGAAGAATAGCATGCCAAAGATGTTTCCGATCAAGAAAGCATTTGACATTCGTGTCTTCATTTGCGCCGTGTAGGCTTCGGGGTAGAGCGCGGTGAGTACAGGGTTCATGTAACCAACCACTTGTGCGTTATAGCCGTCCGAGAACAGAGCCAGCCCACCGACTGTGACCATGAATACCGAAGAAGCCCATGATCGCTGGACTATAACGCCATCCTGCTCAGGATGAGACGCCTCAGAGGTGTGGGCTTTGGGTTTGGATGGATCACCCTGTGGAAATGTGTTGGTCTTGTCCATTGCCTTCTTGCTTTCCAATCAAGCAACCAATGCATCTGATGCGATAATCCGATTGGGTAGAGGATCGACTTAACGACGGGTCTGCTCACTTACAAAGGTAGAAGACATCGTCCCTAGAGACACCGCTGCTCGAGGCTGCTCTCTGCTGGACTTATGGTGTGTGCTAGGGTGAAGCACTTGTTGCATATCGCGTGGCTCTTCAGACGACATCTGATTGCGTGCAAAGAAAACCTTGTTGGATTATTGAGATGAAGTAACACTTACTGGCGTATACCTACTCGGAGGTTTCCTCCGTGCTTGGTATGCTTGTCAAGCCTTGTTCAGTCGTTCACCGCTTCTCCGCAACCTGCGTCCCAACGTGTCGGCTTGTCTTAGTGGACGCAAACTAACTAGGAGGATGCATTAGTGCCCGTGGCTAGCGCGAAAGAATGCAAATCTCCCGGATAGACAAACTGTAGACTTCTCGGTGTTGCCTTCCTAACCACTACGCAATACGTGGGAGTTTGCTGACACGGGATGCTATACCTGGCTTTCGATCTGCATCGTAGGGTGTACTCACATGCCGAAGTCTGACGCTTGTCAATGTAGAAGACTCGAAGCGAAGGGCACCGGATTGCGAAGCAAAAGAAGTACAAGTTAAAGCTATGTTGTGCCAAATCACCTTGCGCATCGCCTCGCCACTAATATGTCTCCGTCCACACCCACCGTTTACACTCACCACCTGGCCACCCCTCATCCTAACTTCCGTGTTGCAGGTGTTGGGCTAGCTTAGCAAGCAGCAGGGCTGGGGACGTTAGAGCACTTGGAGCTCTTCTGGCCTCCAGAGATAGAGTTGCCAGACCAAGTCCAGTTGGAGCAAGCGCCCTTCGCGCAAAGAATGTAAACGGGGACGGCCTTTGAAGAAACGCTTCCGGTGACACCCTTCACTGTGAGACCGGTAATCGGTACACCAGCAGTGGGCTTTCCAGTGGGCGAGCCGTTCTCGTAGTCCTGCTGGATGACAATGCCGTACTTGGCGATCTGGGAGTGACAAGTTAGTATGCGCAATCGAAGTATCCAGCCTGTCTCGCGGTGCATGTTCAAATTTGATACCCTGAGCCCTCGGGCACGTGGTAGTATCGGATGCCTTCGTTCCAATAGAAGTATTACCGCGCCACTAAGATGCGTGTGATCCACGGCAATCTCAAGAAGTGCCTGGGTGTGGCCGGATGCATCAAGAAAAGATAGCCGCACCCTTCTCGGTGAGAAGCACCGAGATTGAACATGCACTGTGAGCCCGTAAGAAACCGATCAGGGTATCCACTTACGTTGGAGAGCTTGATGTTGCTGTAGGTCACGCCGGAGACCTTGCCGGTGGCGCCAGAAACGGTCTTGATGCGCACGCCATTGTCGGAGTTAACAATCTGAGAATCGAGGATTTTCACAGTATCGACGGTGTTGTCGCTGCGGCCACCAACGGAGCCAATGGAAAGACCGTGGCCACCCGAGCAGTAGCCACCGGTGAAGGTGATATCAGTGCCGCTGTTCTGTTCAGATGAAAGGCTATGAGTCAGCAGATTGCCCCAGACACGGGTAGATTCTAGCATTTACGCACGACAGCTAAGCAGTCATCCTGGAGAGAAGAGTTCGTTAGCAAGCTGTATCGGATACTATGAAGGATTAAACTATTTGCACTTACTTGGTTGTACACAGTCGCACCGCTAATGGTGATTTGCTTAGAGCTTCCCACATCGAAGGCATCGGTGTTGTGGCCACCCTTAGAGTCACCATCCTTGTTGTTAATAGTAATGCCATTGAATTGGGTGTTAGTGGCACCGTTGATGGAGAAAACCTGGACGGGCGAGTTCTTGATCGTCTGGACGAAGGAATTAGTATCAAAGCTGCGGCCTCAGACAGCGGTCTCATCATAGAAACTTACGAGGCCCTTCACAACGGAATTGGTCATGGAGTGAGCGTAGAAGAACTTGGGCTTCTTCTTGCCGCCGTTCGAGCCCTTGGTATCCCACCAGCGGGCTCCGTCGCCATCCAGAGTAGCACCGGTTCCGTCGACAGTGAGAGAGTCGCCAGAGACCGAGACCAGAGGGCCCTCCCACTCCTTGTAGCCAAAGGTAGTAGTACCCTTGAACACAACGTGGGTGCCCTTCTTGAGCTTGGTGAGGTCAAGCGTGGTACCAGCCGGAACGACAAGGCCGTCGAGAGTGATGGTCGAGCATGAGGACTTTCCCTTGGCGACGGCGGCAGCGCCAGAAGATCCGCTGAAGGTGCAGCTGTCTGCACGCTCAGTGAGGGTTGCGGGTGCTGCGAAAGCAGTGGTAGCGGCCAGCGCTACCGTGGCGAGAGAAGCGAATGAGGAAAGCATGATGATGCAGTGGTGATGAATGAGCGAATGTATGAGTGAGTGAGTGAGTGAGTGAGTGTGGTGGTTGGCAGATCAGGCAAGCGGTGGGCGACAGTCTTTATAGAGCATTTGCTGGGAGATGCCAGCGTGTCGCCCCATGTCCTTCACGCAGATCATATCATCTCCGTCTACCTACCTCTTCGGCACCTTTGTGCCAGCCGACGGAGCATCATACCTCCAGAACACGGAGTATCAGTCCTGAAGCACTGTAGTGCCTTATCAGCCCTAGAAAGCGTGTCAGCAACAAGCCTAGCGCCAAGCTGATTGCGAAGGCTTGTGTTCGACTCGCGTCGGATGATATAGAGCCCTGTGATCCATTCGCGGAATTTTTGTAGCGTGGTATGCGTGCACGCGGCAGGAGATTGCAAGTGTGTTTCAGAAGCCCGCTTAAGCACCGCAAACGTCCCTTAGGGCTGAACCCCGGCAGCGTGACTCGTGAACACGTGGCCTAGACTTCTTGGACTTCCGAGGTGTCGTTCATGAGGAGACTGATATTCACTTGCATTCTATCAAACTCATCACTGAACAGGGCAGGCACTCTCGAACTGCCCGGTGTCAGAGGAACGGCGATTTGGCTTCACGTCGCAAGATGAGCACGTCCTGAGCGGATTCTTCCATCGTGCTACATGACTGATCGCTCCGCTAAACCTCTGATAGTCTCTTTCTCAACCCTTGAAGACTCCCAGACGATGGTGCATCGGTTTATCAGGTGGGTCTCGTCCAACTCCAACGCCACGATGCCGTTCAAAATGTCCATCGTGGTGTTTCCAGCAGACCACTCATAGCCGCCTCCAAACTTGGTCCCAAGCACGTGTTTAAGCTTCGCACCAGGACCATATGGAACATCCTCAAGCACTCGCTCCAAATACTTTCCGATAGCCTTTTGGCCCTCCAGTCGTGCCCTCAAGGTGTGCTCCTCCAGAACGCCGTCGTAAGAGAAAAGCTGAGCAGCCGCAGAGCCGTTCGCCGTGGAGAGGCATTCTTGAAGCTTCTTTGCCACTTGCTGGATGATGGGAGATGCATGCTCCTCCACTGAACTGAGTCCGATGGCTCTGTCATAACGTGAGTTTGGCACTAGTTCCTTGATGAAGTCCGTGCCTCTCCCATCCCAATAATCGATCTGTCTAGCCACCTTGTCTTCTCGGAAGTCCACCGCTGCGATGATGCGCAACTCGGACCCGAACATCTCCGCAGTGTCTGTGAACTGTACAACAGCACTGTGTGTCAAGTCGCCTAGAACACGCACTGGATTGCTGGCAGCACCATTTCCCCACGAGTCCGTGTAATGCTTGGTTGCAGCAACCCAGTCAGTGTAGTTCGGAGACCCTCCGCCGACTGCTGCATCGAAGTAATAGGTTTGGTCGCTATTGAAGAAGCTGACCCAGGCTTCGGCGTCATGCTTACTTTTCGCAGTGAAGTAACCATGAAAGAACGAAGCAGTCTCAGGTGTCGACTGGGTTGAGTCCGCAATGTTGGGGAAGAGAGCTTTCTCGCAAGATGGAGTTGCCAAGCTAGCCCGTATACAGGTCAGAAGTGAGGTCAAGAGACCGAAAGTACATCCATTGCGCAGCATTGCCGATAGCCAAGCCGGTCGATGAAGAAACAACTTGTACTGGAGTCAAGCGCGGAAGCCCCTTCTTCCCTTGTCGGTTTTATCTCATCTTTCTAGTGATATGCGGGTTTTCGGCGCCCATAAAGTCCGACCCCTAACTCAGCCATCTAGCGGAGTTAAACATCCCTTCCATATTCCTGATACTGCTGATCTTGTCGTAGTCTCTTGTGCCTTGAGGCTGGCATATACGATTGGTCGAACTTGCTTAGTCCGCTGTGAATTTTGACGCAGGGTCTCGATAACCATTAGGCCCGCGAGGCTCCGGGGTCGCGGTACAACAGTACTCACCGGAGCGCCGTGGCACCGAAGCCGAAAGTCGGGACTTGATCATATCAGTATACCAGGTGATCACTTCATACTTGTTCCTCGTTGATGGTCGAGCTGAGTATAAACAACGATGTGCTTCTATCCACATCTGAATTGTCGTTCGGCATCTTCAGAATCCGTTCGTGTCAAGATATGTTTGTCATCTCTCGGGTGTCTCCTATGTGGTACACAGTGGTAAAGTCCGTCGCTCCGTCTGTATCAATTGTTGACGCTATAGCCAGAACATTTAAACTGCGAGAAGCAATGTTAGCGGCACAACTCCTGCAAACTCTTACACACGCAAACACTACTATTGTTGAATCAAGTCATGCACTTATCTGCAGTTCTGCTAACCGCGGCCTTGTTCACTTCTTTAGCCTCGGGGCTAGTCGAGCGAGCATCCTCGAAAAGTCATACACCCACTTTGGGCCCAATACATCAATGTAACCACGACGACATGATTGTACGAAAAAGGTGGTAAGCCCACGCTGCCACTTTACACATTGCACCAGGCTCAATACTGATCCAGAGACCCACTGGAGGGCGAATCTTGCCGACAATGAGAAGCGAGAATACCTCGATGCGGTCGAATGCCTTCGACAGACGCCGGCCAGGACACCACAGACTTTCGCCCCGGGTGCTTTGCATCGTTTGGACGACTTCACAGTTACTCATATCGAAGAGACGCTGGCAATCCATCTTTCGGTAAGTAGGAAATGGGCTTCGAACGTATTCCTATAACATCACACGGATAGTCTGACATCAGCATCTTTCAAGGGCTGGTTACTTCCATGGCATCGTTACTTGGTCTGGCTCTTTGAGGCAGAGCTTCGCGAAACATGCGGCTACAAAGGCTCACAGCCATACTGGGATTGGACCGACCTTCACGAAGCCAACCTTACCGAGAGCTCCCTTTTTGATGGCTCAAGTCTGTCCTTGGGTGGCAACGGTCAGCGTGAAGCTCAGCCTCTCCTGAATGGTACTATGCCTGATGTCCCTGATCCCCAGGTCGTTACAAGACCACCCGGCACAGGAGGTGGTTGTGTGATCGATGGCGCATTTGCCAATGCACAGCTCAGCATGGGACCTATATTTCCTTTGCCAAATGGTCAAACATCTCCAGATGACCACTTCGCATACCGGCCACACTATTTGAAGCGAGACTTTCTTCAGACAGTCATAGAACAACTCTTGTCTCCTGACACACTCGGCGACCTGATGAACGCAACGACATTGGCAGAGTTTCGCCAGCTCGCTGATGCGTCCGTGCATCCCGCAGGGCATAGCGGCATTGGTGGCGACATGAGCGATGTATTCACTTCATCGCAAGATCCGGCATTCTACTTCCATCATGCCCAGCTGGATCGACTCTGGGCTCAGTGGCAGTTAGCAGACCCACAAGCCCGTACATATCAGGTTTCAGACACGATCACATGTGCGAACAGTAAGGTGGCCCGAGGAAGTCAATATTATAGCATGTTCCCTCGACTTACGCCATTATAGGTCCTCCTTCAAGGAATGCCACCATATTCGACACCCTTAGGTTTGGTCACATTGGCAGGGATATGGAAATGTGGGAGGTTTTGGACACTCGAGGGCAGCTGTGCTACAGGTACGAGTGAGGCAATGTATATCTTTGCCATCGCTCCTTTGCTGGCCCACAAGGTTACCGTATGCTAATATTTGTTGCTATGAAACTTTCGAGCTTACCAGGTAAAGCTTTTCTGGGCGGTTCACTTACTCTGAAGAAGTGGCTTAGCAGTAAAGCCCAAGTGAAGACCCGGATCGGCTGGCAATCACTTACATTGAAAAAGAGCTAGACTTCAGCTTCCCAGCCAACACTCAGCAGAAACATGACCTACGACTGTGGCATTGATCGATTGATGATCATCGATTTCGAGCGCAGCACACTGGTAGAGTGAGCAGAATCCGTTGCAACGATCTGTACTTCCGGAGAAATCCGCATATATTCTGATCCCAGCGCTGGTAAGCATGAGACATCAGATACTCTCTTCTGATGTTCGCAAACCCGGCGCATACCGTGACATTGCGGTGGTCAGCCAAACAGCCTCGGCCAAGAACAAGCGGTGTGATTCACGCATGAGATGGGGTCATATAGGATTTGTGGTGGCTGTACAATAAGTTCGTGAATAAGACAGAATCGTAGCGCGAAACATGGAATAGAATCTTTCCTGTAACTTTGCATTGTCACTATTTTAAACCCTCCCTGATCAGAAACTGTCAAGCCCAAGGTGGTAGTTTATAGTTATAGGGCATGTGTCCAACAAGACGTATGCATCTCGAGGTCGGACCAAGTGTGAGTCTTCATCTTTGCCGCTGGACTAGCGAGTCATGGTATTCGGTCCTGTGTTTCGATATAGGGCTGTTTCCACTTTTGCCCGAACGAGTTCGATCTGACCCCAGGAGTCGCTTACTCTGATGCCAACGGTCGTCGCACCAGAGACTCGGAAGACTAGACGTCGTAGGGTTGAGCCAACGCCATTCGCATACAAGTAGGCATTCATAAGATCGAAAAAATCGCTCCCCTGTGTCGATCTTAAGCATCACCGATTTCTTGTCTTATCATTATACACACGTTCACAGACGAGGACCACAGATTACAGCCTGGACTGATCACTCAATCGACACAGTCTCCAAACTTGCATCGATTGCCTGCCATGAGATCCATACTTTTTAGCTTGGCAGCCACCGTGACGACAGCCTCCACTATTGCATCCGACTGCTCTTCTACGCAACACAATGCAATCGTTGCAGCAAATCAACTGTGTGCTAAAATGGCTACCGCAGCGGCTGAAGCCGCCGAGTCTGGCTTGGAGAGTGTGTTCGAGGAATTCTTCAAGGATTTTACACAATCGACTCGCAGTGAGGTCGCCCAGAAGTACCGCAAAGTGGCCGATGAATGTTCGTCGACTCCCGAAGGCACTAGCACATCATCCTGCACTGATCGAAACAACTACTGTAATGGAGATCTACTAGCATACACCTTCTGGAACAATGGTCCAGGCGGACAACACAGTGGTTCTAATTGCGGCATGCTTCACTTGAAGCAATCGCTCTTTGGGTCCTTTTTCATGCTCACTGCTACCTTCCAGAGCCAGCCATTCGACTTTATAGCAACTTGAAGGCGGTCGTCACATTGGATAATGCGTCTTTGAGTAGTGAGTTTGGTAAAAACGCCAAGTTCTCACATTCCCTCTCGCTCACGAGCGAGATACTCTTTCGTATAGCCCATCACTAGACCTCAAAACTATATATTGACACCTATAAGATAGTTTAAAGCTCTAGCTATATCATGAGTGTACCAATGTTTGGGCTAGCATTTCTATTTTGTATGTTTGTTGTATACAAAATAGAGAAGCCATCCCAAACGCCTGACACGTGGGATGCGACAAGTACTTCGCAGGTGGTCATATGGTGATTGCTTTTTATGCAACTAACAAAATGCAAAAGCCTGAAGGTTCTAGGCAGTTACCGGTGAGAGCGGAGACAGACCTAGTGCCACTTATCTGTCATTTTGATTCCGAAGAGATATCAGTTGATTTCAATCAAGACCAGCGTCAGGAGACAGCTGACTTTCTCGCCAGTCCTTCACATCCATTGTCCCCGGATCCCGACGAAATTTGGTGTTCCAAAGCCCAGCCTCAAGTCCCAAACGAAAGAAATTTTCAGAGTTGCAAGCCTTATGGTTACGTTACACTGTGATCAAGCCCGAGCACTTCTCTGGAGCAATGACTTGTCCACGGCTGACTTCAGACCACGGCACCAACCTCGTTGTATGACTCGCATCCAAATCACATCCGCGGTTTGACGACGGCACGAACATGGTACACACGCTCGGCACCATTGTCAGCCGCCGTCACCTTCAGTCCAGGAAACTCTGTGAACGCTATCTTCCCGCGATCCCCAGCATTGAAGAGCACACCAGTATTGCTCTTCATGGTATCTGCGTCAAGGCGTTCACCGTAGTCGAACCAGAGAAAGGTATACTCAATGTCGAGACTAAGAAGCTTGAATGTCAAGTGTAGCGTACGTTGGATAATGGGTGTGATGCTAGACCTGAGCGCCTCATACCAAACAGCGGCATTCTGGCCAGACGATGTCGAATGGAGTCCGGCGGTGCTTGACAGTAAATTCAGCTGAGGTAAGAGAGTGTGCCACAGCTCACTGGTCAAGATATCTGTGTCTGCTCTGATGTTTTCTTGAAAAGCCCGGCGTTCGTCTTTGACTAGGCGTGCGTAGTATTGCCGGGTGAAGCTTGATCCTAAGCAATATTAGCTACCAGGGAACTCTACGCCACTGAGCAGGAAAGCACGACACGACTCACCTTGATCTTCAAGGTCAGCGAAGATTGAAAAAGCCAATTGCCCACAGTCACCCGAATCAAGTAGCCTTTGCCTGAATGAACACAGTTCCGATGCCTGACGAGTGACAACTTTGTCGACTATGAATGCAGAAACGAATGATTTCATGACTTCCAAAACGAAGACCGCCTTGTTATCCACAAGGCTGCCTTGAGTGCTGTGCCACATTGTTCCCCAACATCTTACCTGCAGCTCTTCGAGAGCTGGCGAGGGAGACTGGACAAGTGGCGACTGTATATGGTCGAACTGACCAATACTGGCCAAAAGCTGTGGCATCGCAATAGACATCATCTGATGAATCCTTTTGAATTCTCCAGAAACTTCATCGAAGTAGAATGGGCCAGGTTCGTCAAACGCGCGAGGTGTGGCAATGTCCTGAACTACGTCATTTGACCACACAATCGAGGTAGGACCAGCAACGGTGAGCGGGCCTTGCGGACACAGAATGCGAGGAGTCCGGTCATCTGTATTAACACTCGAAGTCTGAGTAGGTGTCTTGAACGTGCGCGAGTTGAGCCAAGGGACCAAGCGACGTGAGCGAGACGGACTCGCTGTCGAGCTTTTGGTCTTGGACACACCGTATGAGTGAGCCGACTTGGCTTCGGTGGACTTTCTTGATGCGAGTTTTGCTGCAAGCAGTCGAACCGACGCTTCGCCGGTCTTCCCAGATTCTGACGAAGTCCTCTTGTACTTGGTTGAGCCGTGCAAGACGCTGTGGGACACTCCGCTACTACTTTGCTGGTTCCGGCCACGGGTCTCTGGTGCAACATACACACCATGCCGCAAGTGCTCTGGTAGGACGCCAGGCACGACGGTTGGAGACAAGCGTTGGAATTCTTTCTCGCCATCATTGGTGGCTGAGATTTGAGTGCAGAACGTCGCTTTATCCGAGGATTGAACCGCGTCTTGTCGATTGAAAAGCGGGAGTCCTTTGCGAGAGTGCAACTGTTCAACTGCATGTTGAAGAGTTTCCATATAGCTGGCCTTCCAGTCACTTTGACGGGCCGTCCAAAGGTCAGCTCCTTTTCTCCTGGGCCTTTTCCGCACACCCCAAGTAGTCACAAAGCTTTTTCTGAACGCTTCGTAGTCGAGAGGTCGGATCTCGCCGTGGGCGCCTCGCGCAAAGTGTGTCAGTCGAAAGACCTCGGTCAGATGTCGTATTCTTGCCTCTTGCGAGGCAGCATCGCGGTACTCGTGTTTGGGCTGGCCTCGAGCTGCACGGGTAGCTTCAATGTCTTGAATGACGACGTAGAAAGAGCGTTGGGCATACATTATGCGTGATCTCTTGTCAGAGTCCTGAGAGACGGGGAAGTTCGCCATGGTGTCGATTCCCTGATGCAGTGCAAGTTGAAGTGACTGACTGGTCACAGCACGATAGTTTCCTTGATCCCCGGGCTCTGGAGTGTGATCGCAAGCGTGCGCAGTGGTGGTGAAGTCGTTTGCTTTGGCCCGGACTCAGGACTCTTGAGTATCGATTCATCCTGAATTTTCATGGAGGTCACGTAGTGTATGTTGGCGCTTCGCACTCGTTTACATTGCTGCAAGTAACCCAGGCATATGCACGTCCAGTAGGGTGATAGCCGACGGAAAGTCGCATCTAAAACGATCGCTTACCGCCGAAAGGGTGTTTCGTTTCACAGCAACGACCCGTCGCGGCAAACGAGGGCTGAACGGCGAAGCAAATAGACCTCTCACATTTGACCATCCTGGTCTGGTCGAGCCGAGCTGCATAGCTGCATGAGGTCCGACACATGTGAGCACGAGAAAGCATCTGTTTGCGAGCGATTCTCACTCTTCGGCGTCCAACAGGTCGGAAAGGGCTTGAGGTGTTGGAAGCCAGGATAGATTGCAAATGCGCCACAACAATGTAGCATCAAGCAGGAGAGCAATCACAATAATTTGACGGGACACTTGCATGTCATGTCACACGCCAAGGCACGGGCGGATGTCTCCACATTGGCACACACGCATCCCATCACTGCGATGCGATACATCACAAACGCTGATCCCTTCACACTGTTCGCACCCACCGATGAAGGTTCGATGGATTGGATATACATCGACATGAAGCAGGTATTGGACGATAAAAGGTTCGCTTTTCATTCGGAAAAACCAAGTACATGCATCTCGTGAACGCGATCTTGCACCTGGGTGGGTGGCTCCTTGAGAAGAAAGACAGCGTGGTCGACATGCATGACTGCTTGGGCGAGAGGTTTTTTGCCAGTCCTGACCGCTTGTAAACAGTCGGGCGCTAATTTCGGTGTTCTGCAGCGCGGATGCATCAGCTTTGGCTTGGTCTGGGAAGTATCGCGCCATGAGCAGCGTTTGCAAGGTCACTGAAGGTCTGCTCTACGCGCTCATCGCCCACATGTTGTCTACTATGGCGGCTCCCTACTTTTCGTGCCACTCACATAGCTTCAATGGCTCTTTAGATCTGTTAGCCCCAACTCATTTACCCTGAGCACCTTGAACGAACACTCATCGAGCCTGCGGAAGCACCACCGGCCAGGGAACGACCTGAAGCCGATTCCTAACAGGATGTGCTCCAGATTTCATGAGCTTGGTTCTGGCGACGAACTTCGCGTTGGTTTCAACCTCGGGACGGGCAATGAAAATGCGAGCGCGCAGCATATCAAAGGGTCATTTGACCCAATGAACATGCCGGAACCTGTGATGGTGCACTTCAAACGTCATGGTAGCGCCAACATGGAGGCGATCATGGTGCAGCATAGCAATGGCCAGATTGCGCATGGGCTCGTCGATGTTGAAAAAGCCACTACGGATGATCCACGCGCCCAGCAGAAGACTTTCAGGCTGTACAAACTGAGTCTTGATCCAAAATTCAACAAGTTCGACGAAGTCAAGCACCTGATGAGCACCTTGAACATCAAGCAGAACCCGGACGCTCTTCAAGATTTCTGGGCCGCCTACCTCGCCTGTCTCTTCAACGAAGTACGAGCTTATTTTCAAAGCAACAATGCGGATCTCGGTGCCAGCTACTGGCGAGAGATACCACTGGTGCCAACATTCAGTGTCCCATCAATGTGGACTGACCAGGCAAGGGGAACTTTGAGGTGTGCCGCTCGACTTGCTGGAGCTGAACACGTCCATCTCCGAGACGAGGTTCTATGTGTGGGCATCGTCCATATGCGCTCGTTGATCGAAAAGTCTCGGATACAAGAAGGGCAGTGCCTTCTGGAAGTCGATTGCGGTGCCGGCACTGTTGACATAGGTACCATCGAGCTTAAAAGGTCGCCTTCGGATCATCATCTCATGCTGCTTCGGCGGGTCGGCTTAACCCACGGCAGTGAAGCTGGAGCACACATGATCAACGTCAAATGCTGCGAATGGATCGTCAAGCAAACGAGGATTGCGGGAAAGAAGGACTTCAAGGTCTGCTGTCGCTCGCTTGGTTTATCACAACACGAGTTCCTCCGACGCTTCTCCGTCCAGATTGACATCATCAAAGAGAACCTCATACACCACCATCAACCGGTCTACTACATCTACGTGCCTGGTAATCACGGTGCCCGCAACAACTCGGTTACCATTGAGCTACCCAAAGACGACCTGATGGCCTTCTACAGTCAGTGGTTGACCAGCGTTGAGGACAAGGTACGAGGGCATTTGCAATCTCATCCACAGGACGTCAAGGACATCATCAAACATGGCATTCTCACAGGCGGCGGTTCAAAATGCACGCATTTCAAAGAGCACATCGGTTCAGTGCTGGAACAATACGGAATCCGCGTCCACAATGACATTGATCCCCCGTACCCTTGCGCCATGGGCGCACTCTTGCAGCATCATTTCACTCCAGAAACGCTACCAGACACTTTGTTCTTCTACGTGAGCCAAGAGGAAGAGTACGTGCCAGCACTACACGGCTCCCGCAAGCGGGCTTGGAGGGAGTACAGCAATTCGAAATACGAGCGTGGCGTGAAAGAGGTGCCTGATCGTCTCGTATCGCTTATGCGTCGCTCTGCCGGTCGGTTCGAAGGTGCAAGGACGATACCACAGTGGTTCGCGGTGGACCTTGGACAAAACTGCCTGACGGTGGAATTGTTCCACAGCGAAGAAGCTCGCAAAGATCACTCTGCCCTTTGCAATGCAGAAAAGCGCCTCCTACCTGGAATTCGCGAGTATCCTGTCATGTTCGTCAACTTGCCAGATCTCGGCGAGAAATTGAGAGCATTTGAGGTCAAGAAAGGCCCAAATAACAGAAGATACTACGCTGTCAATGGCTTTGTTGATCTTTTCGGCGACGAATACAGTCTTCCTCTCAGAATCACGCTCATGCGGCACGATTACCAGTACCCACTGCGACTACTTGGTAGGTCTCCTTGCGTCATCTTCGTTCCTCGCCACAAAAATTGCTAACCTGTGAACAGCCGAAGACATCGTCCGGGCGCCATCCAAGGAGGAGGCAGAGTCCGAAGCTCTCCCGTACGACGAGAAAAAGATTCTCGACATCTTCGAGGAAGTCATCTGGACAACGACGTCTAGCCATTTCGTTGACACCAGCACGGGAACTTCCGATCCGCCCGCGCCGCGTGCAACTCAACAAAGATCGCCTCGACGAGGTACAGGTACTGGACACATAGCCCAAGGACCAACTCAAGCAACAAGCAATGTTCCCATCTCGAGCCCTGCGGCGCCAGAAGCAGGCTCAAAGGTCAAGCGCCCAAGACTTACTCCACGCCATGCACGCAAGAGTTGCCCTGTTCGGCCCCGCTATCAACTGCCTCCTGCCAATCGAACAAAACGCTGCGATGTCGGCGGTAGAGCTTCGGGCAACACATCTTCACAGGACCTCGGCTCAGAAAGAGACAGCCTAGAGCTGTAAGTGAGGCTGCACGAGTTGCCACAGACGGTTGGATGACAGGTGAGTCCGCGACTGTCACTTGATGGAGAATTGTTGTCGAATACGCAAGTCACATGCCGTTTCAACTTGAAGCCGTGCGTGCAACGTTAGCTAGTCTGGCCGAGCTTCGACAATGCGGAACTTGAAGTGCACGGGAGTCATGGAAAGTGTTAGCAGTGTAGATGTTACACGGGTAGTACTCCACAAAGCAAGCACGTCAAGCTCGAGATCTTATCCTGGCCAATCACTCCATCAACGCAACCTTCGTCCCATTAAACGAACAACAAGTAACCGCAACCTTCTCAATCCAAGGCTGATCATCTCTACACTCCAGCGTCCTGAACCGCTGCATCATCCTGATCGTGACATAGTAAGCTTCTGTCAAAGCGTACTGCTGGCCCAAGCAAACTCTCGGTCCGCCTCCGAAAGGTAAGTAGCCCCAGCCAGGGCGGAGAGATGGGTCAGCCCAGCGTTCTGGGCGGAAGACGTCAGCATCGGAGCCGTAGATGGAAGGACGGCGCATCATGGAGTTGGAGTTGTATACGATGCGAGTGTCCTTTGCGATAAAGAGAGGCTGCAGGCCGTCTTTGCCACCGCCGTGCGGGAGAACCGTGTCTTTCAAAGCGAGTCGCCCGAGGACTGGGACCGGCGGGTAGAGGCGGAGAGCTGGTGTTTCAGTTAGCTTGACGGGATTGATGATGATACGCATCCGGGGTGCTTTTGACTTACTCTCTTGCACGGTGTATTTGATATACTTCATGTTACGTAGCGTCTCATACGAGGGTCGCTCGCCATTGAGCTGATCGACCTCGGCTTGCAATTTCTTGAACACTTCTGGCTCACGGGCCAGTACGAACCACAGATGACTCAGCAGCGATGCAGTGGTATCTCTACCAGCTAGGAGGATGTTCAGAGTCTCGTCGCGAACGCGAACAGCATCGACTTCTTCATGTCGAGCCAGTTCGTTGACGAAGACATATCGCTCGCCACGGTCCTTCGCTTTTCCCGCTGGCTCGGAAGAGCTTTTATGTTCCATCGCTTGCTTCACCCAACCTTCAACTGCGTTGTGGGCGTACTTGATCGCCCTTTTGGCTTCTCCATGGGGAGTAAGATAGTAGAGCCAGCCCAGCATGTCTTTCCAGATGCCGTCCTGCATGCACCTTTCAAAAGTTTGAGAGAAGATCTCTGCATCCTTGTCGCCTCCCAAACAGTCTGTCCCACTCCCCAATAAGAAGTCCGTGCTGGAATCCATGCTGAACTTGTGGAAAAGGTCCTGCAATTCGACTGTGGAGCCGTCCGAGGCAATGCATAAGATCAGTTTCTGCACGTATGGTTCGAACTGCTCAATGGCAGAGACCTGCGATTTCTCGAATTGGGGTCGTAAGATGGCTCGTGAGTGCTGCCAGAAAGTTCCGTCTGTGGTGAAGATGCCGTTCCCGAGAAAATCAAAGAGAACAGCCTGGCGAATCTTCTGAATACCCCTGCGATCGCATACCGTCAACGCAGGCTTCGAACGACACTGCAGTCTTACTCACCAATCCTCAAAGCGAGTACCCAGAGCACACTTGATGTTCTCAGGATCGTTCGTGAACACCACAGTGATACCTCGGTTCTTCGAGAGATATGTGCTACCCAAGTCGTTATGGCGCTGGTGAAAGAGTGCCAACAGCTTGTTGTTTCTCTTGGCTGTTATGACCTCGTACATGTTGCGAAGACCGAAAGGGCCTTTGCCCTTCATAGTCGATCTGGCAGGTTGGCAGCCATGGCGGAGCTTGAAACTGCGCCTGCTCTGTTCGAGGTAGTAGCGTGAGTATGCCAGGTAGCTGAGCAGTGCGATCGCATTTACAAAGATGATGGCGGCGCTCGCCGGGTGTTCCGAAGGCCACGAGAAGACTGCCATGGTGGTGGTCTTGGTCGGCTGTCTGTAGCTACAGCAGCCTGGCTTACTACCTTTTATGAGCACATTGACGGCAAGCTGAAAGGAACGAGACTTTGTTCACGGCCGGACAGAGTGGTCATGTTGGTACTTTGGAGCTGTGAGCTATACGAGCTGAACCACACAACAGCCGAGGCTCCTCTCCATGGCCGCATTCGCATACGACCTGACCAATTGACGATGCCATGAGTGCGGACAGCCTTGAGTACATTCACAGGGGATTTCCGCGATTTTGGTTGATCGGTTCGATGTGTATAAAGTTACTCTGGAGACTTGAAAAGTCCGTCAGGGTGAGAGATCCACGTGTTCGGGTGTTATCTGGGAAACGGGAGATTATGTAATCGCAGATAACGCTCGACGAGCGTCTCAGCATAATGTTACAAACTTCTACTGCCTACTCACATGCATGCCTATGACCCCAACCTCAACCCTAAATAAGCATTTTACCATCAGATAAGCATTGGATCCGTTTTGTCTCTATGGAGGGTATAGCTATTTCCCGCTCTACCACACTGTAAGAGCTAGGCTTCAATTCAAGCGCAAGCGCATTTAAAGGAACAAATTATGCTAGGCACTTCAACGCCTACATTTATTGTTGCATTCCTCCAGGAGAGCAGAAGATCCAGACTTCAACCCCTCAAGGTGTGCTGGACATGTCATCCCAGGAAACCGGCTAAAAAGCAACAGCATAGCGTGCTACCTGCATACTTGTCACAGCATGCTCTCGCACGCCACCATCCCCAACACAGAGCGCAGCTGACCACTCTCAACCCGCAAATCAGCCATCTCCTCACCAAGGAATAAAAGGTCCGATATGTGATAAGGCGCGGCACCAGGACCTCCAAGCTTCCGGTACCAAAATGGCATGCCGAGAGCGCATCAAAACAAGCATTCATGCAAAATTATGCGGCTGCACGCGGTGAAACAGAGGGAGAGGGGAAGCAACGGACCGATAAAGCGAGATTTGGGGTTGGCTAAATCTCGCGACACACCTCAGCAAAAGCAGGGCTTCGCGTCTCTCGCGTCGATCAAGGCAAAGCACAGCGCACGCCGCCGAGCAACTCTATGTCAGATCCCTTACTCACCGCAACGGCCGCCGTGTCGACTCATATCATCGTCTCATCGCATTCCAGTCTTATCAGTAGTAACATTTAATCCATCCGAGCTTTCTATCAACACCTTTTCCTGTTTCCTGTTCTTGCTATACAGCTCTTAATACTCCATCGCGTGCCGGTATACAGCTCCATCTGATAAACAACCCGCCGACGTCATCGCGTGAAACCAGTACACATCGATATCGACTATACAACCCGAATAATGCACTACCTCAACTTCCCCGGCGAGCTTCGGAACGAAATATACAATGCACTGTTGAAAGACAACAAGTCCACTTCCAACGAAGGCCTCACCCTCCGTCTCTCCAAAGCCGGCGTGCTCGTCGCTCCATCATTGGCGCATACCAACAATCTAATCCGCCACGAACTCCGCTCTCTCCTCGAACACACACCCGCCAGCGCTCTGGAAGCCCAAGCCTTCGACTTCGACACCGCGCCTCTGCACGCCTTCCTCCTGGCCCACCCAACAAAGCAACTCACCACGGTGAAACTCACCATCCACCTAACAGCTCAGGGCGCAGAGAAACCCCACTACGCCGCCCTGCGAGTTTTCCTGCAGGACTCCCACGCGAGAGGCTGGAGTGTCGGCTACCGTGTCAAATTTGACTGGAAGCGGTACAGTATTGGCCAGGCTGCAGAGTGTGCACGAGAGTTTGCACGCGTCTTCATGCCAGAGGCAGGTGACGGTGGTGTCGTTGTGGCAGGGAGCGCCGGCGAGGGTCTCTGGAGGGCGATGAAGAAAGCGCGCGAGGCGGAGGTGAGGCGGTGTTTGGTTGAGAGGCCGTCGAGGCAGAGGGCGCTGATGGTTGAAGGCAGAGGGAGAGGGATTTTGATGGAGTGATCGAATGATTTCGTTTTGGTTTATGTCCTGCCCCTGTTCCCTGGCCTAATATTCATGGCCTGATGGGACTACTTTACCTGCTTTTTTGTTAATTATCTGGGTTTGGTGGGATTATGAGTGATGCATTGCGGCTTGCATGCACAATCGGCGCTGGACGCCTGGAGTTATATATCACGATACCCTACTCAATCATTATTCTCTGCGGCACCGCTGTTGTCGACTTAGAATGTGTTTCGTCCTGATCAGGATCCGAGTGGCGGGCTTGATAGCAGTATATCGCAGACCGTCATCGAGAGTGACAGTCGATCGATCGCAGTCTCTTCGTGGACAGCCTCCCTCAGGTATGGCGAAATCAAGACTCCGTAATACAAGTCATGTATATAATACCATCCCAAGATAAAGCTATGCCATCACATCATAAGCCCAGAAGAAGCAGAAGAAGCACCTAGATAGTCGTAAAGGCACTCTCCTTCTCAATCCAAGTCTTCATATCCATCAAACCAGGGTGCCTCTTCTTCAAGCCCTGGATATCCGCCTTGTAACCCTCGTCTCCAAACCAGCCAATCATCACACCCAACTCAGTGACCATGTACTTCAAGAAGCTGCCCAGGAAACCGAAAGTGCCGTCAAGACCAGAGCCAGTCTTCTCCTTGAAGACCTCACTGATTTGGGCAGGGTTGAGCTCGTCGCCGGCAAGGCCAAGCGCTTTGTGGTTGTACTCTTGCGGGCTGCTGAAGGCCAGCTTGGCGAAGACGCCGATGTCTGCTGTCGCGACCCATTGGAGAGGTTTGTCGCCGAGGGTGTCGCGGAGGGCGGCCATGAAGACTTGGGTTGGGAAGCCAGGGGCGAGGTTGTCCATGAAGGCGACTGTGGTAGTGTGTTAGTGAATGCTTCGCAAATTGGTAGCAATTGGCATGTGAGACATACCAGGTCTGAGAATAGTCCAGCCCATCTGGCCAGCAGTGTCCTTCAAGTGGTGCTCAATCTCGTACTTGGACTGGAAATGAGGCACAGGCGTGCTGTTCTCCCAGCTGTGCTCGTCTCCGCCGCGCTCCACGCTGCTGTAGACAAAGTGCTTGACACCGGCCTTGACCGCGCCGTCGACCATGGCCTTGCCCTGTCTGATCTCACCCTCGTGAGTTACGCCCTTGCCCTGCGAGATCTGCACGCTGTAGACTCCCCAAATGGTGCCCTTCTCGGCGACCTTGGATGCACTCTCAAAAAGCGCGGGGACGTTGTCCATGTCGCCCTGCACGAGCTTGATGTTGGAGCCCTTGGAGGTGAGCTTTTGCGCCGAAGCGCCGGAGGTGTTGCGGGTGACTGCCAGGAGGGTGAATTCGGGGTTGTTGGCGAGGTTGTCGATTACGGCGCCGCCCTGCTTGCCAGTGGCACCGGTGACCAGGATGTTCTTGGACATGGTTGTGGAGGTGTTTGTGCTGTTGGTTTGGTTGATGTGGGTATTTGGGTATATGGGATAACTGTGGTGAGGCAAGTTGTATAGCAAATGGTACCAGGTAGGTGGTATGAAGAGAACAGCAGCACAATACAACAGTGTCGTAACGATAACAACACCCACAGACGTTTTCGTAGAAGGCGACGACGACAACCACTGGCCGGCGTATCAGATTAGGGTAGCGGGCATGCTGCCGCCGACGAGCCGACTGCCACAGACTCACATGCACGACGGGCAGACTCTCTGCGAGGCGAGTTGAGTTCGGCCTCTCGGACTCTTGTCGAAGAGCGGTGGAACTGGCGGTCGTTGTCACGTCGTGAGAGCGGTGATCATCGACACCCGGAGCTCGAGGGGAGGGAGCTTTGACTTGCGGCTGAGCGACCCAGAAAGCTTAGCATTGGGCGGCATGTTGAGTGTCAGAAGTCATGGGCGACTGAGATGTGGCTTGACGCGGCAGTAAGCGACACGGAAGCGCCATAATCTAATAGAGACGTCATGCATTCTGTGCGGGAGAAATCAATATTAAGCATGCTGTGCAACGAGTGTAGCGAGCAGATGCATGCAGCAAGCGATGCTCAAGGACAGCCACACGATTATCCATTCGCGCTGTTGTCGAGAGAGCCCAGCAAAATGTTGTGTGGATGGTTGGACGAGCTTTCACGTGTCAACGCGCATCGAGGAGCCAAGTCCGACTTTATCATTAACGACCCTCCACCCGTCCCGCTCTGCCCCTGTGGCTTGTATACTTATCCAGGCGACGACGGGAAGCCTGAGGCAGGATGCCTGTTCCTGACCCGAAGCTGGCTTCCAGTGTTGCCAATAAACAGAGCGAAACCCTCCAGTCCAAGAAGGCTAACCCACTACTCTCGCAATGCTACCATTCTTCATCCCTCCAAAACACAACAGAACACTCACCACACCAATCTCCACATCATAAGTCAAGTTCTCACTCCCAACGCAGCCCTCGGCCCTCTCCGAAGCACGACCCACCCTTCCAACGTCTCCCAAGATCCTAGCGCGGCGATCGCCAGAGATCCACTCAAGATTCCTCCGGAGCTCGAACTAGTCATCCCTGTGACATCGGCTCCTCATTCTGCGAGACCAGGGTCTCACTTCGTGGGTTTCTGAACGTCACCTCGTGCTGGCGTGCTCGCCGGCCTGGCTGCAAGCTGCGGCGTGAGATCCGGGTGTTTGGAAGTCCTTGTGTTGGGTGACCGGGAGGTGGCCTGTGGCCTGTGGCCTGAGGTGTCAGTCGTGTCTAAATTGTAGAAATGCAGCTGTGTTGACAGAGCATTGTCCAGTGTCAATTGGAATGCCCATCTCTGTCAGTCAGTGAGGTAAATAAGGCTTCTCAGATAGACAAGACTCGTCTTCACATTCTGTTCCTGCCCAGTAAAGGAAGCTCAGCACGAAGATCTGCCGTCGTTCAAGCATGATGTACCAGAGACATTTTCATCAGTTGGGCAATTCTCAAGAGTTGGCACAAGTTGGCAGGGCAGAGCCTTCGAATTTGCTTGTCTGGTTAGATTGGAATAGATACAACCACAAGTCTGAGAGCTCGGTGGGAATCGTGGTTGAATTCTTGTATCATTGCTTGTACATGGTATCAAAAGAAGTAGGTGGTCAAAAGGAAGTGTCGTTTGCGTAGCGCAATGTATTTCCCATGCCATCCTCGTGCTCTGGTGTGAGAGCACTCTCGTGCAGAAACATAGAATAAAACAAAGAAAAACGCTCAGGGGCGAAATAACGAGGCAAGGAAAGCATTTTGGACAGTGGGCTCCCATCCGGGCGTCGGCATGCATGCGCCATGCAGCAATTACATCCTCCTCTTCCTCGTTCATTAGCCATTAGATTAGGTTACAGCGACAACAGGCGGCAACTCGACAGGAGCGACAGCCGGGGCGGTCTGCATTGGAGCTTCGACAGGCTTCTCGGTGGACAGGTCTACGAGGGGCTCGCTGACAACCTCAGGCTTAGGAGTGCGAGCAGCTCTTGCATTGGCGACAAAGTCAGCACGCTCCTTCTTATCCTGAGCATCAGTCTGAGCCCAATTCTGACGCATCTCCTGTCTGCGAGCCTCAGATCTAGGCTCGAAGTCCATTTCGTAGGGGTCAGGCTTGATGATCAGAAGAGAGTTGCTAGCGTCAAGGGAAGGCCAGATGTCCTGGCCCTTCTTGTCCTTCTTGGGAACGAGGTTGAAGCCCCAGAGAAGACCACCGCATGCGACAATGGTTTCGTCACGGGTGACGCCTTGTCCAAGACAGGCGCGCTGGCCGTAGCCGAAGGAGGACATGCCCATGATGGTTGGGTACTCAGTGAGAGGTTCCTGGTACGAAGGCCAGCCGGGTTCGAGCCAGCGTTCCGGGCGGTAGTTGTCGGGGTCGGGGTACTTGTTGGGGTTCTTTTGGAAAGCGCTGGGACATTGTTAGTCAGAGGGACGAATGATAGGCTTGCGGGGTAGCTTACTAGTCAAGGGGAAGGATGCGGGTGCCCTTGGGGATATAGTAGCCGTTATAGAAGTCGTCGGCCTCAACCTCGTGAGCGACACCGGTGGGCACATTCGGCCTCCAGCGCATGGTCTCCTTGATGCAAGCGCGAAGAATAGGAAGGTTGGGTGCGTCGGTAAGCTCGGGCATGCGTCCGCAGCACTGCTCGTCGATCTCCTTCTGGATCTTTCTTTGCCACTCCGGGTGGTGAAGCATTGTCAAGAGGAAGTAGTAAAGCGGTCCAGCGACAGTGAAGATACCGACAAGTGCGACCATACCAATAGCAGAAGAGGCCTCGTAGTCGCCAGTCAGGTTGCCGGTCCTCTCTCCGGCGAGATACTTTTGCATGAAAGAAGGACGAGCCTCGCCAGCCTCCATCAGCTTGCGGGTCTTGAGCAGGCGCTGCATCCACCACGCCTGTTGCTCGTCGTGACGAGAGCGCTCTCTGATTTTCCACGGGTTGATGCTGAAAGGAAGATGCCAGAGGGGTGTAAGAACGTTGGTGATCGGGCCGGCCGGAGACATCTGGGTCAAGAGACCCCATGCACTCTTGGTGCAGTACTCGCTCATGTCGGGATCGTCCCAGGATAGCTGTGTCATAATCTTGGCGCACATGTCCTCAAGAGACCAGGAGAAGTCGTCGGGTTCATCGAGAAGTCGGTTGAGCCATCGCTTGCACTCGTGGTACATGACACCATGGTAGCGAGCGTTGCCTGCATCGACGAGTGTCGAGTGTGCAAACTTCCTCTGGCGTGCCCAATAAGCTTTAAATATGTTAGTGGACGGTCGTTAAACCCAGCAAGGAAGCGACGTACCATTCTTTCCCATCAAAGGCAAGTACTCCATGGAGCCGTCAGTGCTCTTCGAGTCGA
The DNA here is from genome assembly GCA_022813715.1 of Cladosporium austrohemisphaericum. Taxonomy (NCBI): domain Eukaryota; kingdom Fungi; phylum Ascomycota; class Dothideomycetes; order Cladosporiales; family Cladosporiaceae; genus Cladosporium; species Cladosporium austrohemisphaericum. The sequence continues at coordinate 2,334,583 of JAKLLY010000001.1, forward strand.
ATAACGACTTCATCTGTGGCCGGTCGGAATAAGTCTTTGCACGCTTGACCAGCAAGTCTTCTGCAATCTTCTCGTCCGAGATAATAATAAAGTTGGCTCCGAGCATTGTAGTCCGGTAGAGAGGGCCATAAGTGTTGGACCATTCGTAGAACTTTTCCCACATCTTATCGATGGGCAAATCGTGAACACGGCCAATCCATGGCACGAGAGCCGGTCCAGGCGGTTCGGTCGACTTGTTACTCCAGGCCTGCTTGGATTTGATTTTGTTAATGAGCGACAGTAGAGTGAAGCCGACGAGGGCCACGCCCAAGGCGACGATGGTGAGAGGCTGCATGGTAGGCAAGACAGTCGGGGTGTAGGCGCGAATGTCTTGACAGCAGCACAGCTTCTGCTCCAACGGATAGGTTGAGGAAGGACCGAGATGGAGGATGTGCAGATGTTAAAGCAACAATGCAGACGGCAGAGTATCCACTGCCAGGACGGGTCGTTTCCGATGGAGACCACTTTATTCAGGTGCCAACGACGTTGCGTCTGTGGCGAATGAGGTCGTTGGTTGCCAGATCGCAGTAAAGAGCGAAGGCCGAATGGTTCTCTCAAGACTTTTGTGGAACGGTACCCTTGTTATGGATCTCGAGAGATCGTCAGCATAACTTGGCCCAAGCGTGGGGCTGCTGCACGGGAAGCAGATGACGAAAAGACAGCAGCCAATGCGCGAAGCCGTCGGAGAACTCAAAGCAAGGTATGGGCAGTGCTGCACGCGTCGGGAGGTCTGCACACCTTCTCGTCACACAGATACTTCACCCCTGTAATTGATCGTGCATGCAGCATCGGGAATTTCTCATCTCCCATCTCCGAGTTTCCTGTACGAAGATCTCAAATCTGCTCATCAATAACGTTGCCGTCCTGCCGTCTACTTCCGAGCACTTTGGAACCTAGCAGGTACCAGTTCACGCGACAGTTGATAAGCGCCGTCTCACTGATAGTGATGTGAAACATCACGGTGTTGCATGCAATCATCTTCTCGTCACGGGTGACTTCTATCTCCACCATCCGCAGGTTAAGACTGGCCGGGCTCGTTCAAAGTAAAATGCGCGTGCTTGTTGTGCAATATAGTATACCTATGCGCCTAGATTCACGAGCATGCACGCCGAGGAAAGCCACGCAGCTGCCCAGGACGCAACGTTTACATTGCGGAAGCGAAGGAGCAGGGTGGCTTGATCGAGCTGCAGCGTTTTCGCAATGCTTGGATGCATTGCAGTCTTATCAGTAGCCATGAGATAGGATACCCCGGAGGATGCCATGAGACCAGTGTGGGTGAGTATCGATCCGTAGGAGGAGTCTCCATACCGAGACACGGGCTGCGTTGAAAATACATCCAACCGTTGAGATGGCACGGTGGAGAGCTCGTGCCAGCCTTGCGCCATGAGGCGTAGACTCTCAGAGAGGTGGGAGACGGATGCTTGTCTCCAGTTCGATGTGGCAGAGCTCTCGTAGGGCAGAGAACCAAGCAATATTAGAATTCTCAGGTCGCCGTTGGTGGACCAGACAACGAGCTGTTCGCCCGACCTTTGAGTTTGCGGCCTCCTGTGCGACGATCGTTGAGCTGAATATAGAAGTGCACGCGCAATCTGCCGGTTCACAGACTCGACAGACTTCCAGGCGGACATGCACCAGCTCCATGGCTCCAGTCTGACGACTGCGCGCATGCGTAGGCGACGCGCCGCGCAGACGACGGAGGCTGACTCCTTCGCCCGTCACACTGGCGCTGTAGATGCCTGCCGAGTCGGGATATTGCGACTCTGGAGGTGACCCGCGGATCGTGTATGACGCTGTCATTCGCGGATGTGAGGGGAGCACGGAGAGGCGAGCGATCGACAGGGCGGCGCAAGAACCGCGTGCAGGGCCCAGAGGCGGAAAGATGCCTCGGTGTACCTCGTGGCTTGTCGTGGTTTGCATATGAGCGCGCCGTTGGCGGTATGGCCGTATGTGTGGCACATCGCGTGAGTCGCACGACAGCCAGAACCATGACTGTGAGAAGGCGTGCTGTCTGCCGACAACAGACAGGAGAGGTGCAAGGGTGCAAGCTTGTCGATGCTGTGCGCCGGGCGCTGATCCTGCCGCATTTCAATCTCAAGCCACAGCGCACACTCGCTGCCAGAAGTCGCAGCCGCCCCAGATCGACTCCACCGCGCCCGCAGCAGCAACCCCTGTACATGTCAACGGCCTCCGTCTCGTCTCGTCTCGTCTCGCCTGCTGGTGAACACGGCGGAGACCCGTAGCAGACTCGCCAGACAACACCAGCTCCAAGCATCACCAGTGCACCACCATGTCGCCGTGTCGGCCATCTGCCTCGCCGTTGACGCCTCGGTCGCTCGCGCCCCGACGACGCTTGATCGTCCGCCGCCGCAATCAAGCATTCTATCATGCCCGTGCTTCCGCTCTGGGGCCTCCAGAGAGCTCCATTGTAAAGTGTCTTGCTGACGTCGATCTGCTTATACCTAAGTGGTGAACTCTCTCGTGTTTTCTTTGCCTCCCCTTGACTTGCCCCTCTCTCGAACTACACCCTCATACAGCGCGTATGTCCTTTGATTCACTAATCAACCCTTGGAAATTCCTCTTCGGCACTATGGCAAAGGAAGGATCAGAGCCTAAGCCGCTTGGCTCCTACCCGGAGTCTGGCATCAATGTCCTGATCGTGGGAACTGGTTTGGCTGGTCTGACGGCCGCCATTGAGTGTGTTCGCAAGGGACACAAGGTGCAGGTTCTTGAGCGCGACTCTGCGATTAACACTGCCGGTATGTTCAGCTATCTTCGGGAACTGGCGGTGTGCATTGGCTGATACTTCGGAAGGTGACATGTACTTCATGGGTTTGAGCGCAACTCCCTTCTTCAAGCACTGGCCAGAGATGAAGGCCGAGTACGACTCTATCGGCCTCCACAATGCATGGATCGAGACATACAAGCACAGTGGCGAGCAGATGATCAAGCCTTTGAAGGTTGCTGAGCGCCTGAAGGCCGCTGGTCTCGACCCGAACACCCCACCTGGCACTTTCCAGATGCGTCCTCTTATTTACAGGATGTTCGTTCGGCAGGTCGAGAGACTCGGCGTGAAGATCGACTTCAACTCGCAGGTCGTCGATTACTGGGAGGACGCCGCCCTTAACAAGGCCGGTGTTACCTGCAAGAACGGCAAGACCTACGAGGCCGACATGGTTATTGCCGCAGATGGTGTTGGATCGAAGTCGCAGAAGCTGGTCGGTGGCCAAGTTCGTGCAAAGTCGTCTGGTCGTGCCATGTGGCGTGCTGCGTTCCCAATTGAGCACATGGACAAGAACCCCGAAGTCAAGGAGCACTACAAGATGGTTGGCGAGAACAACGATGAGCCCATGGTCCGCACTTACCTGGCACCCGGCGCATACGCTTTGACTTTGACCCGCCCCGACACCATGATCTGGATTTTGAACCACGACGTACGTTTATTGTTTGCGCAATTCATTCATACCTTTACTAACAAATCCATAGGCAAACGAGAACTCCGCCGAATCCTGGAGCAACTTCATCAGCTCCGACGAAGTGCTTGAGGGCCTCGATCAGGTCCCTGGGCCGGACAAGTGGTCGCCGATGTTCAAGGAGCTGGTCAAGATCACCCCTCCCAACACCATTGTCAACTTCGAGCTTCTCTGGCGCGACCCGCAACTCACATGGACTTCTCCCGCCTCCCGCGTGATCCAGATTGGTGACGCTGCTCACACTTTCCTTCCCGCCTCCGGCAACGGCGCCACCCAAGCTATTGAGGACGCCATTACCATTGCCTCGTGCCTGCAGCTTTCTGGCAAGGACAAGATCCCTGAAGCCGTCGAGGCTCACGTCCGCTACCGGTAAGCTCCTAGAAAAACAGCCTTAGACCACGAACGAACCACTAACCCACCAACCCACAGCTTCATCCGCAACGCCTGCGCCCAGAAAATGGGCTTCTCCAACGCCGAGCTCCTGCAAGAAACCGACTGGTCCAAGGTGAAGCTGAACCCTCGCTTGGCGCAACCCAAGCACCCGCGCTGGGTCTGGGACCACGACCCCGAGGTCTACGCCTACGAGCACTACGCCAAGAACATCGAGACGATGAAGAAGGGCATTCGCTTCGACGAGAGTGGAATCCCGCCTAACTTCCCACCAGGCTACAAGTGGGAGCCGTGGTCGATTGATCAGATCATGGACAGCATGAGGAAGCAGATCCCCGTTGAGCTTGGGCCTGGAAACTGGGATTAGAGGGGTTAGAAGAGGGCTTGAGTTTCGACGTCGATGTTTGAGACTGCATGGGATTGGAGTTCCAGGGAGCAAGTAGGATGCGTTCATGGCGTAGATGATGTAGAGGAGTTTGATATACCTTAATGATGAGCATGTTGGTTGTTTACGCATCGTCGTTCTTTTCTCAATCATTCTCAGTCCCCTCGTTTTGCCATATTATGTCAAGTAGACCCGCTCAGTGACACTTGAGTGGACGAGCCGTTAAGGAAGTTAGCGGTACCTTCAAGTCGACTGTGTACTTACGATGCTCATCACTCACGTCGATGCTGTCTTTTCCAGGGTTGGGGTTGGGGTAATGGGTCATCGTCCTCCATCACCCCGAAGTCTTCTTTCTCGTATACAAAAAGCGGATATCTCGTTGAACCCCGATGCTGCTGATGTTGGCCGATGGGGATCATACATCTACTTGCTGTCGCCATAAGAAACAAATTTTCGTGTTGTGGTAACGTACAGTCCAACTTGACAGCCTCATCTATCCACTAGAGTGTATCATTGACCTATATCAATCTCGATCGTGCAACAATCTCACCCTGACGAAGTAATTGATTTCCAACCTAAAGGCCCCCAGACCGTACGTGTCAACACATGAGTAAGCTCTGAACAGCTATCTGGCGTAGTAACACACATGCTAATTACACGTACAACGCATTGAAGTCTCATGTGCTTCGCTAACCCCAAAACCCTAAGCTACCTCACATCTAACCCTAACACCCGAACTCCAACTCCAACCACTCCCAGCACATCACTTCCCAACACCCAAGCACAATCATCCCTACTGGTCCACACCTCTCCTCCAAGCCGCCTAGCGGCGCTTCATTCGCCCAGCATGCCCGCCTCAGATTACACCTCGACCATCTCCGGCGGCCTAAAGCTCAAAGGCGGCGCAAAAGACGCCGGCGTCAAAAAGAAGAAGAGCAAGAAGAGCAAAGCTCCCAAGGAAGGGAAAGAAGCGAAGCCAGCATCTGAGAACGAAGAGAGACCACAAAATGAAGACGAAGAGAGCGCAGAGCGCAAAGTCTCCGACACCGCCGTCGCTTTCCCCGACGAGGAGCGCGAAGTGAGCAGCTACACTGGCGGTTCAGGGAAGACAGAGACGCAGCGGAGACATGAGGAGATTAAGCGCAAACGGGTAAGAATCACACCTGCCGGATAGCTAGGAAAGGACGGCAACACTGACCCATCCATCCAGCTCGACGAGCGCCTGAAGCGCGAAGGCGGAGCGAAAACGCACAAGCAGCGCGTGGAAGAGCTGAACAAGTACCTCTCGACGCTGTCAGAGCACCACGACATGCCGCGCATTGGGCCTGGATAACACGACTTCTCAAATGCTCGTGTCATTTGGGGCGCTTTGGCTTTGTTGGGAGGCTTCCCGTTATGTGGGTTGAGAACGGTTATGAGCGATGGCGTCCAGGAATATCGATCTGGTTTTCTTCTACTACCCTCCCATAATCACCGACACCTGTGCACACGAACAGCAGTACAGTGGAACCAAAGCGAAGGAGAAGTTTGTGCATCGCATGCTGTTTGCTATCTACACTATGCTTCTTCTGTGCTCGCGTCATGCGCTGGATTAAGTCTTGCATTTGCATTCGTGGGAAGCTCCAATATTTCCGCCGCCTGCCTCGGCCGCCATCTACATTACCATTACTCTGACCGTCTGCAGGTTGTAAAAAGGAAAACATATGGAGCAAGAAAAGAAGGCGAAGATGTCTGTGAGCTCTTCGATGTGGCGATGCCTAGGCGAATTCCGGTGAAGATGTTGGATGATGGACTTGTTTCGTCTTTTGTCTCTTCGACTCAATGGGGATACCGCTGTTTGATGGCCAGGGCTGGAGAACCGATTGTGATGCGCAACTGATGCTGCGGAAGGTTGTCCCGCGCAAGTGCATCGTAGCCTGTTTGTGTCGAATAAGGGCGATGCCCGCGTGGAGGCACTGGGCTGCACCGTTGCAGCCAGACTTCGCTCAGCGAGCGCGGCCGACAGACCAGTCCGGCTCGGAGAGAACGGTGTACGACTTATCGACGTGGATGTTCTTCCCAAGGCCCACCCTGCCCATCTCCAGGTCCTCGTTTCCATCGCTGAGGCAGCTCAGACGGTGGCCGGCGGTTACACTAACCCTTGGCTCATTGCGCGGCTCGTGCTTGGTCGGAGACTTGTAGCTGGGGTTGTTGTAACTGGAGTTCGGCGAGCGGTTGACGAGGGTGTCAATGGTGCTGTCGTCCATGAGCTGCTTCTTCGAGCCGGCGTATGAGGATCCACCGCCGGTGCCAAAGTCGGAGTGTCCCACTGGAATTGCACGATGGTTGTTTGCCTTCTCATTCATGGGCATAGCAATGTTTCTGCTCTTAACATTTGTGGTGGCCCACATGCTGCTCAGCGGAAGGAAGATTGCGACGAGTGTTTCGACGAAGGAGCCAAGCTGGGTGCCGCGGATCACGTAGTAATCGAGGATGGCAAAGATGACTGGAGGGATTGGTTAGTGGAACTGCACACCCTCAAAGCGATGGTAGCGAATGACTTACCAGGAATCGTCAATGTCTGACAGCCCATGATGAAGATGATCTGCATGGCACCGAACTGCTTGAGACCAAGCTTGCGACGCGAGCGGATGGCGAGCCCAAGCTTGGTGCAGAAGACTGCACTGAAGACGCAGATGCTGACAATGGCCATGACATTGGAAGTCTTTTGCGCCCAGTCAAGACGCTCACCATCTTCGTAACTCGGAGGACCGTCTGCCAGCCGGGCGGTGTTCTGACAATTCATAATCATCAGATTGATGCGGAACCCGACCGCAAGCGCTGCAACGACGCCGCAGAACGTCAGGATGGCGATGCGATACATCTTGGCCATGGCTGCGGCGCAGATGACCTGGACTTGCGTGACCAGTGCCAGCTCGATGAAGATGAAGACAAGGGTTGTGATGACACTAGCGGCGATGGAGATCCTCAGATGCTTGGCCAAGTGCGCGGTGCCATACTCCTGCATCACGACAAGGACAAAGTTCAAGAAAGGACCAGTCATTTCGATGCACAGCATGGTACAGCGGATGACGTTGCAGACAAGGGCGAGAACGTTGAAGATCCACGAGAGGTTGCGGCGCTTGGATCCCGGAGTCATAAGCAGAAGGACGAGGAGCAGCATCGCGGACATTCCAACCTGGGTGGCGAAGACGATGGCGGTGCGGACAGCGGTCAGTCTGATCTCGTCGATGTCGATCGTGCTGGCAGTGTGGGAGTAGCCATCGGATTGGAGGAGTTCGAAGCTTTGGTTATAAACGTCGAAGTTCGGTGGAAGAGGGGTGGGGGCGCTCTCTTCGGTGCCAGTGATGGAGGCCATGGTTCCGCGAGTGTGGAAGGTCTTGTGGCAGCGATCAAGGAGGCGAAGAGAAGTCTTTCGTCGATTGGATGTCGATGGTATGGTGCGAGAAGGAAGTGGCAAGTGGCAGCGACGGCAGGCAATAAGTAGCCTTCAGCTCAGTGTCCCACCAGACAATAATAGCCTGGTAGAGATTGTGCGGTAGGACTGTCGATTGTTGCCGTGCCTGTGCAGGTCGATCAGGGGCAGACAATGCTAAGCTCTGCAGTCGGTGGAGGTGAGGTGAGAGGGTGAAGGAAGAGTCGGAGTGAGGGCAGGTGTGCTTGCGATCGGGAAGCTCAGGAAGGTACGCTTCACGTGCAAGTCAAGGCAGCAGCAGCTCAAGGCAATGAAGTTTTTTCGCGAGAGAACGAATATCATACACTTATAACGTTGCATTGCAGTATCGACTGGAACACATCCTCATCGTCCCCCAATCGACATGCCTCTTAGATGGCAGGTCTCACACATTCTTGCTTAGTATTGTTCTTTGGAGATGCCTTCTGAAGCCACAGTCCGCTCCCTGAGCCATTCGCCGACGGCATACACGTTTGATCAATTTTCCGCTATGGTCACATGCTAAGACAGTGCTAATGCATTCGTATTCACATGTGAAGAAGGTTGCGGCTATGATCATGTGAAGCGCGTGCTGTTCGTGTTCGCGTCTCCACTTTCCATTCTCGCTCGGCCAATCATGTCCCGCGCTGGCTGGCTGCCTCAGGTCCGGCCCGCTTTCACGTGCTGCCTGCACATCTACAAACATTTAAATGTTCAACTCACTCCATCCACATCATGCCTTACATACCGCATCCCGCGAAGGGGGAGTCCAGCAGTATGCAAGCGCAATACCAGTTCAAGCTCACTCTGATGGTGTCTTGTAGGACAAGATCCAGTCCGCCCGGCGGGACGCAGGAGTATCTAATGCCAGTCAATGACTTTGAGGAGGGACATGAAGTCCTTTTCGTCTTTCGCGATGACATGGCGACTTTCGAACGGATGACCAACGAGGATAAGAACCTCAAGCCGAAGGGCACCAAGGCGTGGTTCTGTAAGTGCATAATCTTTACCTTGCTCATTTGACTTACCTAAGCTAAATGATCTCAACATGTAGTTGCTCATCAAACGCGCATTATGCTGGAGACCTACTCAAACAACGTCTTTGTCGAATCGCCACCTTGCATGGATTTACCTAACCACCTATTCGAGAAGACGTATTTGCCATCAAGTCACGCAGGCATTCCGACCAAGCGCGAGATCTTCCTCAGACCGGGCGACACGGTGGTCTTCCCCGATGAAGAATGCCACATCTTGGTCGCAGCAGAGAAAGCCGAGCGTTCACTTGCTACTAGCATGCCTCACGGTAGCCACTCCGCTGATGCCGCTGAGATACAGGTCAAATCTTCAGCGCGCCAGTCTTTTGCCACTCGAGACGGAGCGGAGCCCGAACCACCTGTTGACGATGAAGATACCGAAGATGAAGACGACCTGGACGCCTCAGTCAACACTCCTGCCGGCATGGACGATGCCACGCCAGCTACTTCCCGCCCGACCGGGCCTGCAGTACAGGAGACGCCCGCGAGACCCGTTAGCCGTGAAAGCAACCTCGTGTACTCTACCGCACCCGATAGCCGTACCTCTCAGCATCCAGACAACGCCAACGGTGTCGATCGTAGCACACCCGCAGCTCGAGCTGGTGCAGAGAAAGGCAAGCGGGCTAAGGTAAAAGCTTCAGACGATGTTGACTCCCAATTCGTGTTCCCTAATGCGAAGGGACAGGTGACATATGGCGGTACCCCGAGGCAAAAGCGACAGAGTGCGTCGAAAGAGGAGGTCTCCGAATCTCCAGCGAAAGACGACATTACCGGCGGTATTCAATCCTCGCCTGGCAGAAAGCGGCTATTCGACGAGGGAGAGGACGAAGGCGAAGATGACCATGCGCTCCCCGCTTCGACAGCACCACCCACAAAAAAACCACGCGGTCGCCCGCCGAAGGCTCAGAAGAGCCTCGCAGCCGCCCAAAAGAAGACGAAGGAGCCCGCGCTCACTGAATCACCTGCGCTGACCAAGAACGGGAAAACCCGCGGGCGTCCCAGGAAAACCTCGGTGGCGGAGGCCGAAGAAATCATCTTCCCAGAACAACCTTCCAGCACAGGCAAGCTTAAGAGGCCTGGGCGCAAGTCGGTGTCGGGAGCTGACAACAAAGTCGAAGCAGAAGAAGACGAAGAAGAGGCACCAATTGATGTCACCAACAAAAGGAGCAACCTCTCTCCCGACTTGGACCCTCGTCCGAGCTCTACACCGCAATCGTCTGGAACGGCAGGCAAGGCCCCAACGAAAGTACTTCTCAGCAGCAGCACGTACGGCGAAACTCCAAAAGCGAAGACCTGGCTCAAGAACAAGGGCGCCGCAGTTGTGGAGAAAATTCCAGGCAAGCGTACTAACTTTGTATGCGTTGTCCGTACTGGTGAACTTCCCACTACCGCCAAGGTTGTCCGGTCTCTGGCTCTAGGCAAGAAAGTGGTCACCGACCAGTGGATCACGGATTCCATGGAACAAGGCCAGCTCCTCGACTTGGACGAGTACGTCCACGACGACCTGACGGATACCGAAGTCAACCGGAGCAAGCTATTTGAAGGCAAGACCATCTTCGTCACCCATGCTCTGGTCACCAAGTACGGCGCAGGATTTTCCGATATCAAGGAGCTTGCTGGAGATGTTGGTGCGCGTCAAGTCGAGACGGGATCGCTGAAGAAAGCTAGCGCGCCCGGCACCATCATCCTAGGAGCCGAGGGCAATGACCCTGATGCTTTGAAGCTGACCCAGGAGGAGGGACTCATCGTCTATCAAAAAGATCTTCTCACGCAGTCCATTATTCGTGGCGATTTGCTCCGTAACGACGATGAGTTCCACTGGAAGCCGGCCACGACTGGCAAAGCGAAGAAGGGAAAGAAATGATCACATGACCACGACATGGCTTCATGAGCTATGACTGAATGATGGCGTTACGATTCAGCGAATATTCTGCTTGCTTGCGTTTGAGAGCGTGGCGTTTACACATGCATGTTTCTGGGTCTCAGAAGCGATTGGGGTTTTTTTTTTCTTTCTTTTCAGACTGATGGTTTGGTAGTTCAGCGCATTTACCTCACCTTCGGAGTATGTATACAGGTAGATCCTTACATACGAGAGCACATGGTGCTAGAACAATGCCTCGCGGCGCAACTTCGAACCTTTCCTTCCCGACTTTCGCGACCCTGTAGCGGTGTTTCACTGGCGATGATGTGATTGTCTTACGCAGGGGTATCTGGCTACAGCATTGAAGTCCATGAGAGTGCTTTGGCTCAAAGCCTGCGTCTCAGTGGCAAGACATTGCTTGTAGTGCGACAGGAGTATAATCCGATACGACCTGGTGTGCGAGATTCGGATGTGCAGAACGAGAACGCGCAGCTGTATCGAAATGCGAGGAATAGTCGAAGAAGCCAATACAGAATTTAATTTTGACAGCGTCTCTGCACAGCTTATTTGTCACATATACGTAGATATTATCAGAAACTCCAACCCAGCACGATCGTGTCCGAAAGGCTTACCGATCCAAAGAACGCCTGATATTTCAAAATTGAACATGAACTTGCTACATCAAGCCATATCGAATCACCTCTTAACTTCGCCTTCCACACTCCTCCTTCCAGGCCCCAGCTCCTGCACGGCGCTGCCCTCCATCTCAAAGACAGGCGTGCTCCCATGCATCTCATGCGCTCCACCCTTGCCAGGGCCGAAGTACCCGCCACCCTCCATCTCAGAGTAGCCGACCTTGTTCGGATCAGTCTTATAAGGCGAGTCCATCTCGTGGGGCGCATTCTTGTGCGGAGCCGTGAGTTCGTGGATTTCTCCATCACCACCCAATTCGCCGCCCATGGGCGAGGAGATGAAAGGTTTAGACTCGCCGTTTCCATTGCCGTCAATGGATTTTGTTTCGGCGTCTGCGTTTTGCGAGGCGAGGTGTGCGGCGCCGCGGAGTTTGGCTTTGCGGCGTTTGACGAGCCACAGGGCGAGGCCGAGGAGGGCGATGAGAGCGACGATGCCGATGACAATGCCGACTATAGCGCCTGTGGAAATCCCGCCAGCGCCGGAGGAGTTCTGCTCTTGTAGCTCTTCTAGTTCCGGGGAGAGGACCGAGTAGATTGCCGTTTTGGACACTTTGTCTTGGTCCCAGGCGCATGGGGCGACGGTGAAGTTGCCGCGGTCGTAGTCGGCGATGAGGTAGGCTTCTTGGAAGAAAGCGCGGCCAAGGGTGTATTGTGTTTCGTTCGCGGCACGCTGTAAAGGGAAGTAGCGTTGAGTGGCATTATTTGCGACGATTGGGTATGAGAGGGTCAGGTCGAAAGCGGCGTAGGGGAAGGTGATGGGGACTTCTGCACCGGCGCCATTGACGAGCGTGAAAGTGATGCTGGGGTTGGACGAAACCAAGGCGGCATGATCGTCGTCGCTGACAAAGTAGCGCTGGGTGGTGTTGTCGTAGGTCAGCTTGAAAGCATCTTCGAATGCGGTGCAAGCGGTTTCGGGCAGCCAGATGGTGGCGATCGTGCTGTCTAGATATATGCTGATTTGGCCGTCAGGTAGGAGGTCGGAAGGTGAGCCCTTGTCCGTTGTGATCGATTTCAGATCAACCACGAGATCGCGCGCGATATCTGCGTTAAAGGTGAAACTTGCGTTGGTAGGCGTGAAGCGATTTGTGTCGTAGCCGCCTAGAGTCAAGGAGCCATAAGTGTCCTTGCCAAAGCGGTACTGGTTGCCCGCTGTGTAGCCGTATGAGCGACCAGGAATTGTTCTGTTGTTGTACAATGTTTGCATAAACGATGGCTGCGGGTTGTTGAAGGTCGAGAAATTGGTAGGTAGAGGGTTCAGTCCGAAGATGCCGAGGAAGTAGTTGGGATCCGCAATGTCGAACAGCGGCATATGATCCATACTAGGTCCTCCGGAGCCTTGCCAGCCCAGCTGGAGTGTTTCGTAGCCTCCATAACCCGTCGTGCCCAGGCCAAGATTTGACTCAATCTCGGTGTCATAAATGGACTCGGATAGATATGTCACACTGTCGTTTTTGTTGAAGAGGAAACCTCGATCATCTTTGCAAGTGTCGGGGTAGAAATCTGGGCAGCCTTGCTCGTTGATCACCCATGTGTTGTAAGCAGCAGTCGAAGGGAATACTCGGACAGTCTGCCTTTGCACATTGCCTCCACCAAGCTGAATGGGAAACGAAGACCATGGGCCATCTGCGGATATCTTAGCGATACAATTCCTGCCCTTTTATCCTGCAATTTCCCTACCATTTCCGTCCCAGTACTGGCTCGGGCCAATACTTATCGCCAAGGGAATTGTCGCGTTTCCCTCCTCATCGGCTCGTCGCGACAGCGTTCGTCCCAAGCTCTTGTCTTTCCAACCGGATAACGAAAGGGCTGTCGCACACTGCGCAAAGACAAGAATGTCTCTCACACCGTTCGAAGCCCACATCTTGCGGTCGCGTATGGCCGACCCGGCCAGCGCCTTTGTCCTGGGTAGGCTGAAAGGCCGAACTTCTCGAATCGAGTGTCGGAGGTGGGGAGGTTTCAGGCGAACGAGCGATACTGGCGCATATACAGCGCAACGAATGTATAAAGATCAAGTAATAGCGAGCGTATAGACAGCAGAAGAGAAGAGGCAAGGTCTCAGCAGCGCTGGCGCTCGTATGCGCCAGGCGAAGGTTGTGGCCATTTTGGGGCTGGCTCTGGTTGTTCAGCTCGGTAGCGCGAAAGATGCGCAGGAAGCGCCAGGGTACAGCAGTGCAATTCAGCCTTTAATCTAATCGAATCATCTCGCCCGTCTGTTCAGCGAATGAGTAATATTGCACTGCTGATATATAGAAGCATGCAATGGTATGTTTTTTTTCCTTTCACTTCTCCGTGGATGAATCAACGGACTCCACAAGAAAGTACATGTCCCTCACAATCAGTTCAGGTTCGTTCGTGTTTCGTCCAGCGTGATCTCATCTGGGCGGAGCTTCAGCGGCCCATATCTAAATTTAGCCGGCCACTTCCTCGGTCCCTGACCCTGCAGACTTGAGTACATCCTCTATGCTGCCGTGTAACGTAGAATATGTGAAGTTCCTATGCGTTCAGTGTATGAGACGGAGCTTTGAAGTATCCATGAGGCACGATACTACGTGTATCTGATTCAAACCGTCCCTTCTCGCCTCTCAGATAGAAACTTCTCAGCTGCCTACATACCTAACGTTACCTTGTACAATACACGACGTAGGGCATTGAGCATTGTATGCTCGGACGATTTGATATACCGAGATGTCGCACAGAAACACCCCCATCCTCAGTCGACGTGTAGTCCTCTCCCCAGACTTACGAATTCACTACCGCGAAACCGTCCCTCCCAATGGCGAACCTAAAGGCACCATCCTCCTCATCCACGGCTTTCCTCAATCCTCATACCAATTTCGTCTCGTCATGCAACCTCTCTCCGCCGCCGGCTACCGCGTTCTCGCACCAGATTTCACCGGCCACGGCAAATCTTCCAAACCAGTCCGAGACGTCTCCGGCTTCACAAAGAAGCAGCTCGCCCAAGATCTCTACAGCTTCCTGAAGGACGGACTAGAATAAAGTCTCCAATCCATATCACCGGTCACGACATAGGAGGCATGATAGCCTTCGCATTCGCCATGCAATATCCTGAATCAGTCTCGAGTATCATCTGGGGCGAATGCCCATTACCTGGCACCAGCGAGTATCACGCCTTCAAACACGACAAGAACCATTGGCACTTCAACTTCCACGGTGGTCAGCCGGACATGGCGGCTTGGCTTGTGCAGGGAAAAGAGAGGCCTTACATCCAGCAGTTCTTTGACCGTTTCTCGTATAACCAGGCTGTCTTCACGGATGAAGAGGTCGATCATTATGCTGCGGACTATACAGTGCCGGGCGCTCTGCAGGCTGCGTTTTATGTTTACGCTGCGTTTGAGATGGATGCTGCTGACAATGAGGAATGGTTGAGGAGTCGAGGCAAGCTGCGAATGCGAAATGTGGTTCTGACTGGTGCGAACCATGCGTTGGCGTTGGGCGCTGAGAAGATGGCAAATGAAGCTTTCGAAAATGTTAATGCGTGCTTCGTGGAAGAGGCTGGTCATTACATTGCTGAAGAGAACCCGGAAGGCTTTGTGAAGCATATACTCGAGTTCCTTGCTGGTAGTTAGTCCTTGTAGAATCGCAGCATAGCATGCGCAAAGGTCGTGTGTTAAGGGTATTCGTGCGTGAGATATCCTTCCAAGTGTGGTCCATGGTACAGACTGAGAGTATTCAGACACAGATTCAGCAGCGAAGACTTTCATTTATCCCCACTATCTTGAAAAAAAAAAAAAGTCCTCCCATCTTTTTGAGATCTGGATTCAGGAACCAAGCGATACGCTTAGTCCTCCTCCTCCTCACCCTCCTCGCCAACAACGTTGAAGAACTTGAGGCTGTACTCGCCCTTGTTGGTGGCGACAACACGGAGCCAGTCACGGAGCTGCTGCTTCTTGAGGAACTTCTTGGTCAGGTACTTGAGGTAGCGACCGGAGAACTCCTGGTGGGCAACGACCTCGATGCGGCCATCGCCGAGGTTGGTGACGTTGATGCGCTCGCCGAGGTTGCCGGTGAGGCCGTCGACCTTGATGCGCTGCTGCAGGAAGGTGGTGAAGGCGGAGGCGTCGAAGATACGGTCGTTCACGGGCTGGGTAGCGTTGATGATGAACTGTGAGATGTCCAAGTCAGCGATGTTGCTCCGGCGGGTGGAAAGTCAATGCGACACAGTGGAGAGGATATCCATACCTTCTTGGTGATCTTCTGGCTCTTCTTGGGGCCGCCCTTAAGTCCGCCGCCGCCGGCAGTGGGGTTCTTCTGCATAGGTCTCAGTATACTGCTCTCAAGCCTGCTGCGCATATGGAATGCGACAATTTTTCTGTTTGCGCGCTCCGAGGGGCCCTCTTTCAAGGCGTCGGAGCGGCGCAGCAAAGCGAGATACGTACAGGTCCTTGCACCATTTTGTCGGTATTGAAGTGATCTGGGGAGGAGCTTGTCGAGATCGGGGACGCAAAGAGATGGGTATCCTACGTCGTGCTGGATCAGAAAGACTTCGATATGCGACAGCCCTCGCGGAGCCGTTCACTTGCGTGGGTGCAGAATTGGAAATCTTGGCGCGCGTTCAGCGGGAGCGAGCGGGAGGGATGGGACGCGCCGGAGCTTATCTCTGAGGCAGACGAAGCGATCTTTGGGGATGCTGCCCCTATCAATGTACACTACAGTACCAATACCTTCCATACTCGTATGCCTTACCTTCTCATCTCACGGATGCCAGCATCGAACGGTGCCATTTTCCATGTTTCCAGCAAGAGCAATTTTGAATGCCCCGAGCAATTTTGAATACCCGGTGGCGCTCGCCTTGAAGCCTATCACGGGCTCTATGTAATGTCCCGTGTTCCTGTTGTGGTTACCATCTATCATACACTATGATTACGGAATATTCTCACCCATGATCTCCTTTCAAAGGCCTGCGGTTCCAGGCGATCTTTCTCTTTTTCAACGCCATGTTCGAATGATGGCACACATGTCCCAGCCACATGTTAGCTGCATGCACCTCGCCTGACTAGGCTATGCAAGCTCGGCGTAAATCGCGCCAGCCTCGCCGACTATACGCAGGTAATAAGATGAAGGCCGCCGTGTCGCCCCTTTGCTATCGTCCTAGATAGCGACGCTCTTGCAATGCGACTCTTGAACGTTGAAGCACTGGACCTTGAGCTGAGAGAATTCTTCGGCGATCGAATACCACCGTACGCCATACTCTCGCACACATGGGGGGATGACGAGGTCACTTTTCAAGACCTGCAGTCCGGCCAGTACAAGTACAAAGCAGGTTTCACGAAGATACAGTATACTTGTCAGCAACCGAAGCAAGATGGCCTTCTCTGGTGTTGGGTTGACACTTGCTGCATCGACAAGTCCAGCAGCGCAGAGCTCTCGGAAGCTATCAACTCCATGTTCAACTGGTATGCAAGAGCAAATATTTGCTACGCCTACCTGGTGGACGCAACATCCCCCGATCCAAAAAGTTGCCACGACGACAGCTTCAAGCTCAGCCGGTGGTTTAGCAGGGGCTGGACGCTACAAGAGCTCATAGCACCACGTTGCCTCCAATTCTACGACGCTCTCTGGAACTACTTGGGCGAACGTGACAAGGAGCTCTTGGAGCCAGTGTACTCACGTACTGGCCTAGATTCAAGCATTCTCGGTCACCCAAAATCACTGCGATATCTGCCTATCGCCCGGCGCGTGTCATGGATGGCAGATCGCAAGACAACTCGGGTAGAGGATCAAGCTTACTGTATGCTTGGCATATTTGGAGTAAACCTACCTCTGTTGTACGGCGAAGAGAGCATGGCATTTCGCCGGCTACAGAAAGAGCTTGTCCGACGCTTCCATGATCATTCGTTGTTCGTCTTCTCGGACCCGAGTTGGGGCGTTACGCGGCGGATGTTTGCCACTTCACCAGCGATGTTTGCTGACTCCGCCAATCTGGACCACGACGAGACCTTCCGTGAGATGTATGCTAGCAGCCCGTACACTCTGACAAACCATGGTATCCGCATCAGCTTACCACTTATTAACATCGAATACCGGTCAGCCAACGGTCTGAGCTGCACTCTCGATCTTGCGGTACTGAATTGCCGGATAAGAGACTACCCGGTTGGCTTGTTCCTGTTGCGAGAACTTCAGAACAACAATTCTCGCGAATCTGGTGGAAGCAGTTTCTACGTCTACAACGACGTTGATGATGTTGCGATTCGCGACCATGGCATTGTACCAGTGACAGACGCTAATGCTATTTGGGGCGAGAGTGTGGGATTGATTCCCGAAGAGATTGCTGTCACAGCCCACGTCGAGGAGCTGCTGATCATGGACAAACTTGCAAGATACCCATCGGCCAATTCCATGAGCAGTGACTATCGCAATCTCTGGTTCCGTTATGATAGCCAACTGCAGTATCACTCAGCTTCGCCCAGATATATTTCCGGAAAAACCGTTGCGAAGCTACGTGGGAGGCTCACACCACACATGATACAACTAAAAGGTTTCCTTGCCGACATATACACGACCTCTATCATCAAATTTTCACCGCCACTTGATCCACAAGTTTCGGTTGTGGTCGTCGTAGGAAAGGCCTCAGCTTACGACATGAACTCTCCAGACATAAGAGCAAAGCTAGCTGTCGTTGAGGGGCAGACTGAGGTGGGCGATGCGGATTTTGAGAACATTGGTTCCGCTCTTCTCAAACAAGATATGAAACTTGTTGAATGCCATATGTCTGCCCGATGTATTGCCAGTACGGATCTGTGCGGACACGCAAGGCTTGAGCTATGGTACGAGCCCCCTTCCTCGCCGACACGGCCTCACCATCTCCTTACACTTCGTTTTGCAAGCTCGGAGGTGTCAACTATCGAAGATGTCGAGCAGCGGAAGCTTTCCGATGGCACATTGTATTGACTGCGGCGGTCGTACTCTACGTATGTTTCTGTGTGCATAATCCCGTTCTCCAGCAACGGTGACGTGCTAAACCCTTAGGTGTCGAAGTGTGAGGGCGAATGCGGTGAATAGCATTACCGTCGAATAGGATGTCTCTGCGACACGGGAAGGAATGGTCGACAATCATGCTAGCATGTTACAAATGCTTTTCTTGCTCGCCACCTCATGAAAATATTCAATTAGATCATACTCGTAATCGCTTATACCAAATACCTATCCGGAACACCTCCCTTCGGTGAATGAATAATCGGCTCCTCCGACCGATCGCTTCCCATACTGTGCCCTCTTGCGCTCGAAGTCACGCCTGTATGAGAAGCATGATGACCCTTCTGGTCACCTAGCATCTCATTCTCAATGGCAAGGCTGTGCCTCACTCTGATCTCGCTTGGATTGCTTGGAGTCTCTGTTGATTTCTTATGAAACCCCCTCAGGCGAAACCCACCACTGCCTCGCTCGGCGGTGTTGACAGACCCCGACCTTCCAGACTGATGCGTGATGAATGTTCCGTCGAGGAATGAGAAGACTTTGCCGAAGAAGGGTTTCAGTGCTGGGACGGAGAGGGCGACGAGCGTGGAGCTGATTTCGGCGACTTCGATTGTGAGAAGGCTGTTGTAGCTCCAGGATTGATCTGCCTATAATTTTAAAAATGGTTAGTCAGTATCCTGTTGCACACAACTCCCAGGGAGAAATCACTTACGTCCCATTGGCCAACAATGACCAGGTACATTCGGGCGCACGAGATCGCAATGACGAGCAAACCGGGCATCATTATGCATCCCAGCTTCAGCTTATCTTTCCTGCTAATCTTGAGCTCCTTGATTATGACAGCAGGGATGGTGAAAAGAGCCAAGTCGCATATCAACGAGATGGCGCTATTGGTCACGTAGACAATTCCCCACTGCAGGCAGTCGTAGTTCTCATAGCCGGTCTCGAAAGCGTAAGGCCAGTACGACGTTACCGGGATGCAGTGGAAGATGATAAGAGCCATCTGCGGGAGCCAGAGTGCCGTCATCAGCGCCGCGGTGATGCGTATCGACCATGTCAGCTTGGGTTGGCGGTCGGCAATCCGAGCAAAGAAAGCCAGACCAGACAGTCGGCAAATCAGCAGACTTGTTGTGTATATCAGATGCGCCCAAAAGTCTAGTGCTTGCGTCCTGCTGACGATTGCGTTGTCCAAGACATATTGGATGTAGGCAAAGTGCCGACCTGAGCCAAGGTTGATAAGGATGATGTTGAGGACTGTGAAAGGGATGAGTGTTGCCTGCACTGAACGTCAGTACATGCGGTGAGACAAGCATATGCACCGAGAACTAACCAAAGCCACCAGCGCCAGCCAGTCATCAAGACCGAAGCCACGCGTAGATACGCAGCGGGCGTAAGAACGCAGTGCTACCACGAGAAGTACGAAGCTGGTGATGAAGAGTATTGCTATAATTGCGCCATGGTCCTTGCTTTCCTGAAGGAAGGCCACCGTGATGTCTGATGGTATCTCGTTCGAAGGATCGGCCAGCGCGGATTCAATGGCTTCGGTGTTGGTGGGAGACGCCATCGTCGGGTGGTAAGCCGAGGGCTGATGGCTTCGAGCTATCTTTCGGTGTGTGGGATTCCTGAATGCTTTGCGATCATGCACTCACGGTGCGGGCGACTTCAACAAAGAAGCATTGCGGCCATGTCGTACATGTATGAGCTGTTTGTTGTGGGCGAGAAGGGAGCTGTCCTGGGGTCGCACACCATAAGGCCACTCCAATCTCATGGAATCAGGCCTGGAAGCTCGGTCACACTGGCGCAGACAAAGGATTATGTGGCAGCGTTAAGTTTCGCACTATCACCTGTGATAACCTTGGTCCGGAAGAGGGTTCAGCCCAGTCTTCGATAGTGGGCAGGTTGTAACGGATGGGCCTATACGCGGCGTTTGCATTTGCGAGAATGCTGAGGTCTCGACTGATATATTTACAGAGACCAATCGTTCATGCGACTGCAATGCAAGCCAGATTGAAATGCATGCCGATCATAGCGAAGCGAGAAAGGATTCAGGTCGGCGGAAGCCGTGGAAAGCGTAAGACATGGTGGCGCTGGGGAGAAGGCGCCAATGACGCTACCACCACGTCTGTGCGGAGAGTGGTGGAACCAAATAACCAAACCTCAGTAGAGTTCCCTCTTGCATCTCACAGACGAGTCTATGTGGACTTGACGGCCGTGCCATGAGCAAGCACGTTCTAGTCTGCCGTGAAGAGGCGTTGAGGCCCCGCCCCTCGTGTGAAGCAATCTCACACATCCGAACCGCGACCTGCATCTTTTGAAACCTTCCGCGCAACACTTTGGAAGGCACGTTGTTGTCTAGATCACGCACGAGATGGTCTCCCTTTTGGCGGTGGTAGCCACGATTGTGGTGTGCATAAGAGCTGCTCCCGGAGATATCTCACAGCCGCCATCTACATCGTACGGCAATGGCACTGTGGAAGCATGGCATGCAATGCCGCTTTGCAGGGGCCACAAGATTGAAGATGCCACAATCGACGAATTGCAAGAACTTCTGGCATCAGGAGATCTCACCAGCGTACAGCTTGTGACATGCTATATGCAGCGGTATTATCAGACGAACTTTTACGTCAAGTAAGACTGACCAATAATACTACTTCCACTTTGTCGGCTACTGACTTGTTTCGACAGCTCTGTTCTTGAGGTCAACCCCGATGCATTGGATATTGCTGCTACCTTAGACGAAGAACGAGCACAAGGAAATGTGCGTTCCAACCTCCATGGCATTCCTTATCTCGTCAAGGACAATATTGCGTCGAAGGATAAGATGCAGACGACAGCCGGCAGCTGGACACTCCAAGGATCAATTGTCCCGCGAGACGCATTTACCGTTAAGAAGCTGCGCAATGCTGGTGCTGTACTTCTCGGCAAAGCTACTTTGAGCGAATGGGCCGACATGCGCAGCAACAACTACTCGGAAGGGTACTCTGCACGTGGCGGTCAGGCCAGGAGCGCTTACAACTTCACCGTCAACCCAGGTGGCAGTAGCTCTGGTAGTGCCATCTCAGTGGCCAACAATGTTGTTCCCTTCAGCTTGGGAACCGAGACCGACGGCAGTGTCATCAACCCAGCAATGCGAAACGCAATCATAGGCTTCAAGCCAACCGTTGGCCTCACCTCTCGAGCTGGCGTTATTCCTGAGAGTGAGCACCAAGATACGATTGGCACTTTCGGAAAGACTGTCGCTGATGCTGTCTACGCCATGGATGTCATTTATGGCGTCGATGAGCGTGACAACTACACTCTGGCTCAAGCTGGCAAAACCCCTGACGATGGCTATGCTCAGTACCTCAGCAAGGCGGATGCTCTCAAGGGCGCCAAATTCGGCATTCCCTGGGAGTCGTTCTGGAAGTACGCCGACCAAGAGCAACTTGATGTTCTAAGCGCCATGATCGGTATGATCGAGGAAGCAGGTGCCACCGTTGTCAATGGCACTGAACTCCCATATGCCGATCTGATTGTTAGCCCTACCGGCTGGAATTGGTAAGTACTGTATTGACAATGTTACTGTTGATGCATACTGACTTAGAGCGCAGGGACTACGGCTCCACACGAGGCTTCCCGAACGAGTCATCCTACACCTACATCAAGACCGACTTCTACAATAACATCGCCACGTACCTCTCCGAAGTCACCAACACCGACATGAAGTCCCTCGAAGACATCGTGCAATACAATATTGACAATGTTGGCAGCGAAGGCGGCACACCCGGCATTCATCCAGCCTTCGGCTCCGGTCAAGACGGTTTCCTCGCGTCTCTCGAAACCAAGGGCGTGCAGAACGAAACCTACTGGCAAGCGCTGGAGTTCTGTCAACGCACTACACGCGAGGAAGGTATCGACGCCGCATTAAACAACGGAGGCGACAAGCTCGAGGCTCTGTTGATCCCGCCGGATGTTGCGCAGAGTGTCCAGGTCGCTGCTCAAGCAGGGTATCCCATCATCACTGTCCCTGCTTCCGTTCACTCCTTCAGCGGGATGCCTTACAGCTTGGCTGTACTGGGCACGGCTTTCAGCGAAGCTACGCTGGTAAAGTACGCAAGCGCCATTGAGGACTTGATGATCAGCACCGACTCGGACTATCAGAGGGCGAAGCTACTGCCGCGCTGGGAAGGAGCTCTGGAGCGCAATGTTCCTATTATTTTCTAAAGTGTGAGAGGTTGGACACGATAGCATTGCATGTGCCGCCAGGAACAACACGTCTGCCCCATAGCCTCGCTGGGGCTCCATGTAATTCAACATGCTGTGGCAGATCATGAAGCACTAAAATGCCAAATTATCACAGCGAGCAGACTTAGGATCGTCACTCACATTGTACATTTGTGCTCGTCAAACCGTCAGGACGTTGAAGACATGGACTATTGGATACCGACCAGAGTTTCAATTGGTAGATACTTGACGATGCTAAAGACACGTGTCGTGTTGGGTAATCCAAGCAAATATGGGGTGGAGCGATGACGAACTACCCGTATACTGAGCTGAGCTGACTGGCATCAGACCAACTTGATGACAATGTGTTGCCAGTGGTCCTAACAGATCTTGTAGTAGGATTGCAAAAACATCATTGTGATATTTCCATCGTCTCAAGACTCGATCGTTCCATCCTTCTCGAATTTTGCTGCCATTGTTTCAGAGCAAGGAGTTCATCCTCCCACTTGTAGCCTGTGTCACCATTGAGTCTGCGAGGTTTTCTCGTTACAAGAAAAGAGAGAATGGTATGCATGCCTGTTTCAGAGCCATAGCCTCTGCAAGGAGAGAGAATCTCGCATATTGTCTCGACGTTTTCGGTGCACCTTTCACACAGGCTCCAGCTGAGATCACACTCGGCGCACCAGTGCAATGTCAAGTACAGTTGGTTGAATGTATCACAGGACTCGCAAGTATAACGCCCGTATCGTTTTCCCGCCGCCATCAGGGACGTGAGAAAGGAGAGTTGACGCCACTTCCATCTTGAATGAATTCCGGAAACTTTTTTCCGTGAAAGATTAGTAGCACTCAATCGAAATCTCAAATTTTCCTCAAAAGCCGAATGGTGTTCTACAGCCTTGAGCCTCTGCTTTCGCTGTAAGATTGACCGACGAACACTATTCGCGCTCAGTGCACAAAGAGCCTGAATCTTTGCCAGTTGGCTAGGGGGCATGATCAAGGGCAGAATCTCTTTGAGAGGCAATTTCCTACACCGTTCACCTGGCGACCCAATATCAAGCGACACAGCGCTGTGGTCCTTGACACAGGGAGCGCTCTCAGCATTAGCACCGTGATGGAGAAGGAGTGAGATAACTTCGTAGCTCTTGTGTTTGAGCTGATCCACGGCTTGTCGCATAACACTGGAGCCTCCAGATTCTCTTTCCCATTGACCAAACAAATCCACTTGTATCTTGGTCCTACAAATAATTCCCTCGAAAGGAGTGAGATCACACCAAGGTACTGCATATGCGACCGGTGATGCCCATGGAGGACCTTTGTAGGGATATCTGTTCGGGTCGCCGCCAAGATCCAGAAAGCGTTTTAATAGAGTCATGTCAGGTCCATGAATGTCGATCTTTGCGGAACCGATCAGAGCGAACCACATGGGGTTCATCTCAGAGCCCTTAATTCTGATAGACCGAGGATGAATCTCAAGAACCTTCAGCAGGTACCGATTGAAACGAAGCTTCGCACAATTTCTGAAGATGCCGTCGCACTCAAAGTGTCCGAGCCCGAAACAACGGCAAGACTTCTGCAAGTGTGTGATTAAGAGGCTTTCGCAAGCTGACAACCAGCGTCTGTCGACAGACATCCTTTCAGGGCATGACTCCAGTACGTGCAAGAAGCGGCTTTCCATAACTTGACAGCCCGCTGCATTATCATGCAGAAGATGCATAGAACGTAGTTTGAATAGATCCAAGAAGAAGTTCCGGCTTGAGAAGTGGACTGGTGAATGTTGATCTATAAATTGGATGTTTCCCTCCTTATGCAGGAAGTCGAATACTGTTCGATGAAAAAATTCGACATCCCACGTTAGTTCTGATTCTTTGTTCCACCACTTCCCAGAGTTCCGTTTGTCTTTCATGACCAAGAGGTCATTGCATGTCTCCTCAAGAAATTTGGTCGTTTGGCGTAACATTCGTTTGGGACCATTCCGATGGCACCACGTGTTGCTTTGTTTGGCCCAAGAGAATCCAGAGTGAAGACTCCCATTGCTTAGAAGCCAAAAATTGATGAAAGATCTATGTCCTGGGAAGATATCGCTCCTCTCTTGTGCTGTCTCAATCTGCAAAGACAGCTTGAGCGCAGCTGCAGTGTCGGAACGATTGCGCGCACTCCCGGATATGCGCTCAACGATCATCTTGTGAAAGAATACGTCGAGGTCAGAAGGGAAATCGGCTACAACACGATGTAGTTGCTTGATGTTCCTGCCTTTGCGAATTTCGGTGCCGAGAGCCTTGGTTACAAGCGCAGTCCAGAGGAAGACGCCCTCTGCACCTGTGGCTATATCGCGTATGAGTGTTCTTGCCTGCCATGTCTCGTCGTGAAAGTCACGCCCTACATCGAGTTCAGACTCATAACTGAGAAGTTTTCGTTCGATGTATGCTTTCATGTCGATGTAAGTCAACTGATCTAGACGCAAGCTTGGCGCATCTCTAAATTTCTGGGTAAATATGCTCCAAGGCCTGTGGGATACACAGATCTTTACGTTGGGCAGTTGTGACATCCAAAGTATGCCGTCGGCGATTTCCCCTAGATCATGCTGTGGTTCGCACTCGTCTATTCCATCAACGAGAAAGAACAATTTCAAGCCGGAACACGAAGTCAAGCGAAAGAGTACCTGCTTTAGCTCTTCGATGCTCCAGGCGCTGGCTTTGTTGGCAGATGTCCATCGAGATCCCAATGCAGTTTTCGGCAGGAGAAATCTTCCGTTATCCGTAGCTTGTGACTCAGGCTCCAGAACAGAATGGACAAGACTCCTCAGAATCCCTTCGTATGTGTTCTGCACCGCGGAACCAAGCAACCAGACAAAGTGGTCCCCGCATCGAAGGCTGACGCCTTTTGACCACACGTTCAATATCGATTTCAACTCCGGGCTAGTTGCCAAAGATTTCCTGGACATGTCGTCAGCGTTCTGTAGCTTACCACCGCGAAAACAGATCATACATGAGCGTGGATTTGCCGGCGCCCGGCTTGCCTGTGAAACAGTACAAACCCCTGTTGCTCTGCTCGAGCCACGCTTTGAAGCTCATGTCGAAGGAAGCTTTGGAAGCGGTGATGCTGCTTTCCACGACAGTCTGCGGAGTAACAAAGTCCATGCCCCTAGGGACGGAGAGGCCAAGATCATGACCCTCATGGGTAACGCCAACGATTTCGCCAACAACAAATTTGGTGTTCCCTTCCAGAAATTTCCAATCGAATGTACCTTCGGCTGGGGCACCTAAAGCATCCCTACGGTCATGCATTCCGTCGTATTTGAGGCTCTCAAGAATCACGCGCAGAGTACGTTCATCCGAGCACGGACCGGAGTTATACACATCGCCGAAATGGCCAGCGCCTCCTGAGTGTTCGATATGCGTATAGGTGTGTCTGCTTCTCGCCATGTTGAGTATTCTTTTCGGATGACGGCTTTTGCGCGCTCAAATGCGCCGAATGACGGCCGAGTGTTCGAAGCCGACGTTGTAGGAAGCCGGATGGGTTTTGCCACGGTGGTCAAGTGAGACTGGTGTCAAGGATAAAGGTGAGAGTTCAAGGTGTCGTACGCATTAATGACTTTGTACAGGGAGGTATAGGAGTACGAGCAGGTCGACTATGCTGTGTAGCCAAGATCGGCGAGCTTCAGCTCCTGTAAGCGAGTTCCTTAGCGCCAGGGCACAAATTGCATGTTGTTTGTTTCGCATCTCAAGATCCTGTCTGGTAGAGCACACCAAAGACCCATACTTGTAAACATTCAAGGCATACAGGCCACTATGATGTAATTCATTTCATTAGTCTCATACCCAACCCTCACTCCACAGCCACCTCCTCCGACACCGCTCCCGTACTCTCCCTCCTCCGCTTCCAGCTCGCTGGCCTGCGCTTCATGAATGCGCCAACTGCTCCCAAGTAACCCTCATGCCTCAAGAAAAACGCTTGCTTGCTCCCCTTACTCCAGAAATTAATAGCGTACGACAATGTGTGGATGGTCTGTTGGTGGCCGCGGATGAAAGAGCCGCCGAAGTAGATGCGTTGCAGATCGTGCTTTTCGGATTGCAGGTAGGCGATTTGGCCGATGTTATTACTACAGGAAGGAGTCAGCATGGCTGTCTGGAGGGCTGTGGAGGTTTTGCATGAAGGTGGCGAATGCCAGCTTACCTTATGGCGTAAAGCAGACTTCGTGATATATCTGCTGGAGCGAACATGCGGCCGTCGCCGATGAGTTTGCTGCCTGTGCCGTCGCTTTTGCCGGACGCGATGCTGTGTGATCTCTCGCCTTTCTCGCCATAGTTGCTGCCGTCCTCGGCATCTCGCTCGGCTTCACGCTTTCGCTTGAGGACCTTGCCGAAACTACTCGCAATAGTTCGTTCACTGAGACCGATTTTCTCATAGCCCATGCCTTCGCCGTAGATGTCGCCTACCAGCAAGTCGACCGAGCTATTGTCGCCAGAGTCTGCCATGGCAAGCATGTCGTCAAACGTTCGTGCGCCGGTCAACAAGCTGAGCAGACCCCAGAGCGTACCGCCACCGAGAGATGTGCCGCCGATACGTTGGTATTCGGAGGGTCCGGAGACTTTGATCATCGAGACACCGCTGCCGATGTTGACGAGCAGGTAAGGGTAGACGTCTGATCGTGCTTCTTGGTAGTGCATAGGGTTCTCGATGTCGTTGTCGTGGTAAGTGAAGACCTCTTCAGGGATCTCGGTGATGAAGAAGTCGAGGCCTTTGATAAGACATTCCATCTCATCCTCTTGCACAACGTCGACGCCCAGCCGTTCTTTGATCCTGTCGTAGAATTTGAAGGCACCGCCGCCGGTGGCCATTACCGATAGTTGGTTTGCTTTGGCCCCATTTGACTGATGGTATTTGGATTGCAGAGCTCCGAGGTATCCGATACAGTCATCGATTTGGTCCGTCTCAAAAGACAAAAAGTGCAATCGGCCTCCGGACTCCGCATTGTCATTTTCTCGTGAGAAGTAGACAATCTTGGCCAGCGAGCCACCAATATCAGCCGCCACGTGACTCACGACGGATGTGTGATTTGGTAATCTAATGTCGCGCTTGTGATGTTGACAGGGCTGGTCTTCATCCTCGGAGTGACTTCGAGGGCTACTGTGGCTTGACTGCGATCCATCGTCGTTATCCAGGCGGTCGATGATATAGGCTCCTGTAACGTTGATCTTGATCGAACCCGGCTGGGCGATAGCCGAGTGCATGTCCGCGGCAGAGCTCGAGACACGGCGTCTCTTGGCTGCAGGCTGGTGAACGTCGCCCATTTTTGTGTTACTTTCGTGTAGTATATGATAGTGACCAAAATGCCTTCCAGTGCCTTTCCACTCCTTCTAAGAGGGTGTATTCTCAGGAGGCGTTGTCAACTTTCTGTGCACGAGCTTCCTTCCTAAAGGGGTAATGCTGGGGTCGAGGATAAAATGTTGCGGTGCTGTGGAAGTGAGGTCTTGCGCGGGATGTGAAAGCAACAGCCAGCGAGGTTGTAACAGAGTGTCAGAGCAGAAAAGTCAAGCCAGGTGTCAAATGTTGGAGAGCCGAATGATATAGGAGCCGTTTCCAATTGTCAGCAGTCGTCGCATGCCCGCGCGCTCGGGTGGGACGATTTCACCTCGGTGAACGGCCCAAGGGCCGGTTGAGCGCATCCACCGAGGGTCAAGGGTCTGGGAAGTTTGAAACTCTTCGCTGCTAGATATTCCCTCACTGCGCTACAAACTTATGCTATCAGGCCTAATTGAATTCACTCCGGACCCCACGAGCAATCTACCAGCACTGGCCAACGGCTTGCACGCTGGCACGCTTCTGGAGCGCGAGCACGTGCATACATTCGAAGAGCGAAGAACCCTCCAACTACCGCTGCCCCACGTACATCCGCCGACGACGACCTTCAAGCGAGATGGGTAACGATGGCGGCAGCATTCCCACACGGCGCGAGCTGGTCAAGGAAGCCGCGCGCAACCCATCCGCCGCCCAGGTGAAAGAGTCGCAACACGAACAACAACAATATCAGTGGAGCACCGATCCTATATCGCGACAACCGCTCGTCCAGCCTGTGGTATCCGACTCGTCGGGGAAGCTATACAATAAGGCGACTATCCTCGAATTTCTGGTCGAAGGTGCGCGCAAGGAAGATGCTGAGCGCGAAACACAGGGCGCCGTGAAGAGCTTGAAAGATATCGTCGAAGTCAAGTTCGAGCTCGACACGGACGAATCGGACGCAGCGGCGAAGAAGCATGCTTGGAAGTGTCCCGTCACTGGCGACAGGCTGGGTCCCGGCTCCAAGGCTGCCTACATCGTTCCCTGTGGACACGCATTCTCTGGCGCTGCGATCAAGGAAGTCTCGGGCGAGAAGTGCCTGACGTGCGACACCGAGTACGCCTCGAACGATATTATTCCCATCAACTCCGTCGTTGACACCGATATCGCGCGACTGGCTCTGCGCACGAAGACGCTACAAGAAAAGGGCCTCACACATTCTCTCAAGAAGGCTTCTGGCGGCGGCAAGAAGCGCAAAAAGAGGGACGCTGAGACCAACGGCTCTGCTGCAGAAGAAAATGGCGCTACAGAAGAGAAGAGCAACGGCTCAAAGTCAATGGAGCCCACACTCGCAAAGGAGGATACCAACGGCAAGATCAACAACTCTGCAACCGCGTCTCTCGCGGCCAAAGTGATGCAGCATACAGAGCAGTCGAAGAAGCGCAAGACGGACAACGAGAACGTCAAGAGCCTGTTCTCCAACCGCGATCAAAGTGCGTCGCAGGGAAACAGCGCTGGTTTCATGACGAGAGGGTTCAGTCATGTGAAGCATTGAAAATCCCAAGAGCCATCCATGCATCGCATTGAAATGCAGACGCACTCCCATCAAATCACGTGCGAGCTGTAAACAATGGCATTCTCATCTATATCTAGAGAAGGTCTACTCGGATGCGACCCAAGTTGTCCAAGCTACGTCCACTAGTCTGCTGGAAGCCTCGAGTGGTTCCAAATTCTGGATCCGATTAGATTTGATCCCTTTGAAGAGGAAGAAACCAGCCGCGAGCCCACGTCCCAGCGGACTACGAAGTACGGATGGATGCTCAGCAGGATACCAGTATAGCGACACCCGCCGCGCATGCCATAGGAGGAAGATGCTGGCGAAGCGCAAGTCGCTCAAGACGTCTCAAAGGTGACGCTTTTCACAGCGCACGAGCAAAGAAAATTGCTCCACGTCCGCATTGTTGGCATCTTAAATGTGTGATCAGAGACTGTTCCTCAGATAGAGCCACCCATGTAAGAAAAGGTAGTATGAGTTTTGCAAGACACAATAACACCAGAGCACTACCTTTCATACGTTTTTGGACGACAGTGTTTCTTCAACTTGCTCAACTACCCGTGGAAACTAATCGCAAACTTCCCAATTATTCCGCCGTAGTATGTTTCCAAGTACTTTACGACCCAGCCTTTTCCTTTGGGCATCCATGCATGATCATAGCCACATCGACATGCATTCATGGCTGTGCAGCGGCAGTGCGGTGGCAGTACAGGGTCAGAGGATATGCTGCAGCCTCATATTTGCAAGGCTGTACATCTACAGCTTCTACCGCTGCGCGCTTACTCTGTTTTGCAATCGCACATACACCCTCACCCTTCGCTAAGGGCGATGTCTTGTTCGCCACTCAAATCCACACGGTTCCTTCACATATCGGGTTTGAACTTATCAGCGGATGATCTCTCGTCCCGCCTACCAGCGATGCCGTCACTGCGGTCTTGATATCGGGCTACTGAATCGTTCTGCGACACTGGACTCGTTCTTTGAAATTATTCTGTGCTTCTGGCGGCAGTCCGTCGAGTGGCCTCCTGATGCCATATTCGGGTCAGATTCCTCACTAGGATGTCGATGATAACGCCACGGCTCAGTCACCTGCCGGACTTCGCTGGTCGAGATCGACTTTATCGCACTCTCAGTATCCACAAGGCAGAGATCCGGGTGATGGACATCCTGCCATCCACCGAGTGGTCAGCGCCGATCCGGTGTTCGTTGCGGACGATCTCGCTGCTGAGTTGCAATCCCGAACGTAATAAATACTTTAAACGCGATCCCGTCGGTTACCACGCAATTTCTTATCACTGGGGTTCAACAGCCGATACTGAGAGGATTTTAGTACACGATCAGAGTGCCGATCAAGCACTTGAGAAAGAATATGAAGTGCCTGTTACCAAGCAGCTCACCAGTGCCTTGCGACAGTTTCGCTCCAAGATGACGGCACCAGGGGGGCCACTTGTTCTTTGGACAGATGCGGTTTGCATCAATCAACTAAACGCCAATGAAAGGGCGCATCAAATTACGATCATGCGACAAATCTTCGCGTTGGCCAGAAGCACCTGGATCTGGTTAGGCGATAATGACCCAGTCATTGAACAAGGTCTTGTCAACATACTTGGGCTTGTAATGGCCCAAGCAACGCAGCAATCCCTACTGGAAGAAGGACCGCTACACGCGTTCAACTATAGAAGATTTCCAGCACCAGGCGCTTTTGACTTCCAAGATTTTGACGCAGAGCTGAATCTGGAAAGTTTTCGCATCGTCAATAAGGCTCTTGAACAACTCTTAAACCCCTACGCGTGTTCTGATTACCTCATAGTGTCAGCATGGTACCAAGCGGTTTCAGGACTTTGTGGCGCCTTGTACTGGCATCGAGGATGGACACTCCAAGAGGCATGCGCCAGCCAAAGTATCGTCCTTCACTGTGGGCGCACTCGTTGTCGCATCGTCAACTTTGGGAGCTTGAGAACAGTACTTTTCTTCACAATCACTTTTGCACAGTGGTACTTATCCCGACGGGGACTGGAAACAGCTCCAATTAATTCTTTTGTGGACTGGGTTGATCAAGTGGAATACCTCGGACTCGGTTGCAATCTCCAGTCGCGTTTGGCTAACCAGTTGAATGCAATCTCTACGCTTGAGCGGTTTCCCGTGTCCTTCAAGTCCTTGAGGTCGCAATTGGACAAAATAATTTCGATGTACTCACTGGCAGACAACGGATCCGCGTGACCAGGTCTTTGCCTTTATAGGGCTTCTGCCAGGTATAAAACTCGAACCCGATTACACCAAGTCAGCGGAAGAAGTGTTCATCGAAACGACTGTTGCAATTCTCGAAGCAAGCCAAACATGGTCCCACGGTCAATTCTTCCACCCTTCGGCCTCTCCGTACCTACCTTCATGGACCATCGACTTCACATTGCCATCGCCTGATTTGTTAGGCAAGTTCAAGTGGGATGCTGAGGAGTTCAGATACTTAAGCAAATGCAAAGCCGATGCCAACGGCGTCTTTCGACTGCGAGCGACGCTGCACGGGACACTGCTCACAGCCGGGTTTAGCTTGGACAGAGTAGTAGCAACGAGTGGTGTCTATACGCCTGCGAGCTCCACGGCTGACCAAATGAAAACAGCCATGCTCTGCAGTTGGAGGCACGTGGTCCTTGATAGACAAAATCAGAGATATTTCACTCGCAACAAAGCATACGGGGACAGATACGACCCTTGGGTGACCTTGTGTCGACATCTTGTTGGGAATAGAGGCCAATCCCTTAGTTCAATTTTTGGACACCAACAGCTAGCAGCTTGTCGCGAGTTACTGGACGATGAGTGCGACATGCAAACGGACTTCCGCCTCAAAGGCTTGCGACTTGCACTAGGCGATGCCAGAAGTCCTCGGTCGCTATGGCGATCTACCAGACTCATCATCACCCAGAAAGGCCACATCGGCTTAGCGCCTCTTGTCGTTGAGCCCGGCGACGAACTGGCCATCATCGCCACAGGTCATGCGCCTTTTGCTGTTCGGAGAGTCCGCGCAAAGAAAATCAAAGGCAAGGCTTACAGGCTGTTGGGCGGATGCTGGATTGACGGTAAAATATTTTGACCGGTAGAAGCAGGGTCTTGATCATATGCTAACGTTCACAGGAGTGATGGACGGACAAGCTGTTCGAAGAGTCCGCGCAAAGAAAGTCAAAGGCAAGGCTTACAGGCTGTTGGGCGGATGCTGGATTGACGGTAAAATATTTTGACCGGTAGAAGCAGGGTCTTGATCATATGCTAACGTTCACAGGAGTGATGGACGGACAAGCTGTCCACGAACGGGCTGCGAAGATCTCCAGGGCGAAGAAAAAGCGCTTGCCTTCCTCACTGGCCAGGAAGATGCAAGAGCAGGGTTTGCCATTGGATCATAACGAGGCCACGGCTCCGTTGCTCAAGGAGCTGGCATTTCTAGATGATATATGTCTTGTATAGATGCACTCAATCCTATGCGTGCATGTTCGCGTGCTACTCACAAAATTCCCATTCTTCTCAGTAGCGGGCGCGCTCCGCCGAAGGACCTATACTTGAACGCTAGCATGGCATGCAGCGTGATCAAAGTGTTTAGGACGCCACACGGGCAGCGCAGAAGCTACGGAAAGGAAAGAATCCACAAATTTACATGCACTCAACTTCGTTACTGATGAACGAATAATAATATTCGAGGTATCTTGCGTACAGAAAACTAGTATAGGTACTAGATGGACACATATGGAGTATAACAAGTCATGGCAGATTCTACAATTTCGCAAACACCGTTCCCACAGCGCCATTCATCTCAACCAGCGTGCTCTTGTTTTGCACCCAGTTCTCCAGACCCCTAGGTCCATTCTCCACACCAAGACCGCTCATCTTCCAGCCGCCAACAGGCATCTCAGCCGGGCTTTCACCCCAGGTGTTGACCCAGTTGATACCCGCCTCTACGCGGCCGATGACCTTGTGCGCATTGTCGATGTTGCGAGTGAATACGCCTGCAGCAAGACCCATGCGCGTGTCATTTGCCCGCGAGATCAGAGTTTCGAGGAAGTCAGGCTTGGAGTCGTCGTAGGGCAGGATGGTCATGACAGGGCCGAAGATCTCTTCCTTCGCGATGAGCATGTCGTCTGTGCAGTTTGTGAAGATGGTGGGCTTGACCCAGTAGCCGTTGGGGTTGGTGCCTGAGGGAAGCTTAGGGACGCCAGTGCCGCCGTAGAGGAGAGTGGCCTTGTCCTTGGAAATGCCGTGCTGGATCAGCGAGGTGACCTTCTCCCAGTGGGGTTTGCTGACAAGAGGGCCGAAGTTGGTGGCTGGATCCATGACGGGACCGGCGCGGACGGAGGCCATTTTCTCGATGAGGCGGGCTTCGAATGCGGATTTCAAGCTGGCGGGGACGAAGACGCGGGTGCCGTTTGTGCAGACCTGGCCAGTGCTGAAGAAGTTGGCCATCATGGCGCCGTCGACGGCGTTCTCGAGCTCGGCGTCGGGGAGGATGATGCAGGGCGATTTGCCGCCGAGCTCCATGGTCACGTACTTCATGCCGGCAGCGGCGGACGAGGCGACCTTGCAGCCCGTTGAGACCTGGCCGGTAAAAGAAACCTTGGCGATGTTGGGGTGAGAAGTAAGCATGGCGCCCACGTCGCCGGCACCCTGGACGACGTTGAAGACTCCTGGGGGCACGCCGGCCTCGGTGTAAATTTCCGCGAGCTTCAGGGCGTGCATGGGAGTGAATTCAGAAGGCTTGTAGACCATGCAGTTACCAGCAGCGAGGCAAGGTGCGGACTTCCACAGAGCAATCTGGATGGGATAGTTCCAGGCGCCAATACCTGCGCACACTCCAAGAGGAGACTTGGTGGTGTAGAACCAGGCGTCTTTGCGAAGCTGAGTGGTCTCGCCGTTCAAGCCTCCAGCGGCGATCATGTTGGCGTAGTACTCAAGGACATCGGCTCCGGTAACAACATCAGTAGTGCTGGTCTCCGTGAAAGGCTTGCCGGTGTCTTTGGTCTCAATCTCGGCGAGCTCATCGTTACGTTCGCGCAGGAGGGCAACGGCTTTGAGGAGGATACGAGAGCGCTCGATAGCAGGCGTGGCAGACCATGTGGGGAAGGCTGCCTTGCCTGCCTTTACTGCAGAGTCGATGGCATGGCGGTCTGCTTTGGCAACATCGGCAAGGGGCTCGTCGGTAGCCGGGTTGATTGTTTGGAAGGTCTCCTGTGTGGTGTGGCGCTGTCCGGCGATGTACAGAGCTTGCTGGTCGAACTTGGGGATGGAGGGGTCCTGCTTGGGCGAGGGAGCGGCCATGTCGGTATATATGCTTCGAGTGTAAATTGTTATGATGGTGCTTGTGGCCAGTGTGAGTTGCAAGTGAAGTCAGAAGTGCAAAAGGTAGATGCAAAGATCACGTGCAGTGCAAGTTGTAAGAATGTCAGGGTTGTCCGAGGCAGACTTTGAGTCGGTAGATTTGTAGCTTTGGCTTGGTTTACAGGCAGAAAATCGATCTCGGATGATGTAGCTCTAGCTAGGAAGCGAAACAGCAGTCCTTCTATACCGACCATCTGATCGGTAATGCCATTATTGTATTGCCTTTCAACTGCTCGATCGGCCTTCGTGCACGGGCTATCGATCCCTCCCTCGTCCAGCGTCACAACCCTAAGCTTCCGCGTGAAGCTACGGCATTGGGCGTGCTATCTCTCCGGCTTAGACTGGTCTACAGAGTCGTCCGCAGAACAGCCGATTCTCTTTTGTCTTGCAGGATCGGACGCCACCGCTTCACCTCAAGGCTCGAGCCCCGGTCACCCCAGCCCCAGTGGGGACGTCGAGCCGGACCACGGAAAACTCTGTTTGGACCGCAATCACGTGCGACGGCATCCGTCTGCTCTCTCACAAGCCAACCTGCATTGATTTCGCCGTGATAGGATAGCGCTCGCCTTGCCGATTCGATCAAGACATGTTAAGCATCTCGTTTAAGGACGACGCATGCAGTAGCATTGCATGATATGCGGCCTCTGTTTGCGAAGAGGCATCAAAGGAATCTCGCCCTGCCCGCACTACTGCAACAGCGAACGACTAGCGCCTTTCTACCTCGTTTCTCGAACACGGGATGAAGGCCAGGACTGGCGCACTGGCCGCCAGACTGCTCTTGCCGTTTCACCGATACAATTTTTTCCTCGACCTTTTCCAATGCAGTATAGTGTCGGTGCCCGCGGACAGCTTCGCCTACTGCGTTTACGATTAAACGCGCAAATCTTTTATCGATGCACCAGAAGATCTGCCAGTATGGATCCGACCCTCGGACGAATCAGGGTGCGTAAATAATCTGGACGCAGCTCGGCGATCTGACTTCCGCTGTGGCTGTCTCCCATGGTGGGGAGTTGCATGTCCCACCCAGGCCCTCAGCACTAGCTATAGCAGAGCCCTCTGGACTGGCCGTTTTTCTCACATATTAAGGTTGTGAACTTCTTCTTCCTCTCTCCACCCCCTCGTGACCGCCCCTCTCTCTCCATCACTCCTCCATTCCATCTTTGTCATCTCTACCTTGCATCTATAGCCACTCCTGGGCAAGGCCACACGCGAATCGATCAATCACCTCCATAGCTATACCCAACATGACGACCACTCACATCCCCGGCTCCGAGGCTCGCAGCTATGACTTCGTCATTGTCGGCGGCGGCACCGCTGGCTGTGTGATT
Source organism: Cladosporium austrohemisphaericum (assembly GCA_022813715.1). NCBI lineage: Eukaryota > Fungi > Ascomycota > Dothideomycetes > Cladosporiales > Cladosporiaceae > Cladosporium > Cladosporium austrohemisphaericum. The sequence goes on from JAKLLY010000001.1 coordinate 2,370,541, forward strand.
GCGTCTCGTCTCTCCGAATACATGCCCGACAAGAAGGTCCTCCTCGTCGAAGCCGGCCCCTCCGACTACCTGGACGACCGCGTACTCCTCCTCAAGGACTGGCTGAACCTCCTTGGTGGTGAGCTCGACTATGACTACCCCACCACCGAGCAGCCCAACGGCAACTCTCACATCAGACACTCCCGTGCTAAGGTCCTCGGTGGATGCTCTAGCCACAACACCCTGATCAGCTTCAGGCCCTTCGAGTACGACTGCAAGCGCTGGGAGGCACAGGGCTGCAAGGGCTGGAACTTCAAGACTTTCATGAGAGTTCTGGACAACCTCAGGAACACTGTTCAGCCCGTCCACGAGAAGCACAGGAACCAGCTCTGCGTTGACTGGGTCAACAGCTCTGCCAAGGCACTCAACATTCCCGTTGTCGAAGACTACAACAAGGAGATCAAGGAGCAGGGCCACCTCAAGGAGTGTGTCGGCTTCTTCAACGTTTCTTACAACCCCGAAGACGGCCGCCGAAGCAGCGCTTCCGTCGCCTACATCCACCCCATCCTCCGTGGTGACGAGAACCGCCCCAACTTGACCGTTCTCACCAACGCTTGGGTCGAGAAGCTCAACCTGACCGGCAGCAAGGTTACCGGCTTCAACCTCAAGCAGCAGGATGGCACCAGACACACCATTGTCCCCAAGTGCGAGACCATCCTCTGCGCTGGCGCAGTCGACACTCCCCGCCTCATGATGCTGTCCGGTCTCGGTCCCAAGCAGCAGCTCTCTGATCTCGGCATCCCCGTCCTCCACGACCTCCCTGGCGTTGGCGAGAACCTCCTAGACCACCCCGAGAGCATCATCCTCTGGGAGCTCAACAAGCCCGTCCCCGCCGCCCAGACCACCATGGATTCTGACGCAGGTATCTTCCTCCGCCGTGAGGTCCCCAACGCCGCCGGCGACGACAGCGACATTGCCGACGTCATGTGCCACTGCTACCAAATTCCCTTCACCATGAACACCGACCGTCTCGGCTACGACTCGCCCCTCAACGCCTTCTGCATGACTCCCAACATTCCTCGCCCGCGCTCCCGCGGCAAGCTCTTCCTCACCTCCTCCGACCCCAGCGTCAAGCCCTCCCTGGACTTCCGCTACTTCACCGACCCCGAAGGCTACGACGCCGCCACCATCGTCGCCGGCTTCAAGGCCGCCCGTGAAATCGCCAAGCAGGCTCCCTTCTCCGACTGGATCAAGCGCGAGGTCGCCCCCGGCCCTGCGATCCAGAGCGACGAGGCTCTCTCCGAGTACGGCCGCCGCGTTGCCCACACCGTCTACCACCCTGCTGGTACCACCAAGATGGGAGACGTCCGCAACGACCCCAACGCCGTCGTCGACCCCGAGCTTAAGATCAAGGGTCTCCAGGGCATTCGCATTGCTGACGCCGGTGTCTTCCCCGAGATGCCTTCGATCAACCCCATGTTGACTGTTCTTGCCATTGGCGAGCGCTGCGCTGAGATGATCGCCCAGCAGTGGGGCTGGAAGGGAATGGAGAAGCAGAAGTTGTAGATGCTACGTTTCTGGCAAGATTTGGGAACGAAGAGAAGAAAAGAAATGGCATGTCATGTCAAACCAAGGCGCTCGGCGGTGTGGGTGGGATGCGATCTCTGTTTATATGTATGTTATGTATGTTCCCTCTCTCTGGCGCACACCCGATTTCAAAGCGCTAGATACCCTCCGATATTCGAGAGAAAATTGAAAAATATGAAAAAAGCATTAAGAGCATTACCATCGTTCCAATCTCACATCGTCCCTATTTCAGTTCGCGTAGCTCATAGCCGCAAATTCAGGTAGCAGTGATATGCATCCCCTCCTCAGCCCAAGGACCCACGCCCGCCTCCGGCATGTTTGCCATAATGTCATAGATAGTGAAATCAATCTGAAGTTCCTCGTCCGCCGAATTATCCACGCCAGTCCACAGTTCCGACACAGCAAAGTCACCCTCATAACCAACGCCCCAGCCGATGAACCACGGCACCGAAGGATCAAACTTGAGGACCTCGCTGGCTTTGGCTTTGAATGAGGCGCTGGCTCTGATCAGGCCATCACCAGGATACTTCAGCGGATCATTGATGGATGCGAATCTGTAGGTAGTGTGTTTCAAGTGAGGTAGGGCGAATTGCATGGTGCTGAGGGTGATTTTCGGGAGTATTTTGAGGATTGTTTCTTCGGCGCAGCATTTGAGCTGACGAGAACTGTGACGGATCTTGATGAGAGAGAGCGGTGGGGTGTAGGAGAGGATGCGGAGGATGAGCTCGTCGGGCAATGGTGGTGGCGACATGGTTGGTTATGTTATACGTGGGCCAGAAGGAACACATTCCTAAGAGACTGCGAGTCAGCAATTTTGTCATGGCTTATCAAGCGGCCAATTAGTATGGTAGCAACATGGCGACTATCCCAAGCACATGCAGCCACATGCACAGAAACCTCAACTCCGAGGAACCTCCCTTGTCCGTAGGTTTGTCTGCTTCTAGTATCTCAATGGTCTGAATCTCTCTAGATGAGAACGGATGCTGTGGTAGCTGCTGATGTACTTACGGGATTTTGACGCGGCGGATTGAGTATCTCAGCGGTCAGCTGCCTCGTCAACTACGAGTGAACCCTGTGGTAGCTGCCTACGAATTTAGATTTATGTTAGAAAGCAGACAAACCTGCGGACCAGGTCAGGAAGGCTGCTTTTGACCCCAAGGATACTCATTGCGTCCTCCAAACTGTCCAATGCTACATTGTTAGTATGAAGGAATGGCATGGTGAGATCTTAGTGTTCAAAGGATCCTACGTGAAGCATCTCCTCTCGTCCGTAAGTTTGTCGGCTTTCAGTATCTCGGTGGCTAGATTCTTTTGGATAGAGAGCATGCATACTTGTAGCTCCTTGTGTCAAATTGAGATGACAATACAATCGGGTGAGGATTTCAGCGGTCTCTATTCCTAAGATGGAGATAAAGTCTTATATTAGTTGACTACCTTACAGATAGAAACACACAAATTTTCGGACTACCAAGGCATCTAACACCAACCCTTACCCTTCATCACCTGAAACGCGACCAGCATGAAGACTTCGGCCCTTGACGCGTTTCCAACCTGAACCTATCGACCATCACAACCTTTGTCGAACTACCCTGCTGCGACTCTACTCCATGGCCGTCAATCTGGATGGCCAGGCAGTACCTGCCTCGCCGTTTGTGTGCTTGGTAGGCAAGAGGCTCCCCGAAGAGTTGCGCCAAACATCGGTTCTCGAAGCACATTACAGCGGGCCCAACACGATTCTGTCTCCAGACAAGCTCGAAGATCTGCCACTCTGCCCTCAAGGCCTCGACAACTGGCACGCGACATGAGCCAAAGGAACAGAAAATCTCAGCACTCGTCCAGAATTGGTTCCCATGAAGCCTGGCTCGTCCTTGTTTCCAGCCGGCTTGATATCACAAAGTCCGACAAGCATAGGCAGCCCAAAGCCTGGCCACAGATTGACGCCATATGTAATACCTTCAAACTCGAAGTACCACCAGAAGCCATTTCGTTGCCGGGCTGGATGAGCGATGCAGTCCTCCACAAAGATGGCGAGCTTGCCTCTAGAGGTGAGTTCTAAGTGAGAAAAGCGGTATTCGTAACGGTGTTGGTCTTGGTCTAGGCACAGCCGGACGTTGGCGAGGACGTGTTTGCGTAGCACTTCGTCCGAGCAGTTTCGGAATCTTCGACAGACGTAGGATGTCTTTTCTACGAGGTCGCGAGGTGAGAGGTGTTGGAAGATTTGCAGAATGATCTCTTCGGGGAGTGGCGGCATGTTGGTTTTGTGAGCTTTTCGGCGCTTTTTGACAGGGCGCTCGATTTGTTTCACAACGAGGGGCGGCGTGGCAGCTCGGTGAGCTCTCTTTAACGGTTTTGCCGTGGTCGCGAAATCCTTCTCAGCGAATGGCGGCATAGGGAGCTCCTCCTGGTGTTGTGGCTGCGTTCCTATCGAGTGGTTCAACCAAATGGTATTCTGAGTGACCGAGTGAGAGCCTCACTCTCCTGTGTTACTCCCGTTTGTGACCGAACGGGGAAGTAGGGAAACACCTGATGGTCTTCGGTAGTGCGATAGTTGCAGAGCCGAGGGGATCTGTCACTACTTGCTTGGAGCGCACCGCAGGCATATTTTTCCATTTTGGAAGTGCGACCTGCGCGCCTCCAAATTGTGTGCGATCGGGTCGCCATGGCTAATCCATTAGGATGAGTACAATTGGTAGGTTCAATGGTCCATTGAGAATGTCACATTAGGTAAGCAACGCATCGGGAGTCGTTGGTACGCTCTTAGTAACGCAGTCGCGACAGCACGGAGTTGGCCTACCATTACAGTGACCTCTTCATTGTGATGAAGTTGGCAAGTATTTCTATTCCAGTAGACGATCTCCCAGGCTCAAGCAACTAGCAGCGGAGATATCATACAACTAGACCATAAGCCCTGTTTTAGATGTTTGTGGTGTTGAAAACAAATTTATATAGCCAAATCAAGACTTGTGGAAGACTTGCTCTGTCTCTCGAGATTACAGTCAGTGTCGAAATTGGGAGTAGCCGGAAGCTGCTCGAGAATGTACTCACTGTGATAGTGTTTGGCATGGAGAGTTTCTCGCAAAGGCGCGGCCTTGAATGAAAAGGTGTGCGCGGATAGGTGCCTAAGAACGTGGATATAAAAGCACGGGGATGAGGGGTCTCTATGAACATGATGCTGAAGACTGGCGCCAGTCACGTTGATCAGTGCACGGGAAGGCTGGCATCATTGGCATAAGTAGAGTCTCTCAGCGGGTAAGCACGATGTGATCGCCTTCGTAGCGTTGGAAGTTGCACCACCTGAGCTTAGATACCATTGCATTATCGAGCATCGTTTTGTGTAAATGCTAGTGTATGTATATTTGCCAATTCCAAAGCTCTGTAAAGTCTCTTGGGCAGTTCTGGTAGTGGTCCAAATGCTTCTTCCAGCCTCCGGGCTTTATCGTGCAGAAACCTAGAACTTGACATCTCATGACCGCAGAAGCTCATATCTTCGATCATAGATGCTTAGCATCAGTCTGTTACCATTGAGAAACCCTTGCCTGTAAGTTTGACCTTGAGGCTGAGCCTCGCCGACTCGATGTAGGCGCCATGGCCAAAATCAACATGTCCAGCCCCTGATGTGATGACGAGCTCAGAAAGCATTCAGTCGATTCCAAACGACACAGATAGAGTCTCTGCATGCTATAGAACGTGTAGCATCGAAGAGCGATCGTTCTTCATCGATATGCCTTCTGGTTCTTTCAACTTTGCTCTCAGGCTCAGTTTGTCAATTTTATAAATTTGTTTTCAACACCACAAACATCTAAAACGGGGCGCTTGGTCTAGGGGTATGATTTTCGCTTCGCACTATTGATCTGTGAAAGGTCGTGGGTTCAATTCCCACAGCGTCCAACTTTTGCTCGATCAACATACCATGCCTTAACCATGGTGGGTGAAACTTGATTTTTGGCCTGAATTTGGATACGAGACATGATTGGCTGCAATCCGCGGGGCTGCTAGAGTGGCAGGAGATGCGCTGGCAGTTGTTGGATCGATTGGGAACGATGTAGAGATGGTGGAAAGATTTCACATCAGCTGGTCACGTGATATGCTTACGACCTCGGCACGGCTTGATCATGGGGCATGCAAGCCCGCAATCGATACCTCCGTACGACCGTCGTGTAGGGCATCCAGAATCATCATTCCAATTGTGCGGTCTCCGCTGGACTCGATCAGTCTCTGTGCATCAAGCCAAGATATCTGACGCCCGAGCGAAGCGCCTAGACTCGATCAGAATCGATTCCATTGATCAAACAACGGCACTCTACACAACAGTAATAGTTTCTCACCACTCTCAAAGCGTCGAAGGATCGATAGAATCGATATAACGGTCATCAAAATCATAAGAATCGCTGTCAGCTATAACTCAGACACCTTCGGAATTCGCTTCACACCACCACATAATCTCATAGTGCAGCCTAGGGCTCCGCCTGAAATATCAGTACAGGCTTAATGCTTATATGTAACTGCGAATATAGCGGCATATCTTCGAGTTTACAACATCCCAGCACTGGCATTCGCGCTGATGATCAGAGATCTCCGCCATCAACAGCGCCCGCGACGCACGACATTGTCAATGGAGCACTGCAGAGCAGCTACAATCTTCCCTGAAAAAATAGACCAGGAGAGTCAGAGCAATGGCATCACGAAACAAACGATTCCAAAATTGCGAGAATACATGTGATTCGATCACAACCTTATTTGAAGCTATGTCCAATACCTTCTCATGCCAATATCAATCTCGACCAAAAAGCACCGTCCTGTCCTACCATGTAATGCGTAACTCGTAATAACCCATATGCCCTGCCCGGGAAAAAAACGCCAAAAGCAAACCCAACGCTCACAACCCTTCCTTCTCAGGCTTCCCACTCGAAGTCGAAGTCGCAGAAGTAGAGGTCTTATCCTTACAACCCCACCACCCTGGCGTCGCACAGCTAGTGGTGCTCGACGCCGACGAGCTAGCCACAGAGCTCGTATCTTCTGCACTGCTGGTGGTAGGAGCAGGCGTATCGGAAGGAGTGGTCACGATCGGCGCCGGCTTAGCAGAAGGCGATGTAATAGTAGTCGTCAACGTCATGGTCGTGGGATCTTTACATCCGAACCAGCCTGGCGTCTTGCACGACGAAGTTGTAAGAGTGCTCGTCATGGTGGTCGTGGGAGTCTGAGGCTTTGTAGTCGTGGTCTCATCGAGACAGCCCCACCAGCCTGGCGTTTTGCACGTTTCGGTGCGGGTTTGGGACGTCGTACTTGAAGGCTTGCTGGTCGTGCTGGTGGTCGTGTCGCTGCTGTTGCTTTCGAAAAATCTCCAGTTGAAGCAGTCCTGGCACTCGACATCTTCCTCGCATTCAGGGACAGTGTCGTATTTCTCGAGAACGTCTGAGATCACATTGACGATGCGGTGGGTGCCGACGCCAGGACGCCATCCGAGGTCACCAACAGTGTCGTAGATACAGGTACGGCCGGTATGACACTGAGACTGGAGAGCGTAGCCGGCGATTGTGCACAGAGATGTGGCGGCGTTGCAAGTACCCATAAATATAGGATCAGCGGTGTGGCCATAGTGGTGGATACCAGTACTTGGCCTAGATTGATGAGCACCAACACGGTATCCTGGCGGTGTAGGAAGACCAAGACGAGAGGCAGCCATAGCATCTGGGTAGGCTTCGAAGGTCATGACGGGTATGCCATAAGTGAGCCCGAGAAGCGCGCCGACAACGCCACCGAGTGAGTGACCTGAAAGCCAGACATCCGAGTTGGGATAGCGCTCGGTAACGTTGTGGTACAAGTCGCGTGCGGCGAAATAGTAGTGGCTCTTCTGTCGCAGGCTCTTGACCAGACACGTCGAGTTGCAAGTGTAAGTGTTGGTCATGCAATCGCAGACTTGCTTCCAGCCGTATGGACCACCTTGACCGCAGCAACAAGAGCCGAACAGATTGTCGTTCAGCTTATCATTGCCAGTAGTCTCCGCGCCGTCGAAAATGGCCATCGAGGTGCCCTTCAAACCAATGACAACTGTGCCGTTATCCTTGTCCGCAAAGATGTGACCTCGCAAGCCGTCCTTTTCCCAGCCAAAGTCCTCCGTGTAGTTAAACCCGCCTCCAACCTCTTGCCACTCTCCTGTGCCGTGTTCATGTGTATATGCATTGTTTGCCATCCTCGCGAAGCTCAGCACCGTCTCTTTATCCGTGACGTTTGGTCCAGCTATCTCATCATCCGACCAGGCCGATGATGGCAAAGCTGCAGCCTCGCCGTGAACTTCCGCATGTTCAAGCAGGCGGTCTATACTCGACTTCTTTCGATCGGTCAGTCGTTTGATTGTTGTAGATGCCGCTTTGGCGCGTAGCTCCGCAGGTGCTGCCTCGTATGTTGCGCCAAAGTCGCTGGTGACCTTCATAGCGGCATCTTCAGGAATGTCCATGTATCGGTGAAGGTCCGGGTGGTCGTGCGATCCATGGTGGTAGATGTGTCTCAGCGTCTATATTACAGGTCAGTTGCTGGCCGCGCAACCTTGATGATTAGCATGACTTACGAATTCCTTCTCGCCCAGCCTTTTAGGCGGACTGATTCCTTCCACATCTTCTCCTAGACCAGGAGGTAATATGACATAGGGATTCCTCTGCTCAGCTCGTTGCCGTGGCGAACGAGCAGCATCGGCGGAGTGTGATAAGAGCAGTAGGCTTGAGAGCAGCAAGCTACCGTGCATGATGGCGGCGAGTGATGGAGTGGCGGCGCTGGAAGGAGAGCTGAGGCATCGCATGGAGGAGGTGTAGTGTTGTAGGAGCGGTCACGGGTTTGATGATGATGATGTTGTTGATATGGCTGCAGGCAGTCACTTGAGCACTGCTACACGAGTCGAGATGCCGAGAGGCGTGATCGGACATGGTCGTTATGTCATTGTTTGGGGGTCGGCTGTGGCGCACGCTTGAGCCGCACGCGCGGGATGCCGATCCCGCTGTGAGAGACGAGACGAATGGTAAGAGGGGACTGACTTGTCTTCGATTGTTACATATCATACCCGCCTTATTTGTTTGATCACGAGACTCGCGAGCTGACTACCTCCAGCTTGATCACATTCGCTTGCGTGAATGTCGGCCTGATTTACAGTCTCGAAGATCCTTCTAGGAGCTACCTCACAGCTACAAGGCAGCAAGGCCTCGAACCCACTTCATCATCGTCAGCACGCGATATCCTGCCGGCCATGCCGAGCCCATAGACTGACCAGCATTCACCTTGCTTCTGCTGAGGAACCAGCAGTAAAGATTCATAATACCTTGCTGTCCCTATAAACAGCACCGCTTGTAGCTTGCATCACGATTACAACCCCGGTCATCCGTGCTTTCAAGCTGCCCACGTGCAACGTTGAACAACCACCATGTCTTCCGAAGAAGTCGGCGAGAAACGCGACTTCAGGCCCAAACCATTGCACGCCTCACGCTCTTTTACCAGGATGGAGTCACCGCCTTCGACAGCCTCGTCTCCACGAAAGAGAGCCAATACCACCCAAGTCTCCGGCATTCCCTCAATCCCCGAAGCCAGGCCAATCGATGCCTCTCCAGAGCTGTTTGGCAAAGACTCGAGAGCAGACGTCTTTGAGAACCGTGATGATGAAGACAACAATGAGACACCCGAGCCGGACACGCCTGCGCCGGAGCTCAATCTGCCTAGCACGCTTGATGAACTGCCCATCGAGATCAGGAGTATGACAGAGAGGTTCCTAGAGAGCTTGTCTGCAAAGGTTCATCCAGCTCCTCTGAGCGCAGATACCTTGTCGGACATGTTTCAAGACTTTTACGAGCGGGCGGCGTCCCAGATCTCAGTACATATTGCGACTTTGGCCTCCCGCCTTGGGAGGAAGGAATCGTCACCATCGGCCTCGATGCGTAGTAGCAAGGGCAGGGCAAGAGCAGGATCGGCAGCAAAGAGATCGGGAAGCCCAGCGAGTACCACGAGCGGAGGAGAGATGCTCACAGTTTCAGAGGTGTCTGATCGTAAGAAGGCGAGAAAGTTGTTGGAGTTGAAGCGGCTGGCTTTGGAAGAGGCAGTCGAGCGTGCAGTGTGTGAACGGATATACGACAAGTTATGGAAGCATAGGACCTCGGATGACGATGCTAGAGATGAGAAGCTTCGCTCACGGATAGCAGCTTTATCTCTGGTGGGTATTGGATTGAAAGAGCTGCATGTCGATATCGAACCCTCGCAAGGGCCTGTACTAAAATCTACTGTGGAAAGGGAAAACGAGATCTACACGTCTCTTGCCGGAGCACGAGAGGCACTGCTTCACATGGACGATGAGCGTTACCCTTTGGGTAAGCTTCAGCATTTGACGGCCGCGCACAAGAGCATTGTCGAGACTTTGTCACAACTTTTCCCTTCGTCCTCTTCGGCCGACGAGATCTTGCCTACTCTGATTTACACATTGATCACCTCATCGGAGCTAGAACTCAACGTGGTCAGTAACCTCAACTTCATCCAGCGCTTTCGAGCGTCGAGTAAGGTCGACGGCGAGTCGGCCTACTGTCTGGTCAATCTTGAAGCTGCTATATCTTTCTTGGAAACGGTCGATCTGTCATCTCTCCGTGCAGACGAACCTCCTGAAGGGCCGGCAAAGATCAACAGCCGCCCTTCAACACCTACAACGGACAAGGCTGCTCCTACTCAGCCATCCGCCACTACCCAGACCCTAAAGCCAGAAACTTCTTCTGTCACCGCCACATCTCACGACATTGCCACGCCTTCTACAACCAACAAACCGCTCCCGCCTGTGTCTTCTGGGACCAGCCTTCGTCCAGGAGCTCCGTATCGCCGCATGTCCAGCATGGTCCAAGCCCAAGCAGACCGTTTCGAAGCCAGCCGAAATGACTTGCTGCAAGCCGCCGACAAGGTCTACGATAGCATCAACGGCACACTCGAGAATAGCCTCAACTCCCTCTTCGGCCGCTTGAAAGACCAAGTCACCCCAGGCTCGCCCACAGTCACTATGCCCAAGACCCTAGAAGAAGCCCGCAAGCTCGTCTCCACCCCTCCGCCTGGAGAAGACGATGCCCTCACTCTCTCTGCCTCTGGGCGTTCCTCGCCAGACGATCCACTGACCGAAGTCACCAACCCCAAATCCACAAACAGCAGCACCCGACCTCTCGAGCTCCTCGCCGGACGAGGTCCTGCCCGCGACCGCAGCGTCGATAGCTCCAGCAGCACAACAAGCAGTCTCCGCCGCAAACCCAATCAGCCCTCACCAGCCAACAACACCGGCAAAGGCTCCACGCCAGACTCCCAAAACGAACCACTCGCCACAGCAACCAACTTTATCACCTCCATGAACCCTCTATCGCTCGGCAACCGCTTCACCTCCAACTTCTCAAACGCAATTCCCCGCTTTGGCCGCGCAGCAAGCACCGGCGCCGGAACACCGCCCACAATCACAACAACATCATCGCAGCCCCAGAACGCAAGGGAAGCAAAACACCTCTCCCATATCACGGAATCGCCTGCCACCACGACTCCCACAGCTCCGCAGCTGGAGCGCACAACAAGCCACGTTAGCTCTGCTCCAGCAGGTGAAGACGACCTGAACGCCATCGAAGCTCTTGCAGAACTACGACGCATCAGGCCTCCGCGCAAAAGGTTCCTGGAGGTCAGCGGCGCGAGCGAGTTGAAACTAGGAGAGGTCGAAGAGTTATTGGCGGAGTATAGGCGGTTGGCAAAGGCGATTGGGGAGGCTGTTGCGTGAGGGGTGAGGTTCTACACCTTTTGGATGAATGGACATTGGGATCTTTGTCTGGCTGTCGCGTAGGTAAGGGACAACCTAGTGACAAGGAGAGTCATCTGGATGGACATTTTGGGGGGCTGAGGAAACGCGATATAGGCATGGATGGCACATAGCCATAGGACCATGATGGTATCGACCTACTACATAAACCAAGTCACCATGTATCAAGACAGTTGGATCAACGATGAGAATATATTGGCACAATATGTTGGCAGGGCAAGTGAATGCATATTTTGAAATTGCTTGTCTCGCTGGATATCGACATAATCATCGTTTTTGTTTGACGAAACCATTCGTCCCAACGCCGTTACACCTGCCTGCCAAAAAAGTAAAAAGGTATCGTGAGGCTAGGCACGCCTGAAAGACCCAACATCCCAATCATCTGCCCGTCAAAGGAAGAATGAGGAGACGTCTAGTTCATCTGGCGGATGAGGGCGTTGATGTGCTCCTCACGGTTGCCAAGGTCACCACCCTCGACGTAGTGCTTGAACTTGCGGGTACGGAAGCCACCAGTGGGGTTGGAGAGCTTGAAGGGCCAGAGGAAGTTGGCGGCCTGCTTGAAGTTGGGGCCGACAGTGTAGATCTCGTGGATCAGGTCCTCCATGCAGACAATGCCGTACTTGCCGAGGTTCTCCTCGATGATGGAGTTGTCGGTAAGGGGAATGCGCTGCTTGTTGATCTTGGCGTAGCCGCGCTTGTAGACGAGCTCACGGACGGACTTCAGGTTGGGGTAACCGTAGGCGACGAAGGGCTCGACGATCTTGAGCATCTCAGAGGTGGCCTTGGTCAGACGGATGAAGACACCGTTGTTGATCTGGAGAAGACGGAGGAGCTGGAGAGTCTTGCGCTTCTTGGGGTCGATCTTGTTGATACCCTTGATGCGGGTAACGAAGACGAGCTTGGGCTGGGCCGGGACGTAGTAGCTGCCCTCGGACTTGGCGACGCGAGCAAGACGGATCTGCTCACGCTCGTAGTCGCGGTACTCCTTGACGTAGGCCTCGGCGCGCTTGAAGATCTGCTCACGCTTGGTCTTGGACTCCTATTCATGACAGTCAGCGGGTGTTCGATGGATGCCATGCTTTGAATGAATTGCGAAAAATCCAAAAGATCAGTCCCGAAAGATGGTTAACGTTACGACAACATTGCCGTAGCTAGTCGAGGTGTTGAGGGTAGGTTTTCATCACCGAATGGCAGGTGAGAGAGGTGGATGTTGACTAACCTTCTTGCGGGCATCACGCTGGGCGGCCTTGTCGGCAGCCTCCTTCTCAGCGGACTTGCGCTTCTTGAGAAGGGTCTCCGGGACCAGGATCTGGTCCTGGGTAGGGACGCTACTGTAGATGATGTGTTAGTCGGTCCGCTAGGAGCATGCCACAAGGGCAGATGGCTCCGAGCAAAGAATTGCGGCGCAGTGGTCTGGCTCTGATGCATTCTCCGCTAAGCACTGTAGTTTTGCCTGTGTGCGACCAATGGTCGACGGCGGCTATGCTGGGACACACAAAGTCCCGAGCATGAGTGTCCCTTCTCTTACTGCCTCACATTCTGACGAGCCATTGCTGACATCGCGCAGGACTGAGACAACGAGTGCTGGCTTCCAAGCATTTTTCGACCTGAGCGGACCGACTGCGTCGCAATTCCTCACTCGGCGCCGGAGTGGGAGAGGCGGTGGGCGACATACGTCTTGATGGTGGAGGTGGCTTTTCCGGGCATCTTGTCGGTGGCTGCTAGGGTTAGTCGTGAGGAAAAGAGAGAACGGCGCGGACGAACAAGAGAACTTCTACAGCAAAATGGGACCCGCTCCAAGTTCTCTGTGCGGAACGTCGAGAGTGGCCTTGGCGACGGCCCGCTGTTCGGCTGGAACGAGACTAGATATCAGGCAGCAAATCAGGCACTCAAGTCTTCTCACTCCACATACATGTTCACGCTGCATTCGAAGACAAACACTCGGTAGCGAAACGACTTGAACACATTCAGATAACCAAAATCTACTGTCTACATTGTCATGTCATCAAATCGCCGCGGCGTCGGCCTGAGTGCCTTCTCAAACTCCGCTATCAGCGCCGACCAATATGCTCGCCACGGCCAGGCTCTCCGCTCCAACCACGCCGAAGCACTGGCAAACCAGCTCTCAGTCTTTCAGGCGGCTCTGCACAACTTCAGTCTCACGCATGCCAAAGACATCAGGCAGAATCCTCAGTTCAGAGCCGAATTTGCCCGCATGTGCAATGCCATAGGCGTAGACCCTCTAGCCGGCAGCAATGTCAAGGGTGCCTCATCTTCAAATGGCAAAGCAAGTAGCGTGTGGGCGAAGATGCTTGGAAGCAGTGTCAACGATTTCTACTTTGAGCTTGCAGTCCGCGTTGTTGAGGTGTGCAGAGAAACCCGCGCTGAGAACGGCGGCATGATCGCCGTGTCTGAAATGCGCAAAAGGATTGAGAAGGGCCGTGGTATCATTGGTGGAGGTATTGATGTCACCGACGATGATATTGAGCGTGCTTTGGAATCTCTCAAACCTCTTGAGGGTGGCTTCAAAGTCATACCGCTTGGATCTCACAGGTTCATTCGTTCAGTGCCGAAGGAGCTTAATCTGGATCAGTCAACAGTGCTGGAGGTGATCCAAGTCCTTGGCTATGTCACTGTCTCTATGCTTCGAGATAACCTTGGATGGGAGCGTGCAAGAGCAGTGGCTGTCATCGATGACCTGGTAGCTGACAGCCTTGTCTGGGTCGATTCACAGGCCTCTGAGACTGAATTCTGGAGCCCAGCTTCCATGCACGAAGGCGGCTGAGCGTTATCCGTCTCCCAGTCGCTCAAACAACTTATGTTTCGATTTGGTTCAGGAAGTTTCCGCCACCGGTCATCGAAAGGAGCGCCTTGCATGGCACCGATCGCCTGCTCGACTGCTAGTAGCGCCGGTCGAAGCGCCGGGAGCTGCTCTATGCAATGGCAAAGGTTGCCGATTGGACTGATCATATTGGCCTAGCAGCTGCAGAGAGCTTGCGGCTCCTGCCATGAACTCATCAGGCTAGTGCACAGCACCGGACTGCAAGGAAATCTCATACGCCAGCTTTCTGTCCAAGAAAGCACTCGACCGCGCTCTTCTTCGAAATACTTGTTGGTTCAAGTTCAGACGGACGTCTGGACACCGAACCCTGTACCTGCAACCTGTCAACAAATCGGCATCCCTCTGCCATTTCAAATGTTTGCTGCACCGGGTACGTCGCCACTGTGACTTACCCAAAGACCCCGTCGATAGTTCACAGCCGTTTTGTCACGAAGCTGGCAGTGATCCCAACTTTACTACTTCCAGGACTCACAGCGGCCGAGACGCCCGAGTCTGACGGCATCGCATCGTCCTGCTTAATGGCAACATATAAATCGACAGCGTCCAGTGGCTCCCTATATATTTTCTCTCATATCCCGCTAGAGTACATGGCTATTGCATTGGCCCATGCCTCTTGGCGAGAAAAGAAATGCGTGGGTGGATATAAGATATTTTATCACCGCAACCATCATCAATCAAGGCCGGCTGGCCCAATGGCAAGGCGCTTGACTACGAATCAAGAGATTGCAGGTTCGATCCCTGCGTCGGTCATAGATGCATCAAACAACACTCGCTGTGCGAGTGATTCTGCTTTTGCTTTTGCCTCGCCATATCCCAAGGCATACGTTCAATTCATTTTGTCTTTAATGTAAAGCCTCCTAAGATCGGTCATGATCCCCACGTAACCCTCAGCGCTCAAGTCAGACTTCGACCGACCATTCATCAGCTGCGCGAGAAACTGCACAAGCAACTTCCCGTCCCATTCAACACCATCCGGCTTTCTCACAACCGTAATCCACTTCCACTGATCATCTACAACCCAATGTCCGGCACGAGGGTCATGCTTGAGATAAACGCTGATTGCGCCTGAAGCCGGCGATCGATCATTCGTCAACGCCACATACCTCATCCAAATAGCAAGACGAGATAGCTTCGACAGATGAGGCTGCGTGTAATGAAGCCAGCGGTGAGCATCTTCGGCTTTGTCGCCTTCGGTGTGGAGGATGAATTCGTTGTATTCGTAGTATAGAGGCAAGGCTTCTCGGCGGATTTGCCGGCTTACTTTGGTGATGGCTGGTTGCGAGGCTTGCTCATAGCTTTCCTTTTGGAATCTATCGAGGCGGAAGGTGACGTTAGGTTTCTCAGAGATGACGGCCCATTTGAAGATGTTCTCTCGGATCTCGGCGGGAAGATCCAGGAGGCGGGATTGGGGTGGTTTGGATGTGAAAAGGTCCATTCCGCGATGTATAACAGTATGACGTGGAAGGTATAACTTAGTGCGATGGTAAATTAAAAAAGATATCGATCGATGTCTGATCTCGTCCTAGTTATGTAGTATGATCGCCGGAAGGATCAGCGCAGGTTGATGAGGAGCAGAACGTCAGGCGGGCGGAGGAACTTTGAGCTGAAGGATTCGAGTCCCGATCTCGCAACTCTATCACGGCTTGTCATCGATCTCACCTTTTACATGTACATGCATCTCGAAACATCTGGGAACGACTGTTTGCCATACCGTACATGGGTTCTCACGAATATGTAATGGCCGGAAGTCTTCAAGGCTCGAGGGGATATAAGGTACCGCAATTCTCACTCGAAATCCTGGACTACCAACACATCTGGCATCACCCCCTAACCACACGACGTTCGTCTTTACTCCTATTTGCGACCAGAAGCAATCAGAAGGTGGTCGCTAAGCCTTTGCTGTCTTCACATTTACTTCAGTGTTGGAGATGGCAAGACTTTTTCAAGACATCCCTCGTCTTTCAACAACCCCAACCCTTACCCTAACATCCAATTTTAGTCGGAACATACATGTATGGAGCAAAAACACTTGCATCTTGCAATACGACGCTCTAAATGGATCTTCAGGAGCATAGATCGATAACGATATACATTTGCTCTGGGTTTCGCTGGCGTCTACTGGGTCTACAAAACGCGAGAAGTCCCCAAGTCGCATCACGCAACAGTGAAGATATGGCTTCGCCTTCACAAGCAGTCGGCTACCCGACCGACATTCACGGACAATTGTGAAACGAGGTGTGACGGCGCGACACTTGCGCTTTCCCTTGACCATCAAGAAAATATATTCATCACTGCCAGCTCTTGCGATGTCATCCACCACCCACCGTCGCCCTCATCATCATGGAACTTACCAAAGGACTGGAACGGCTCTCTCTGCGCCATACTGCGATACCGCAGTTCTATGTCCTCTCGCTGGAGTATCCTGTCACGAGTCTCATACCAGATCTACCAGGAGTTGGTCTTCGTATGGAACCGCCAAAATCTGCGACTCATCGAGAAGTGCCTCGCATAGATAAATATTTTCTTGGCGAACAAGGCCTTGCATTCTTTGTTCGACTGCCAGAAACCCAACCGAATACAAAAGAGACAGCGGCCTGCGAGTCTGGTCTGAGCAAAGCCATCGCCAGTCTTTCTGCCACAGGCGGTCGGAGCACACTACAAGCTGTCACAGTCTCCGATAACGACCACGGCGAAGGCTAATATCTCTTTCGTTTGACAACGATCCGCCATGGAGCGGAGACGCAAGATGTCCAGGACTTTCACGTTGCCGAGAGCGAGTGGAAACTTCTTTTGAGCTCTCACACTGACAAGTCGTGGACGAGCTTGCTGATAAACCTCTTTTCGCCTGCGAGCGACCGTGCTTTTTTCCACGTCAAACGTCAGCTTCTTCATTCTCAGTACAAAGCGGTAGGTGCACTGATGTGGGACTGCTACGAAATCCGGACGGCCAACGAGCTTCTCGCCCTGAACTTGAGGAAGGTCATACCACAGGGTTCATCACTGCGTCACCTTCCCTTCAGCGACCTCAACAGTAACGACGATGGCAACGGTGAAAATGTAATGCTGGTACGTTTGCCCTGTGAACACACGATGCTGATTTGCATCCATGATATGAGATCGCAATCCACCGCTGAATGCATCAACATGGCTTGCCCGCAGTGCGGACAGCTCGTTCTGCCGAACAAAGACATTGTTCAGGCACAGCACAGCGTCGAAAGGCGTCGCAGACAAAGAAAGGCCGTCGACAAGGTTCTCTGGCAGCGAGTTGAGGACGCGGTTGTTCGCAACAAAGACCGAATTTACTTGACAGGAGCCACGCTCTGCTTGGCTTTCGGCCATGCGCTTCGATCTCTGCAAGTGCCCGAGTCGGCTTCTCCACGTGCGCTATGCCCGGCCTGGTCCACTGAGGCGAACGCGATACTCCAGGCAGCCAGCGAGCTTTACGGTGCCTCCAATGAACAGACCGCGACGACCATCGACGATTTGATCAACCACCTGGCTCGAACCGTCGATGTCGTCTTGCAAGATATGGCAGGCCTGAGCGCTACTAGTGCAGAACATTTGATGTTCCCTGGATGGCCGGCTTTCGTAAACCGCTGGCTTGATCGCACAGTGAAGCTCTTGGAACTGCCTTACTATGCAGGAGAAGATGTATGGGAGATTTTTGGCGAAGTGCCTGGCGACGATATCTGCATCAGCATGGAAGAAGAGCAGGGTGATGGCCTGGGCATGCTCTTGGGTAATATTTCTTTGTCATGAGTGATTAGGTGCTTCTGCAAGTCGGTATTGAGGGAAGGTATCAATCACAGGTGACTCGGTAACGTTGGGTTCTCGCAAGGAAGGCGTGAGGTACGGTGTTTACTTCGTTTTCCAGATTGAGAGCTTCTGCACTCATCGCAAGACTCTACTACATAGTATCTCAGGAATCCAGGGTTTATCATTCAGTCAGCACTGGATCTTTAGAGCACACATTTATCAGCACTTCACTCCATCCATCAACGCAGTGAATTCATGCATACGCTGCAGCCTTCGCTTCGAGTCACATCCGAAACAAGGGCCTCCAGTGAGAGCGATCTTGCGGCGCTCGTTCACTATTCACATCTCTCACTGGGCATAAAAAGACCGCCTTCTCCAACACCGACTAGAGCACCGCAACACCTCAGCGCAAGATGGGAGACCTCGAGAACCTCACCAACAGCTTCCAGAACGTCGGCATCCAGGAGACAAGGCTCGACTACCATGAACTGCGCCTCGAATACCCTGTCCTTGACCTGCTGCCATCTGACGAGGCCGCCATACCGTACCTACGTCTACCGCTGAACTCTACCTATCGGGAGCAGCCCGATGCGACCAGATACCACCTGCCTCTCTTCGGAACAGACTTCATCCTCCGATTGCCACTGAGGCGCGCGATGTCCACCTCATCAAAGTCAGACCTTGGACTAGAAGTAGTCTTTGAAGCGCTCATGGGCATCGACGACGCGCCCGGCTAGAGCCTACTACAGATCGCCACCTACACCGACTCGCAAGACGGCATAATCTACAGCTTCCGCCTCACCATCGAACGCGACGGTGAGCCTCGCAACGTGGTTGAGACCGAGCTAAACAACCTCGCATGGGACGCCGAGAAGGCTTCGTGCCCCAACAAACCCTGGCTGAAGATGATTTGCCAGCTCCTTAACAGAGGGTCGGACAGAGCGTATTTCCACGTCCACAAGCGCCTTCGCCACTATCGCTGGTATGCGCAGCAGAACGCGCAAGAAGAGTGGGACACTGAACCGGCTTTCGATGTTAAGAGACTCCTTGCTCAAGATCTCCGCGTCATTACAGGACCAAAACTCAGCCAACTTCGCGCGCAACCTGCGCTCGAGGTTGACCTCGATGGCGTCGGTGAAGCTCTCTTCTGCCTCCCATGCAACCACCAGCGAGTGTTGTCCATTGAAGAGCTGCGATCCATGACCGTTGCGGAGACAATTCGGTTTGCCTGCGGCCGCTGTGGGGAGAGGGTGATACAGGACGAGAATGTGAGGATTCTTTGCCTTTATCGCGAAAAGGAACGACGAAACAAGGCTCATGTACGAGCGCTGGCGTGGCAGAGGCTCGAAGAAGAGTTCCCGCTCGGCATGCGTCACGTCAACGTGCCATCGAACGTCTTCGGCCAAGCCTTAAAACATGCACTCGCCTCCGCCGAAGTACCCTTCTCAGTGGCACCCTCAATTTTGCAAATCCCAAGGTCTAAGGTATTCCCTCAGGTATTGCACATCCTCAACTAGGACTGGCCAGCTTGGGATCCACCATTTGCAGCCCGTCCACCAAGCTCTCCGAAAGCCTAGTGATGCTATTGATGGACGCTGTGGGACAGACACAGGGCGAAATGCCTTTGGATGCAAACATTGCAACGCCGTGTGAATGGGTGGTGTTCGGTCGCTTCTGGTTCACCAGAGCGGCACAATTGGCGAGCGTTCCTGGGTACGACGGAAGGAAGATCATGGCTATTTTCGGTGAAGAGGTCATTGAGGACGAAGAAGTGGTTGCAGCTAGGGCAGCGGTGGATGAGTTAGAAGCGATGCTATCTGGCATCTCCCTGGAAAGGTAGTCAGAAATTGCAACGGAAGGCTCTGAGACTACCATAGCTCCTGCGGAGATACAGTAATTCAAGTTACCCTCTCTCGATGGCGATTCATATCTCAAGCAATGAAGGGAGTGTGAGACATCTCCGCTGTAGATTTCAGGAGTAGTTGCCGCATCTCACTGGCCGAATAGTCAGAATATGCTACGAGACACTCTGAGACTACCATGGCTCCTACGGAAATACAGCAATCCAAGTGGACCTCTCTCGATGGCGATAACATTTCGAAGCAATAACGGGAGTGTCTGATACCTTCATCCCAGCGTTTGAGATCTTGATTTTGAAACCTTGCATCTCAATGGCAAGGAATTCGGACACTGCGACGAGATACGATGGCATTAGCAGTACAATGGCAGCCGCAAACACAGATCGCGTTCAACAGAATGCTCACGCTTTCTTTTCCTAAGCCAACTCGAGCGTCAACTCTGTGTCTTCCCCGGCCCATAACAACTCGCCACCTCATCCTCAGGCTCTGCCTCCCCAAACTCCTTCCCAGCCTCATCGCAGAAACGCGCCATATTCGTGTCCTTCACACTCAGGCCTTCAGGATTATGAGTAGTCCATCGAATATGTGTCTTGTTGAATACATTCGTCCACTCAGGATGGTGCTTCTGCTTCTTGCACTCGGCAGCCACCACATTCATGAAGTCCTGTGAGGAGCCTTAGTCAGTAACAGAACTTGCCACTCTCAGCGAAGAGACCTCTACCCAAGTTGCCTTAAACGTCTTGAACTTGAATTGCCTCTCAAGACCTTTCCCATCATTCCAGAGTTTCCAGCGGCCGGAGTCGACGAGGTCTGTGGTCTGGGCGGCGAGGTCTTCGGCGCTTTCGCCTTGCGAAGGCGAGATGTCTTTCGCGGCCACCATCGCTGTTCTCGAGGCGTGGAAACTACGTGAAATTGGCGCTGCGGCAGGTGTTCTGGTAACAATAGAGCGGAGTTGGATGCTGGGTCGCAGGAGTCGTGACATTTCAATGATGGCGTGCTCGCTCGGTCACTGTGATGCTGTCATGGAAGATGGTGAAGATAGCTGCCGGCGCTCTTCGGAGTTCAGAGCATGTATGATTCAAGGTCCGAGTTCGACGTTACAGATTAGATGAATAGTAAATATCTAGGGTTCGGAAGTAAAGGAGAGGCACAGTGTATATCTCTTGAGAAGGTGAGCAGATCAAGTCAAAGTAACGTTCACGCCAAGCCTTTACAGAATGAGCTTCTCAAGGTAGGATTTTTCATGGTACAACATATAATCACAAGAACATGCATGGAACATCAATGGGCGGGAGGAATGATTTTGGATTTCTCTAGCCCGTGCCCAATTGGATGGAGCGTCTGTGAAATTCGTACTGTGGCCACTCTTTTGGTGGTGCCTTTCCCATTCCAGAACGCTATCAACCCATCCCTTGAACGCCGGACGTACTAAGATAACCCATTTTCGTCGAAAAAGATGCTCGCGCTCTACATCTATTTCTTCTTGGCGTCCTCCTCCTCGGCCTTGGCCTTGGCGCGCTTCTCGCGCTTGCCGACGAGGCGGGCCTCCGAGCGGGCGTCACGGAGAGTGCGGTAGGCGTTCTCGGTGGAGGGGTTCTCGGAGAGCTTGGCCTCCTGGATGACAACCTTGTTGTCGATGGGGAAGGCCTGGTTGGCGATCTGGACGGTCTTGCCCTCGCGAGCGGCCTTAGCCTCCTCAGCGGTCGCGTCACCCTTCTTGGGGGCCTTGGAGTTGCGGGGGAAGAGGATGAGGCGCTGCTGGTAGGCCTTCAGGCGCTCGACGTTGGCCTTGAGGGACTCCTCGGAGAGGTTCTGGCGGCGGGGGTCGACGGAGATACCAATGGTGCGCGCAAGCTTGCGGGGGATGTTGGCCTCCTTGAGCTCGGCGAGGGAGAAACCACGGCCAGCACGAACACGACGGTTGTACTTGACGGTGGGGCAGCGGACGACAGGGCGGAGCTTGTCGACGGGCTTGGGGGCGACGCGGGCGGCCTTCTCCTTGCGAGAGTCGCGGCGGGAAGACTTCTTGCCGGGCTGTGAGGGTGGGTGTCAGGTCAATGCGATTCTATGCACTGCAGGCGCCGCTGCTCTCAAGGTGAGAGGGGAATTACCTGGTCAAAGTGCACGCGGACGCGACGCTGCCAATCCTTGCGGAAGTCTGCGAAAAGTCAGTCAGCGGGTGTTTCTTGGTCGCAATAGCGCAATATCGCAGAGTGTGTGATCGTACGGTTCTTCAAGATGGGGTTGTTGCCCTTGACTGCCATTGTGCCGGTGTTGGATCAAAGGATCGTGTCGTGTCGAAGGTCGTCGGTGTCGGTCGCTCGTCTCAGCAGAGCCAGCCTCGAAAAGTCGCAAAGTCCATTTCTCCAAAGTGCGCGGGCCGCAGAATCTTGGCAAGCGAGGGTTGGAAGCGGCGGGGATTATTCGGGCGCTTCTCGGCCAGCTTAACGCGTGCTGGGCGCGTGTCGCGACTTCCCCTCGGACGACGCGCGCTGTATATTGATTTGGGGCTGTTTCTGACCACCTTCACAGACATACCACCAGCATTACTTCACCCGCAGACTTTACACTACGCCCTCACTCTTTGCAGGTGAATATCACTTTGGGCACGATCACATGACAGCAATCCTGTAATTCTTCATTCACAATGCCTCCCAAAGCAGCCGACACCCTTGCGCGCATTCGTGCTCTGCG
Source organism: Cladosporium austrohemisphaericum (assembly GCA_022813715.1). NCBI lineage: Eukaryota > Fungi > Ascomycota > Dothideomycetes > Cladosporiales > Cladosporiaceae > Cladosporium > Cladosporium austrohemisphaericum. The sequence goes on from JAKLLY010000001.1 coordinate 2,393,060, forward strand.
TGCTGCTGGCAAGACGGGTTTCGATGATTACCAGGTCAAGGAAGCAGAGGATCTGTACGAGACTGTCGATGAGGAAGGCTACAAGAAGGTCGTAAGAAACAGACTCGATCAGGACGATTTCGTAGTCGACGACAATGGCGAGGGTTACGCAGATGATGGTCGAGAAGACTGGCAAAACGAACAGCAAGATTATGACGACAGCGAAAGCGACGACGGTCTGCCCAGACACAGCAAAGCCGGTGAGTTTGAATCTACATGAAGGTGTTTCTTGTTGGGTACGGGCTTTTACTGACGCCTCTTGCAGCGAAACGGAAGCGCGAGGAAGATGCGGAGCGACAAGAGAAGCTAAATAAGGGTATCAACAAGTACTTCAGCAAGAACACCGCAACGGCTGCGCCAAAGCCTAAACCTGTACGAACCGCCGACGACGATGCCTTCATGGCAAGCCTTCTAGGCGAAGTCGATACCAACATCCCTAGCAAAGCACCATCACACGGGAAATCGGTGAAGAGCAACGATCGAAGAAAGACACGGGTACTCTCTCCGCCCGTCGAGCACCGAGCACCAGCTCAGAGTCGCAACGCAGCTCGACAAAGCAGCCCCCCAACAGACGCCGTCCCATCTCTTGGCGCTCAGGACGACGATGATGCCTATTTCGCCCCTCAGTACAACGACGATGTTCCTATGAGCGATCCTCCCCTACCATCTTCGCCTGCCGTGAAGGCGGTCGAGAGACGAGAGCAGGCTACGATCAAGGAGGAGCCGACGGAAGAGGACGATGTGATGGAAGTCGCAGAGGTTGCCGGACACTCCAACCTGAAGGCTGCCAATGTCAACCTTCGAGGAAGCAGGCCCGCGCCAAAACTTGCCCAACCAGTATACCCCACACCTGGAAGCTCCTCTCCGAGCCGGATGCCGATCGAAGACTTGGACATGGCTCACGTCAATAATGTGACAGAGAAGCTGAACATTCTCAGCAGTCCCGAGAAAGGCACCGTATCTGCTGGCAAAGTCGGCGAGGCGGACACTCTGGAGGACGATGGATCTCTTCGCTTCTTCTGGACCGACTACACCGAAGTCAACGGCAGCTTGTGTCTCTTTGGAAAGGTCAAGCACAGGAAGACTGGTGCCTATGTGTCTTGCTTCGTGAAAGTGGACAACATTCTGCGGAAGCTCTACTTCTTGCCTCGCGAACATCGCCGGCGTCATGGCCGAGACACCGACGAGGAGGTCGAGATGGGCGACGTGTATGGCGAGGTGGATGAAATCATGTCGAAATCCAATGTCACCATGCACAAGATAAAGCCCTGCACCCGGAAGTATGCCTTTGAGATGGCGGAAGTGCCAAAAGAGGCAGAGTACCTCAAGCTGCTCTATCCGTACACCAAGCCAGCCTTGTCAATGGACCTGAGCGGCCAGACATTCTCGCACGTCTTCGGAACAAACACCGCGCTTTTCGAGCAATTCGTCATGTGGAAGAACATCATGGGTCCATGCTGGCTCAAGATTGAGAATGGTAACTTCAATGCAGTCAACAATGCATCCTGGTGCAAACTCGAGCTTCAAGTGGACAAGCCTAACAACATCACCACGCTTGGTGATACCGACAATCTGGACGCGCCGCCACTCACGCTCATGTCGATAGCTCTTCGGACGACCATGAACACGAAAGAGAACAAGAATGAAATTCTCGTTGCCAATGTTCGTTTCTACGAAGACGTTTCGCTCACGGATGTCACGCCCCCAGAGAAGATGGCATCCCGCTCGTTTACCATCATGCGACCCAATGGCGAATACCCAATTGGGTTCAAGATCGAAGCCGAGAAACACAAAGGATCAACCATTAGCATGGAGAGGAATGAAGGCGCGCTGCTGAGCAAACTGCTGGCAATTTTCGCAAAATACGATCCCGATGCAATCATTGGTCACAAGCTGGACGATGTTGACTTCAATGTCCTTCTTACCAGGATGAGAGATCGCAAAACGCCCGGATGGCACCGTATTGGCAGACTGAAGCGTAGCGAGTGGCCCAAAAACATCGGCAAGGGAGGAGGTAGCTTCTTCGCAGAACGTCATCTGGCAGCTGGCCGCTTACTTTGTGATATCTCCAACGACATGGGCAAGTCTGTCATGACTGGCTGCCAAAGCTGGAGTCTCGACGAGATGGTCACTCTACACCTAGGTGAAAACATCAAGCGCATCAACATGGACAACGACAAAGCACTCCGCTTGGCAACAACACCATCCGGATTGCTGAACTATGTGAAATTCTGCGAAGCTGACACATACTTCATCGCGGCGCTCGCATTGAAGCAACAGCTCCTTCCTCTGACCAAGGTGTTGACCAATTTGGCTGGTAACTCATGGGCCCGTACATTGAGTGGTACCCGTGCAGAGCGTAACGAGTACATTCTGCTCCATGAATTCTATCGCAACAAATACATCTGCCCTGACAAGGTTTACGGCAAAGGCGCTTCCAACAAGAAATTGGAAGAGGCGAACCCCGAGGGCGAGGAAGGTGGCGAGAGCAAGAAGAAGGACAAATACAAGGGTGGTCTTGTCTTCGAGCCCGAGAAGGGTCTCTACGACAAATTCATCCTTGTCATGGATTTCAACTCGCTTTACCCCAGTATCATTCAGGAGTTCAACATCTGCTTCACGACAATCGAGCGCGGCGACATTGGCGAGGATGACGAGAAAGTGCCCGACGTTCCTGAGAACACCGCAGACAAGGGTATCCTACCCAGGCTCATTCGCGGACTGGTCAGCAGGAGAAGAGAAGTCAAAAAATTGATGAAGGCTAAAGATGCCACCCCGGATCAAATCGCGACATGGGATGTGAAGCAGCAGGCGTTGAAGCTCACTGCCAACTCTATGTACGGTTGCTTGGGTTACACCAAATCGCGTTTCTATGCTCGGCCCTTGGCAGCACTAACTACCAGCAAGGGTCGTGAAATCTTGAGCTCGACCAAAGACCTTGCCGAAGGACAACATGCGTTGCGTGTCATTTACGGTGACACTGACTCGGTCATGGTGAACACCAACGTCGACAACATTGCCGATGCGATCAAGCTGGGCAAGGAGTTCCAGAAGAGTGTGAACGATCAATACGAGCTGCTGGAGATCGAGATTGATCACATCTTCCGAAGACTGCTGCTACACGCGAAGAAGAAGTACGCCGCTATGACCATGACTGAAAGTGATGGAGTCTGGAAAGAGAAGATGGACGTCAAGGGTTTGGACATGAGGCGCAGAGAGTACTGCCAACTGTCCAAAGAAACCTCAGAGTAAGTCGATTCTGGCTGTTGTCAACATTTGCATCTACTAACATCTTTCCAGGGATCTACTCAAATACCTGCTGTCTGGCGAAGATCCAGAGAAGGTCGTCTCACAGATTCACGATTATCTTCGCGACCTGGGTGATAAGATGCGCAGCAACGCAATCAGCGCCCACAAGTATACTATCTACACGCAGCTTGGCAAGAACCCTCAGGATTACCCCAATGGCGGCTCGATGCCATCCGTGCAAGTCGCATTGAAGCTCATGGCCAAGGGCAAGGTCATCAAAGCCAAAGATGTGATGGCCTTCGTCATCTGTGGCAACAGTGCAAACTCTGCTGAAAATGCAGCAAAGAACGCCTACCCTTCAGACGAGGTCCAGGCGAAAGATTCCGAGCTCGTGCCAGACGTTGATTACTACTTGCATAAGCAGATCCTACCTCCAGTCGAGCGTCTCTGTGCCCCTATCAGTGGCACTAACGTCAGCTTGCTAGCAGAGTGCTTGGGTCTGGATACCAGCAAGTACCGCGTGTCGAGCGCTTCAAAATCTGGCAAGCAAACCAACGAAATCACCACATTGGAGAGTCAGATCCCCGATCACATCCGCTTCAAGGACTGCGAACCGCTCAACCTGCTTTGCCTGGGCTGCAAACAACACTTCGAATACCGAGGCTTCAACTACACTCCTCCCACAGGCGAAGAGCTTCTCATGCCACTCGCTGCGCTGACGAACAACGGCATCTCCTGCCCTCGTGCGGAGTGCAAGAAAACCATGTCCACGCTCACTCTCTCCGCACAATTGGAGACCGCGATTCGCCAGCACACCGCTCGCTACTACTCCGGCTGGCTTGTTTGTGACGACGTCCAATGCAACACCCGCACACGGCAAATGTCAGTTTACGGCCACCGCTGCTTAGGTCCCAAAGGGCTCGCCTACGGCTGCTCCGGCCGCATGACGTTCGAGTACTCGGAGAAGGCGCTTTACAACCAGCTCTTGTTCTTGCAAGGCATGTTCGACGTTGACAAGAGTCTTGAGAAGATGGCAAAGAACGTGGTGAAGAGCGAAGAAAATGAGAAGGTCAAGATTTTGGCGGGCATGAACAGGGAGCGGTTCACGATCTGCGCGGGTGTCGTCAAGGCATTCTTGGATAAGAGCGGATGGGGATGGGTTAGCATGGGTGGGCTTTTCGGATATGCGCTGAAGCAATTGGCGGCGTAGGTTTGGGTCACGGGCATCGGTGTGGCTTCTTTTTAATTTGTACTTAACGATGCTGCACTGGCAGTTACGCATAATGCATATGGTTTATCACGCCCTTTCCAGTACGTTCTCTGACCACTCAATCTATCAGCAGCTTCTCCGCTCTCATTCTCATGCATCCACCATCATACTGTCCTCTGAGTCACCATCGTTCTGGTCCGATTGACGCTCGGCTTCAGCCTTTCTAGCATCCATCTTGCTGCGGGGTCCCTCGACGCCGCTGCTTTCGCTCACCCAGTGGTCCGCATTCGAATTCCAAACCTCTCTCTTGAATGGAGGCTTCAAAAGATCCTCTTCACTAAACAGCTGCCCCAAGTCGTTCGGGAGGGGTTTAGCTGGCGGCTGGCCGTCCGCGGGAGTACCTGGAAGAACTATTAGAACAGGTAGTCTCGAAGTACAGCAGTGTCGAGTAACTTACAGATTTCGGGGTATTCGTATCGGGCCTTCATCAGATAGATCGTTGCCGAGAGGCTTTCGTCTGTGCCGTCGACACCTACGAAACCATTGACGATGTAGTGCGGTTTGTTGCCCTTTGATTTCCGCTTCTTGAACCCATCCTTCTCAAAGTCGCCATGGTCGTCGTGGAAGTCAGGGAATGGCCGGACACCGTTGCGCAAACGGCCAGCATCGTCACGGAGCGTGTTCGGTTCCGAGAGAGGTTTCTCGCTCTGATACAGGTCTACGTGGAGCCGGGGTAGCTCAACATCAGCCTCCACATAGAACCGCATAGGCAATAGGCCTTCGGACTTGAAGCCAAGCTTGCTATAGCTCGTCATTTGGATGAAACGATCGTGCACAACTTCGACTCTGGAGTTGTACACAGACTTCTGGATGCGCCCTGATACAGACTGCGCTTCGGTATGGATCTTCGGATCGTAGATTTCTGTACGGGCGATGTAGAAGTAAGCTCTCGGTGGGAGGACATCTTTCTTGAAGTAATGCTGCTTCAAAGTACCTTGCGCGCAGTGAGAGGCATCACTCTCATGTGCAGCAATGGGGATGCCGTGATCACGGAGCACGTCTTCCATCCCGGCGCGGAACAAGTCGCTACCTGTGCCGGCACCTGTGAATGCAGCGCATGCATAGTCGATTTTGCCACGCGGGCGTGAAAGATGAGTAGCCAAGAGCTTCTTTGCTTCACCTATCCATGTGTCGTACCACGCCATAATATCATTGCGTGGCAGGTCAATAAGCAGCTGGTGCATAAGGCCAGGTCTCGTCGTGCCGTGGCTGCTTTTAACGCATATGTTGAAGCTCTGATCGCGGCTTTCGTCGATTTCTGTCTTGATGATGTCGAACTTGTCGGACAACTGGCGATGAAGCTCACGCCTCGTGATACCGAGTAGCGCACAAACCTGTTCGACACTGCCATCTCTTTCGATTTCCTGACAATTACCTCTGAGGACCCATTTCCAGAAGAGGTCATTTAGGAAGTGCGACCCGAAAGGTCCACCTGAGCACTTTTCGACTTGTTGGAGCTGCATTTCGCGATATTGGGTCGCTATGCGCATAAGAAGAATCGAGGCAATATCAAACGTGCCCTTGCCGCAGTCCATGTTGAGTACGCTCTGTCCTTCCTTGATGCATCTGTTCTTCACCAGATCAAACATGATGATGGTAGCGCCACACAGAGGTTCCGAGCGAAGCTCAACTCTCGGCTTATCGATCTTGTCCTTCTCGGCCTCTTGCACTGCTCTAAGGATTGTGCCGTATTGCTTGTCACCCCACATTACTGGAACACTGATCTGCAGTTCGAGTTGGATTTCGTCCCAGTATGCGTCATCTCTACCTTCGTTGAAGTTGGGCGCCTTATACAGATTGCGGATGTCCTGGAACATAGCCTTGAAGAAATCTGTCAGGAAGTCCTGGTACGCAGCATCGTCTTTCAGTGCGTGCAAAAGCTCCCCGATGTGAATGACTTCTTCATAGTCCTTGAAGTGGGGATGCGCGAAAAGTTTCCAGGATTCCATGACTTTGTGGAGTATCTCATGGTATTCGGGCTTGTGGCGATAGTCATCGAGCAATTTTTTGATGGCAGACCTGCCATAGGTGATGGTGCCGTCTTCATGGTAAATTGCGATCTGCTTGACACCGGTACCGCGATGTTTGTCTTTGAAGTGTAGCAATCTGCTCTCGCCATCGATAACGACGGTCCCGGCAGGCACATGCTGCCCTACAACGCATAATTTTCCTGTGCCAAGGTCTATTCCAAGGCGGAGGATGCCCTTTTTTGAGCGCGGGCTCTTCGAGCGCGGGCTCCGCGAGCGCGTTCTCCATGAGCGTGCCATGCTTGATTGTGTGTTCAAGGCTTGCTACGCGGCGTTGTAGAAGATATTGTTGCAACTTGGGGTAGCGGAATGTTTCAAAGGTTCAATATCGAGCGTCGAGCGTTTGGGCGCGGCGGAGCGTGGCGTGGCGTGGCGTAGCGTAGCTGCAAAAGCAGAAGTGTTTAGGAGACGAATTGCAAAGTTGTTGCCTCGAGTAGTCGCGGCGCAATGCGTTGGTAATTCGCGGGCAGATTGCTGCGAGATCTCGATGTCAAAAGCTCGGCGTGATGAGTTGAGCTGTAGCGGCGTGACAAAATCGCAAACGAAGTGCTAATCGATGTGCTGCAGGATGTCGAACCTTGGAAGGCTGTCTTGAACAGTCGAGTTGCGATAGCGCAGCAATGTTGCAGAGGGCCAGTTGCTCGTGCTCACATGATGATGTCTTGGATCTGGGCAGTCTGATCAAGGGTGTCGAGTCTGGTCAGTGGAAGATAAAGAAATGACTGAAGGGGTGGTGGTACTGTGACAGCGTTTGCAAGGCTTCTTCACAGGTGCGATGCAGCACGTGCATGAGCTTAGCGAGACGTTCGTTTGTGACGCGCGATACCTGAAGCATTCACCGTCACTGATTCTCCTAAAAGCAAAGGCTGAAAGCGAAGTGAAGGCTGAATTCGGAATGGGGCTTTGGCGATGCTTAACCAGCCTGTGTAAAAGATGAAGTGCTCAGTACCGCTCCGATGAAGTTCACGATCCATGAGTACCTAAAAAAAATTGCTTTCACCGTCGCTTATGGGTATGAATGAAGTTGGCTTCATTCTCCTGGCTTTGGAGTTGCTATATCTCCGCATCTGCGAGTGAATTTGAGAGAAAGCGAAGTATGGTAGATGAACTTGACATGTGAACATGAGACTAGAATTTGCCTTCTTACATATTGGCGGGAATCGCATTCCCGCCCAAATGCGGACTCACGTCCTATACCATCCGCCCCCCTACTGTGTCACCTGCATGCTTCCAGCAGGATGTCTTGCATAGTAATCAGGGCAGTCAGCCGCATGGATAGGTCCGCGTTAAGTAGCAAGACAAACGACGCCTCGAAACATGTTCAGTGTGGTGTGGTGGGATGGCAATGTGCAAACAAGGCGGTGGCGGATAGAGGCGTGAAGTGCAGGTGCTGGTGCCAAGAGCGGAAGTTTGCAGCGGCCTCCCTCGCAGTAGGCAAACACACCTCACTTCGTGGTGGTTCGCAGACGCCCCGCCGTCGCGCGCACTCTACGAAACAACCTACGAAATAACAACATGAGGCTCGAGCGATTGCGACTATAGTCGTCTCATCAACGCTTTAATCCAGGCAAATAGAGACCTACATCAATGAGGTAAACCTTCACTCATCGCATCACATCTCACCTGTTTCAGATTGGACTCAGAACAAGCATTCACATTCACATTCACATGCACGCACGAGCCACAGAAGCTCAGACTGTAAGCTTATCGAGGCACTCATAAAGGCAGTCTACCGATCGCTCCTTCCTCAAGAGCCGCGCTTGCCCTCATACCTTAAGTCATTCCGCTTTACCGTACCGTCTTCAATCACAGAGCTTTGTAATATCTCCAATCTACAGCAGTGACGCTCGCAACGAGCATAGATCAGACAGCAAGACTGCGTACCCAGCCTCGACCACACCGTTAATCCTCCACCACTTTCGACTCGGCTTTAATTTGAACTTCACTACGCCATTTGCAGTGCCGACCTCTTTTCCAACAAATTCTCAGCGCTGCTCAGGACTTTCTACGCTACTTGCAGCGCTAAGTTCTTTTCCAACAAACACTCAAGGCTGCTTAGGACTTTTGTAAACAATCATGGCCATCTCATACAAAAACAGGTTGCCCAAGCTATGCTGTTCATTATCGACCACACGACAAAATGTCCTCGAGGCCGGGACCGGCGTACGTTCCAAATCGAAGCTATTGATAAGCATCTGACGCAGCACACATACTACTACCAGAAAGTAGGAAAAGGACCAGACGAGCGAGAGCGAGTCACCGCCGAATGGATGCGAGTCTCTATGGGAAGGGTCATGAGAGCTCGTACTATTCCGGATGCTTTTATCAAGCAAGATGGAGAAGACTTTGTTGATATCCTTTTCCGACTAGGAAGCAGCATGATTACCCCAGAGTACAAGAAACAATGCGGCTACGATCGAAAAAATTTTCCTGAAACAGCCCTCCCTCGGTATGAAGAAGAGGAGCAGGAGGACGAAGAAGAAGAGGAAGAAGGAGAAGGAGAAGAGGCGGAGATCAGCTTGACTGGGAATTCTAGCAGAGAGAACATTACCGCAAGCAATGTTGCCGCAAAGGAAGACGCAACCGAAGAGCTAATGAGTGCAAGCGGCGGCATGAAACTTCACTACAACGAGTCTGACTCCCAACCTGATTCCCAGAACGAAGATAGCGTACAGGTGGCTCCCCGGTTGCGCTCACGTGGAAAGAGAAGACTTGGAGCCGCTGAAATTACCCCCGTTACCATTACAGGACACACACGAGCTTCCCACGACATGAGCGGCTCCGATATTCGCCGCCCGACGCCAGAGGAGTTCACTTCACCGGCCCAACAGACAGAAAGCCCGATCGTAGCTGTAGCAGGACAAAAGATGCCTCAGCTTTCCCCAGCCAACGTCGAGCTCATTACAGACACAGGCGAGAGTCGCAAGAAGCTGCGTATTAAGGGGCCGCGTGACACATCACCTTTAGAGACGATTCAGGTTGACGGTACAAGGCCAAGGTCAAGCGCAGTGATGGAACCCACTGCCGTCCGTACCGCCCACAATGTTCCTACGATGCTTGCAGAATCACCACCTACCGGAAACTCCTCCGACTCGCCTCGCGAACGCCAGCAAGCCCAAGCGTCAGTCAATTACGAAGATCACCACCAGGAGGAGTCAGAGCGCGAGCGCCAGCAGGCCCAACGGTTGGTCAATCATCGAGTCCACCCCCAGGAAGAAGACTCAGGTCTCAAACGCCAGGAAGCCCAATCGCCAGTCGACTATGAACTTCACCACTTGGAGCAAGAGCTTGAGACGGTGAAGAATGATTTGCACAAGCTGACGATTAGATTGCTCCGCGCAGTCGGGCGTGCTGATACGGGCCCTTGCACCTTAGACCCCAACCCATCAGATCAGGCAATTAATCTCTTCAAGAGATGCTGGGGATCAGAGTGGCAGGAAGTGCGGTACCGCCTCACCACAGCATGCGTTTTTACAGCTACCGAAGTTACAATGGCTCTGTTCTCCGGCTTTCTCCATGACCATGTACTCGATCAACACCCATCGGTCCAGAAGATCCAGGAGAAGTTGTCTGAGATACCAGGCACTACACGAAAAGTGTTCCTCAAACTCTTGCAAGGGGAAGGCAAAGTCTACTTCGATCAATCTGTCCTTGACACCGACACCGAAGAGGCTCGCGAACGCCTCGCACAAGACAAAGATCTTCTAGACGCACAGCTCAAGCTCGAAGCCAAAACCCACGCAGCACAGCTCTGGCCGATCGTCCTTCCACACCTTCGCGAATTACGCATCCATCTAAGAGGTCTTGGTCGAGCTTCAGAGGAGTCTAAACAAGTCTGGCACGATATCTTCGAGCCTGCGATGACAGCCATCATCGTCAAAGCGCTGTTCCACAGGCTCAGACTCCACGAAAGAGGCTGCAAGTACGTCTACACATGGCCTAGCAACAACGAATCCTACGAGCCTCACAGCATGCAGATCGAAGGCGGCCTCGCCGCCCCTATCCCAGGTGTCGCTTTTCCGAAAGAGCGTGTCCTATTCGCTGTCTTTCCTGGCTTGAAAGTGGAAGTTGATGGGTCCGACGGGCTGCCCAAGTGGGACTTTGCTTTCACCGCCGCGGTGAAGATTCAGCAGGGTTGAGCGTGGAGCGTGGGTGATTCCGATCTTGACGGGCTCGTTAAGAAGAGGTTCAGTATTGAGCGACGTGCATGAGGTTCCTACAAGATGAGCATGCATGATGTCCGCAGGCCGGGGGTGGAAGTCAACGGGTGTGACGGGCTTGGAGTGGGACTTCATATTCAACACTGCGGCGAGGATTCAGCAGGGATCAAGCGCACGATGAGGAGGCATGTTGCTCCGGGCGAGTGGCCTTTCTTGCTCATTGTGTCATATCAGGTGATGCGAGCTTTCAGTAGATGACCGGTAGAAGACAAACTAACAAATAAACCCCTCAATGTATACCTCCCTCATTCCTGAGTTGCGACTCATGATGCACCTTGATAAACCGTGTCCTTCCTCCTCGCTCAAGATGCAGATACGTTGTGCGCTTTCGGTGGAAAATGGGGAAATCCAGGCTGCCGTCCGCCACTTGGCAATTAGCAGGCTGAAGCTTTGGTGATGTTGTCAGATATTGAAAAAAAAAAATGGAGACGAAAATGATTCATATGAGAGGTGTACGCGGGATGCAGACTTATGAATTATGAAGGTTCAGTGATCAAGCACGATTGCATCGTAAATACGAATGAGAGCTAGAGCCACAAGAATCCTGGTTGGACGCACCTATATTATTCCTGCCAGGAACGACAGCAGAATTAGTGCCATATCATCATTTTGATCGCCATCATAGAAGCGCTATGACAAACGCTCCTCTTCCGCGATTCAGGCATCCTCACTAGTCGCCAACGCCACCATGCTGTACTCGATACTGCCGTCAGCCATCTTGATGTATTTCCCAACGCCCATCTCCAGCGCCTTCTCGCTCATCAGGTCGTCGCCTTCAGGAAGCAAGCCGTGGTCGAGCGGACCGTCCCAGTTGCCGTTGCACTCGTACAGGTGACCATCCCTGCCCTTCACGAAAGCCAATTAGTGGAAGCCAACACCTTCGTCCGAGCGGGGGGCGTAGGAGTCGCCTTTCACCGCGGCGGCCATGTGTGCGTGCTCCAGTTCGAGAGAGTTATAGAGAACGTCTGCGCGCGGGCCGGGCTTGAGAGGGATGGCTTGCTGGAGGAGCTTGTCCATCAGCGAGCCGGGCTGGATGTACTGTCTAGCTGTGCCGTTACTGACGCAGTGAAGGAGAGCAATGAGACCGCACGCATTGCCGATAGTCTGCGGATACCACACTACTGGCTCAGCGTCGCCGCTGCCGGCGTAGGTCAGGTCTTGAACTGGGACATCGTTGCGAGCGTTGGCATGAAGCTTGTAGTAGACGTCGGAGGGCGCGATGAAGATGATGCTGTGTACTGGACGTGGGATGAAGGATGTCAGCTCCGGGTCGAGGCTGTAGATGTCGTAGAAGCCGAGCTTGGAGGAGACGCCCAGGGAGTGGATGAGGTGAGTGAAGACTTCTGGGTTGTTTTCGAGAGGGACGACGACTTTTTTGCCTTCCGTATCGAATGTGACGCCGGGGGCGTGGTCGGTATGTTCTGAGGCCATGCTGAGCGTCGACCTGGGTGTGGTAGTGTTGATCGCTGCTGGTGAGGTGGATTTGGCAAATGGAGTTTGTTTGTAGCAGACTGTTTACTTGCGACCTACCTTGAGCTTATGTCATGCGCGTAGCTGTAGCTAAAGTGACTGCAGCTGTGACCGCAGGGCGCGTTCGACGACATGTGACTGCGCATCAACGAAGCTGTTGTGCAAGTAAGCATGCAGGAACGCCTCAGCGGTGGAATGCCTTGCGGCCTTATACCACACGGGTGCCTGAGACCAGGCGGACAATAGCAACGTCCATTGGAATGGGAAGGCAGTCAAGCTAGACGGCCATTACTCAAGCAGCGGAATCAATTCATCATCAAGATAAGAATGCGGAGTGAAGAGTGCTAATATATACCTCTTACGTGAAAAGACACGACAACGAGGGCCAGTGGGATTCATTACGACGATGACGCCGAGATAGGAAGCTCTATCATGGCGCTGTGGAGGATAAGAGCAAGATCTGGAGAGGCAGACCCCTCGGACCCCTAGTGTGGCACGCACAGACGATTGAGCCATCAGTAGCCGCGGGCGTTGTGCGGCTGTCGATGACAGGGCGCGGTTTAAGTGGGTAAGCGTGTCGCTCGCCGAGTGGAAGTGGGTTTGATAGACGGATTAGGTGAACATATCACGCAGCGATACCACAGACATGCTGCGGCTCGGCGACTTGGGTGCTGCGGCTATGTGCTCGGGAAGGCATCCGGCCGGCGATCATTTAGTCAAAGGCGTGTCTTGTTGCTCGGAACTCTGTTTGCTCTTTTCTACAATTCTCCTCCATACATCTTCCGATACCTGAGTACACTTCCTTCCCTGGCCTGACGCGATCACCGTCACCCAGAGCTTGAGCGATCGCAATTGCGGGTACAACGCGAGCTCGAGTTGTGTCGCATAGAGCTTTCGCATTCCTACATCCGTCGCCGGAGCTCCCCTCCTCGACTGCATTGAGCCTCTCGTGCACAGCATGAGCGCCTCAACTGTCGCCCTGCGCCTGCGCGCGCAGTGGCTGGCCACACGCCGTCCTCTCTCGCCGCGCTGCGTCCTGCTCAACCGTCCTGTCGCAAGAGCACAGCCATTCTCTAGCACGGTCGCCAGGCCTTTCTATGCCACCACCACCGACGACACTCGCGGCAGCGATCCCAAGATCGACAATGAGTCCATTTTCACCCCTCTCGACACATTCCCTCGCCGCCACATTGGCCCAAACTCGGTGTCCTCCGAGGCCATGCTCAAGGCATTGGACCCGCCAACCAAGAGCTTGGATGACTTCGTCAGGTCGGTTCTGCCCGCTGACATTCTCTCGAGCAAGAACCTGAAGGTTGAGGGTCCCAAGCTCGAGTCTGGCTCTATGGCGACCAGCGAAGGTGGCTATTCCGAGAGCCAGCTGATCACCCGCTTGCGCGAGATCGCTAGCGAGAACAAGGTCTACAAGAGCTACATTGGCTGTGGATACTCAGGAACGAGGACACCCGAAGCGATCAAGCGTAACATCCTTGAGAACCCTGGGTGGTACACCAGCTACACCCCGTACCAGCCTGAGATCAGTCAGGGCAGGTTGGAGTCTCTGCTGAACTTCCAGACTATGGTTTCGGACCTGACCGGCCTTGGGTACTCCAACGCCTCAGTCCTGGACGAGGCCACAGCTGCCGCCGAAGCCATGACTCTGTCCGTCAACGCGCTCCCCATGGCCAGACAGAAGCGTGCGAAGAAGGTCTTCCTCGTGTCGCACCTTTGCCACCCTCAGACCATCGCAGTCCTTGAGAGCAGAGCGCAGGGATTCGGTATCACCGTTGAGGTCACCGACATCTTGAAGAACAACTCCGAGCGCGTTGACGCTGTCGGTGAGGATCTCGTTGGTGTCCTCGCACAGTACCCCGACACTTACGGCGGCGTGGAGGACTATAAGGGCCTCGCAGACAAGGTACACAAGCTCAAGGGCACGCTCTCTGTTGGAACTGATTTGCTGGCACTCACCCTGCTCACACCTCCTGGCGAGTTTGGCGCCGATGTTGCGTTTGGTAACGCACAGCGTTTCGGTGTACCTTTCGGTTTCGGTGGCCCTCACGCGGCATTCTTCGCTGTGAGCGACGCATACAAGAGAAAGATCCCTGGTCGCATCATTGGGTTGTCCAAGGACAGGCTCGGCGACAACGCCGCCCGTCTTGCGCTTCAGACTCGCGAGCAACACATTAGGCGTGAGAAGGCCACCAGCAACATCTGCACTGCACAGGCGCTGCTTGCGAACATGTCTGCCATGTATGCCGTTTACCACGGACCCGCAGGTCTCAAGCGCATCGCAGAGAAGGTCGCCAAGATGACGCAGGTTGTTGCCGCCGGTCTGGAGAAGGCTGGCCTTGAGGTCCGCAAGCCCGTGGCGTTCGACACCGTTGTTGTCAAGAAGAAGGACGCTCCGGCTTTCGCTGCCAAAGCCGCCCAGCTTTTCCTCACCAACTTCAGAGTGATCGACGATGACCACATTGGCATTTCTCTCGACGAGACCGTTGGCAAGAAGCAGGTCGAAGAGATCTTGCGTGCATTCTCCACCGATAACGTCGATGTTGATGAGCTCGCTGCGAACATCGGTAACGTGCCTGCTGTTCCAGAATCGCTCAAGCGTACCTCCGAGTACCTCACTCACCCAGTCTTCAACACTTACCACTCGGAGACAGAACTGATGCGCTACATGTATCACCTTCAGTCCAAGGACCTTTCTCTCGTCCACTCTATGATCCCTCTTGGTTCGTGCACAATGAAGCTCAACGCGGCCACCGAGATGGCGCCCATCACCTGGCCCGAATTCTCCAACATCCACCCATTCGCACCGCCCGAGCAGTCTAAGGGATACGCAGAGTTGATCACTGAGCTCGAGGCCGATCTCTCCGAGATCACCGGTTTCCACTCTGTTTCTCTTCAGCCCAACTCTGGTGCGCAGGGTGAGTTTGCCGGCCTCCGTGTCATTCGCAAGTATCTCGAGCAGCAGCCTGGCAAGAAGCGCGACATTTGTTTGATTCCTGTTTCCGCCCACGGTACCAACCCCGCCAGTGCCGCCATGGCTGGTATGCGTGTTGTCACCATCAAGTGCGACGCCCACACCGGAAACCTCGACATGGCCGATCTGAAGGCCAAGTGCGAGAAGCACAGCGAAGAGCTCGGAGCGTTCATGGTCACATACCCCAGCACCTTTGGTGTCTTTGAGCCGCAGGTCAAGGAGGCTTGCAGAGTCGTCCACGAGCACGGTGGTCAAGTTTACATGGATGGAGCCAACATGAACGCACAGATCGGTCTTTGCTCGCCTGGTGAGATTGGTGCCGACGTCTGCCATCTCAACCTGCACAAGACCTTCTGTATCCCTCACGGAGGCGGTGGACCCGGTGTTGGACCCATTGGTGTTGCAGAGCACCTGGCACCTTTCCTGCCTGGCCACCCGCTCGTCGCCAATGTTGGTGGCGAGAAGGGCATCGCTCCCATCTCTGGAGCACCTTGGGGATCTGCCAGTATTCTTCCCATCAGCTGGTCATACATCAAGATGATGGGAGCTCGAGGTCTCACTCACGCAACCAAGATCACTCTGCTCAACGCGAACTACATCCTCTCCCGCCTGAAGCCCCACTACGACATTCTTTACACCAACGAGAACGGCCGTTGCGCGCACGAGTTCATCCTCGATGCCCGCAAGTTCAAGGAATCCGCAGGTATCGAAGTCATCGACATCGCCAAGCGCCTGCAGGACTACGGCTTCCACGCACCGACCATGAGTTGGCCTGTAGCCAACACCCTGATGATCGAGCCCACGGAGTCTGAGAGCAAGGCCGAGCTCGACCGCTTCTGCGATGCCCTCATTTCCATCCGCAAGGAGATCGCCGCCATCGAGTCTGGCGAGCAGCCGAGAGATGGCAACGCGTTGAAGATGTCGCCTCACACCATGAAGGACCTCATTGTCGGCGAGTGGGACCGCAGCTACTCCCGCGAGAAGGCTGCGTACCCATTGCCGTGGCTGAAGGAGAAGAAGTTCTGGCCCACCGTCACCAGACTTGACGACGCCTACGGTGACATGAACCTCTTCTGCAGGTAAGTTCTCCAACTCAGAACTCAACTTACACGTGTTCATACTAACCACCCCTCACAGCTGCGCTCCTCCCGAAGACACCGTCGGCGACATGACCGGAAAGGACGCCCCCATGCCCACGTAGGAAAAGACAAATGCTTAGGACATACGATTTGGAACGCCGGAGAATACGACACAGGCGGGCACAGCAATGCATTCAACATTCAAACAAGCGTTCAAGCACGGCGTTACTGGCGGGTATGGGATTCATCTTGCAGCCAGCCCAAACATATACGCAACGGGCTCGGTGGCGATGGGGATGGATTGGACATTGAAATGAAATATTCAACATGGGCAAGTCCGGGTTTTTGGATCGATAGATTACAGAGTCTCGGCAACGACAAATCAGAATTTTTATGACGTTCATATTAGCGTCTTTTGAGATTTCGTTCATGGTGTATGCGTACTGAGGCGTATCGACTTCAAAACTATTACGAGCTGCTCCTGCTTCTCGAATTGTGGAATATCGTCGAACTCCCTCTTCCCGGCTAATGCAAGACCTGCTTCGCTTGACATCTGTTGTTGCAATGCCCACTGCCCAGCAACTGAAAGCATAGCACCTACCCTACGCCACGCCACGCCTGTAACGTGCTCATATGCTATTAGATACAGGTACATCGTAATCCATCCCGTAGTTCGTCGGCACGGTCTCCCGCCCAGGGAAAAGAAGAAGAAGAAGAAGAAGAAGAAGAAGAAAAAGGTGTTCAACAAGCCTCTGCCTCGATCTTAATCCTCGTCAATTTCTCTCGTGGCGATCGTCTGCGAGGTGACAACGAAGCAGCCTTTTGGATACTGATGCATTCTTCGTTGGTCTTGATGTTATTGTGGGTGGTGTGCGAGTCTTTGAAGATGACTTTGGGGAGGGTTTGCAGCGCTTTGACGACTTCTAAGATTGTTGCGTCGTCGTGGACTATCAGCAACTCCAGGCTGGGATGGAGTCGAGGTGTTAGTGCTAGTACGGACAGGTACATGCCTCGTAGAAGCTGCGAGTGCATGGTCCGGGGCGGGACGATCGTGATTTCTGTGAGGGCGGGTAACGAGCGGAAAGCGGTGTCGAAGCGTGAGAGTTCGTTCTCGTACATCGACCATGCTGACGGAGGTCTTTGGTCTGAGTTGTATGAATGTGATGGCTCGACGTCGGTGAGTTGGAGGGTGAGGTGGCGGACTTGTTTGAGATGTTGGCTACGCGATCGATCGATCCAGTCGAAGAGTTTGGCTTGTGAGCAGAGCTTGACCGGACGTTGGTAGAGGAGTGGTTGGGCTTCCATGTTTAGTTGATGGCACGTCCTGAGAAGTGATGTGGGTGTCGGTGTGTCGAGGAGGGCGAAGAGGCAGATGACTTCTCGCAGCTCGCGAGGGAGCTGGAGGAATAGGGAGGCCACGATGATGGTTTGATATGTTACGCTGTTGGCCAAGTGAAGTGCGAGGTTAGGGTCGCGGAGGTGTTCGGGTAAAGCAATGACAGGTGCTGTGTGTTGTCGAAGGATCAAGAGTCGGTGATGGCCGGTCGAGGCCAAAAGGGTGGCCGTATATCTGCTCGGCCTTTTCAATCAGAATCTGCTTCCTCTTCCCCACGACGAAGCGAAGTGATTCGTATGCAGGTACTATCATCAGTTAGCGGGCCCCAGAAAGTCAACGTTTGTTAGCTAGCCTTCTTGCCTGCAGATATATCAAATAGTTATTTCGTAGACCCAGTCCCACTTTTTAGGGTCTGCCCACGTCCATTAACGAGCATCGAGTATGGTATTGACACTCGTGTTTCGCAGTGATATCATTTGGGCTTGATGGCTGCCACGGCATCGCCAATGCGAGGAAGCCTCGCTACGCGGGTGAGCCGACGTGGCTTCCTGTCCGCCGTCCAGTACAACGGTCGTCAGTGGCCACGCGAGCGAACAGGCATTGTTGTGTGCGGGAGTGGCATGGGCCCGAGTATGGCTGGCACCAGTCATAGCTCGAGACGATTCTCGGAGTGAGCCGAATGGGGTGTTCGTGGGGTCCAAAGTGGCCCCATTAGACGTAGGCATCTCGGTACTGCGTCAGACTACGCTGAGGCGCCATTTGGTGACGAAGAAGCGCGAGCTGGCGTCCCATACAGCCACGGCAATGTCTGACCGGGACGCATCAGCCACGGCATGCCATGGCCATGTGAAGGCCCTGCGGGCGGTCTGCCACGCACGCGCGAAAGTGGGCGCTGTGCAGTGGTGCGGGTTATAGTCGAGAGTCTAGGAAGCACCACATACGAGTCGGTGATATAGGTTCCAAGGATCGCAAGATAGCCTTCCCGAACAAGTCCGCTGCGTGCCGGCCGAGGCTTTACGCCATGACTAGCGTATAGAAGAAGATGTATATTTGACCAATAGCAGAAGGATCATTAACCTACGCGAGCGAGCGTGCTGGGAGAACTGCGAGTGCATGGTTCGGGCGTCGTCCTCCGTCTGTAGCGACGAGAGCAGGCGAGATTGGGCAGAGACGCAGGAGACGCAGGAGAACGTGTTCGCTGCAGCCGGCGGTGCAACACCCAGACCTGGTTAGATGTGGGCTGAATGAAGTAGCAGTGACTTTGCTCAGGCGGGTCGACTGGAGAGAAAGAGATGCGAGGGCTCCACCTTTGTCAGATCGCTGGATCTCGCGCTAGTTCTAGCCGACTTCATGCTTTCGACATCACACCACAGGAATCCGATCACACTCCCTCCTTGTGCTCGATTTCCGCGAACATCTCATTCAAAGAATGCGGCTTGCAAGAAGCGCGCACTTCATCCCACTCTGTCAACCGAAACTTACACTCAAACAAGACTCGCCTACAATCAAGATCGAAGACCTGCCGCGTCGCAGTCTCGACCGAGCTATTCCGGCGCGCGCAAGATAGCTCAAAACCAACCTGATACTCGACCCATAGGTCGCTACCCGCCCCTCTTGGCCCAAGTCAGAGCCCGGCGCCCTCTCAAACCGGCTCCAGCAGTCCTGAATCGAGACGTGAAGTCCGGCAGCTGTCTCATGCCCATGCTGTGCTCCTTCATGCACCCGCACCGTCGATCCTCGCGTGCGAGCCACGAGGCCGGACGCATCGCGCTCGGGTACAGCATACATCGTACCACCTATGTTCTCGGAACCCTGCATGTCAAATCAAGGTACCGTAACAACTTCGACGCAGCAATGAGGCACACAGAGCTGCCAGGTAAGCCTTGCTGTTGTGGCCAGCCGTCTGGCGCCTAAGATAAGTCATCGCAGCCTTGCAAGGCCCTGAATCGGGATGTTAGCGAGACTGCACATGCCAACCCGCATCATGACATATCATATCATGCCATGCCGCCATAGCATGACGGAGCTGGCTGGCTGGCTAGCTCAGTGCTTTCTCTCAAGCCACCGATTCTCGCTACGGCGCGAGGATGATTGATAATGACAGTTTTCTATCTATATGTCTTGACCAAATCAGGCGTGCCGTGCGTGCATGGACTAGGATTGACAAACCGCCCGCACGTGTCGCGCACATGGCCTGAGCAAGGAATCTGCCGAGCAAGCGTTCGCGCAGTGCAACCGCTAATCTCTTCCTACCCTCCACTGCATGACATTATTGCGTCAAGGCGTACCGTCCTTTCGCACCCAAGGGCCAAGGCTAGCTAAAGAAACTCGCTAACGGAGTGAGGCTTGCGCTACTTCCCGCCCGCTACTGATCTCGCTCACAGGCTGTCTTGGAGCATTTGTCACACCTCATGGATTGTTCGATGTTCTCTTGAGGCGTCCGGCACCAGCTGCTCATTCTATTTTGCTCTGATGTGGCTTGATCCGCTTCCAAGGCCGCGTGCTGCGAGACATGCAAGCCACGAGGCCGCTTCGACGAAGCTTCTACGGGGCCGGGGAACGCCCCATTAGGGCAAGTAATAGCCAGCCCTATCTCTCCTTACACAGAGGTAGGCCCTAGGCGTAATCAGGATCAGGTACCTGTTCAGCTGCTGGAAGGCTCCTGTCAACATCAGATCAGCTTGTCGATGACACAATGACACAGAGCGAGACAATCAGAAAGACTAGGTAAGTGCTCAAGAAGAAGGCGTTTCGACCGTCATTTACAAGTCTGTAGGTACTTTATATTGTAGCGTTGAAGTAAAGAAAATCGACCTTTTTTAGAAAGTGTTGGTCGAACCCTTTTCCGCCGTCCCGGGATATTAACGCCCTGCCAAATGCATCGCAGCAAAAGCAACAAAATTAGTGCACCACCCTCGCCACCATCTTCAGCCACCTCTAGGTTTATCTTTCCAGATCAATTCCTCTAAGCCTTGACGGGCTTCCTGCCGACCATCAGGTACATGGGAGTGAAAAGCTTCTCCTTACCACCAGCGACAAGAGCGTCAGCGGCGACAGCCAGCGAGTCGGCGGTCTTCTGGGTACCCTTGGGCGCAAGACCAATGGTCTCAAGAGCACCGACAAACCTGTGCGCGGCGCCACGGCCGATGTGGGTCATGCGGACGAGCGTGGGGAAGTCCCAGATGCTCTGCATGTACTTGAGCTGACCGCTCAAAGGCCAGTACCAGGGAAGCTCGTCATCGCGGTCCGCCAGGTCCTCGTTGACCTCGAGTTCGAAGCCAGCGGTCTTCATCGCATCAACGGCAACAGAGATCTTCTCCATGTTGCTAATACCGTCACCAAGCTCGATTCCGAGACGAATCTCGCGGTGGTGGGGGTTGTCGTTGTCGTATTTCTCGGTCATCAGCCACTCGTACACGCCGAAGACGCCGCCGGGCTTGAGCACGCGGAAGATCTCGCTGTAGATTCCTTCAAGGCTGGGAGCGTGGACGGTGGCCTCGATGGCGTAGACGGCGTCGAAGCTGTTGTCCGGGAACTGCATCTGCATGAAGTCGCCCTTGGCGAAGGAGATCTGCTTGTCGAGACCCTCCTTCTTGGCGTACATGGTGCCGCGCTCGATCTGGTAGTCGTTGTTGTTGAAGCCGACGACGTTGCAGCCGGTGAACTTGGCGATTTCGCGCGCAGGGCCACCGACACCGCAGCCGACGTCCAGCACGTTCATGTTCTCCTTCAAACCCATCTTGAGTGCGAGGTAGTGCTCGTGGCGGGCGGTGGCCTGCTTGAAGGCCTCGCCCTTGCTGTAGCGGGAGAAGTGGAAGGACTGGCCCCAGCCGTACTCGTACAGGTCGGTGGCCAGGTTGTAGTAGTGTCTGGTGAGGGTTGCGTATTCGTCACGGCGGCTCTTGCGGATCTCGTCGGTCTCATCGCCAGCGGCCTTGTTGTCCCAGTGCTTGAAGTACTCGTCGACAGCCTCCTTCTGCGCCTCCTTGTTCTTGCCGAGGATGTTCCTGTAGTAGTTGGAGTCCTGGCCGGTCTTGCCGTGGAGGGCGTTCTTGAAGTCGGCATCACGCTGCAGGTCCTGCGCTTCGAGGGCGGTGGGGGGAGCCATTGTTGCTAGGCTGTGTGTGTATGTATGGTATGCCGTTGAAGGCAAAGGGTGGGAGAAAGTTGAGTAGGTAGAGAAGTGAAGAAGACGGTAAGCAGGAATGTGAGGGTTTGTGAGGGTGTGTGAAGAGGGGCAGGGCGGTCAATGGGACAACAGATGTTTATGTGACCTAGGGGCAAATTATGGTCTGATCTGGGGAATTTTGGTTGAACAGACCACCGCGCCGCCACACCAGGGCACAGGAACAGGTTAGCGCGGGCCAGGGTCTTGGGAAGGTCGCTATACGAGATGAACGAGGGAGGATGGGATCTTGAAGACGATGGGACAGATATGCGCTGTGAGTTGTCCAGCCCGAGACCTCTCGGACGAGACCAGCGCACTGCAAGGTATGTATCAGATGATCTCCTGTACCTTGTTCTGAAGAGGCTCCTTCATACACAGGAGTGCGAGTGCAATCTCAAGGCATTCCCTAGCGTCGTTCTACCAATCTTTGAAGCGCGCCCGAGGACGCCGTTCCGAGGCTGGCACGTGATTGAGGCTGGCTACTGGCTGACTTTACATGTGATGTCAGCTTGGCAGGCGCAGCCCGAGACTGGAGGTTCGAGAAGGAATTGTACAGACCGCGAGCTTACCGATCAACGCGCCACATTACATCCTGCACGCCTGCGTAACTTGCCCATCCACGACCAGCACATTCTGCGCAAATAGTTTAAAGGCAACACAAGACTGCTGGAAATCAGATCGCGCACCCGCGCATCACCACCTCAAACATGCCGCCTCAAATCAAGCAAGACCTGAACAGGTCCGGCTGGGAAACCACCGACATGCCTTCAGTCTGCGAGCGCTGCCTGCCCGACAACCCCTACGTCCAGATGCTCAAGGAAGACTACGGCGCCGAATGCAAGCTCTGCACGCGACCTTTCACCATCTTCCGCTGGAAAGCCGACCGCACCGCACGCCAAAAGCGCACCGGAATCTGCCTCACTTGCGCGCGCCTGAAGAACTGCTGCCAGTGCTGCATGCTGGATTTGAGCTTTGGACTGCCTATCACCATCAGAGATGCGGCGTTGAAGATGGTTGCTCCTGGGCCGCAGAGTGATGTTAACCGCGAGTACTTCGCGCAGAATAACGAGAGGGAGATTGAGGAGGGCAGAGGTTTGGAGGGCTATGAGCAGACAGACGAGAAGGCGAGGGACCTGTTGAGGAGACTGGCGGCTTCGGAGCCGTACTACAAGAAACAGAGAAGGCTGGAGCAGGAGGGTGAAGGACAGAAGATGCTGGAGGGTGGTGAGAGCTCAGAGGGAGGATCAAAGTTTGGTCCCATCAGGACGGCAGACACGAAGAAGTCGGCATATGGATCTGCGTACGCGACCGGGAAAAGCACCGCAGCAGCAGCAGGACGTGGCGGCAAAGCAGGCTCAAGGACCGGACGACCATTCCCAAGTGCAGCTGCTCTGCCTCCCAAGGCTGCCGACATCACACCGCCCGCAGACGTCAACATCACATCTCTCTTCGTCACTGGTGTTGAAGACGACATGCCCGAGCACGAAATCCGAACTCACTTTGCACAATTCGGCGCACTACGCAGTCTTGTCTGCAGCCACCGCTCACACTGCGCGTTCGTGAACTACATGGATCGAGCATCTGCAGAGAAAGCAGCTGCAACTTGTCAGGGCCGCGCTCTGGTAAAGGGTGTTCCGCTCAGGGTGCAGTGGGGTCGCCCGAAGCCTTTGGACTCAATGGATCGCGACACGAGAATGGAGAATGCTAGGTCAGGCCGCACCACCCAAGGCAGTTCGAGATCTGCTGGTGGACCGCAGGCTCAGAAGGCTATCGCTGGAGGCTCCGCCAGTGCTGCGGCGCCTGCAGCTGCAGCTGATGACTTGGACAGCCTTTTGGGTGTCGCCGCTCCACCAGGACAGGACGACAAGCAGTACGCTGCGCAGAGCGGAGAGTAGCATTGGATGAATTGGGGACTGATTTTACTTGTTTGAGCGAGGCGTCTGGTGTTTGGTTCTGCCGATTTGCAAACGGAGTGCTTGACCCGCCGTACTACAGTATTGTGAACTGATTCTTTTATACGACTACGGCAACGTATATATAGCTCCAATGTTGCATGAATGCGTTTGTATAAACTCCATAGCTTCAAATCGAGTTCATTGAATGTGTTTCCGAACCATTTACATGTCGGACTCGAGCTATTCTTGACCCTGTACAGTATGCAGGCGGGGACGGGGGTGCTGGTGGCGGGATTGAACCTCAGTGATATTTCTACCATACCAGCAATACTGTTCCTTGGAATACCGCAAGCACAGCACTCAATACTGTATAGCACTACTTATCCATCGAAATGTCAACTGACAATAATGAACATCAATATGACTTTTGTAGTCTTATCAAAATCAAGCAATGCTCTTCCGTTGAAGCACAGACCAATCGGACAATGAAGGAAGCTGAGCTCTCACCCTCCTGCGGGCTAAATCTTCTCTCAACGCCCGGCGTCCGATACACAACACCTGCCAACCCTCCCATCTCACCACACCACCCTTCACTCGCTTGCCCTCCTCCGCCCTCTTACCACCTCCGCCGCACCCAGGAACCTCCATACCACCCACACATCCCTCACAATGATCGGCGCACGCCTCTCCCGCGCCCTGCGCGCAACCCCGACCGCAGCTTTCCCGAGACCGACCACCGCTTTCCAGAGGATGCCCGCCTTGAGGGTGCAGAGGGGCTACGCTTCCGCCGGCGGCGTCAAGGAGATGGCTGTCCGTGATGCGCTCAACGAGGCTATGGCCGAGGAGATGGAGAGGAACGAGAAGGTCTTCGTCCTCGGCGAGGAGGTCGCTCAGTACAACGGCGCGTGAGTCTACCCAGCGGCATGGATTTGTTTAGCAAGCATTGGGGCTGGCGTGAAGCAGGAGACAGACAAGAGGAGGCTACAACATCTGGAAGGTTCTGCTCAATTGGAAACTCCGTAAAAGATATGCTATTTGGAGAAGACTATAAACTGACAGTACCTCTTCCACAGCTACAAGGTCACCAAAGGCCTGCTCGACCGCTTCGGTGACAAGCGTGTTATCGACTCTCCCATCACCGAGTCTGGTTTCTGCGGTCTTACCGTCGGTGCCGCCCTTGCTGGTCTCCACCCCGTCTGCGAGTTCATGACCTTCAACTTCGCCATGCAGGCCATCGACCAGATCATCAACTCCGCCGCTAAGACCCACTACATGTCTGGTGGTATCCAGCCCTGCAACATCACCTTCCGTGGCCCCAACGGTTTCGCCGCCGGTGTAGCTGCCCAGCACTCCCAGGACTACTCCGCCTGGTACGGCTCCATCCCCGGTCTTAAGGTCGTTGCTCCCTACTCCTCCGAGGACGCCAAGGGTCTGCTCAAGGCCGCCATCCGTGACCCCAACCCCGTCTGTGTCCTCGAGAACGAGCTTCTCTACGGTCTCAACTTCCCCATGAGCGAGGAGGCCCAGAAGGACGACTTCGTCCTCCCCGTAAGTACAACCTGATTCGCGCTACGGCAAGCCACAGGACTAACCCATCTTGCAGATCGGCAAGGCCAAGATCGAGCGCGCCGGTAAGGACCTTACCATCGTCACCTACTCCCGCTGCGTCGGCCAGTCCCTCGTCGCCGCCGAGAACCTCAAGAAGAAGTACGGCGTTGAGGCTGAGGTCATCAACCTCCGCTCCATCAAGCCCCTCGACCTCGAGACCATCGTCAACTCCGTCAAGAAGACCGGCACCATGATGGCCGTCGAGTCTGGCTTCCCCTCCTTCGGTGTCACCGCCGAAATCATTGCCCTCACCTCCGAGTACGCCTTCGACTACCTGAACGCTCCTCCCGTCCGTGTCACCGGTGCTGAGGTCCCCACTCCTTACGCCGAGAAGCTCGAGAAGATGGCCTTCCCCGACGAGGACCTCATCGAGAAGTACGCCGCCAAGCTCCTCCGCGTGTAAAACTCCGGCACCGCGATCTGAATTCCCAATGATGCGATTCTGGCGAGCAGCACCCTCTCTAAGAAGACGAAAAGAAAGGCGTTGTACTGGCGCAGATAATCTCTGCTCGGTACCAACATAATGGGGAGGAAGGCGTCAAGGTTGTTGGAAAAAAGAAACCCCTAGCCCCGCCTTCAGCCGAGATACCTTTTATGGAACGCTCTGGCGGCGCACAAACTCGTGTTCGAGTGTCTACTAGGGGGTCCGCTTTTTGTACTGTACGCGAGCATGGCTTGAAATTTTTTCCTGTTTTAGACCTCTCTCTCTGGTTCCGGTGTGATTTAGCTAGCCCTGTATCTAGGAGGAGTCTGTTCTTATAACGCGGTATGGGGGCATAGCGTGGGACTATAACTTTGATATATTATTTTGCAACCCTTGATCCACTCACGACTTTGCTCGTCTCACTTCCTGCTCAGCTTGGTCATGCACTGTGTCTTCGCTCGAAGATTGCAGGCGCCACATCGTGGGCTATGAATCAAGGACACCGGCTAGACAGGCACTCTCTTGAACTAATCTGTAGTTACGTTACATGCACAATAATCTCCTTCCATGCCATACTTACCCGCCGAACCAACGGCATCAAAGCAGCATGTCTATGTAGACTCATCTCCACGCACCGCCTCCGAGATCCCATCGAAACCGGCGGACACGCCAATCCTTCTGTCGCATATTCCCAATCGCTCATTGTCTATCGTCGATCGTCTCTCTTCGGCATGTTCTACGAACCATTCACTCCTTCAAAAAACTTCTCGCAATTTCCTGATCGTCGAAGTAAAGCATGCTGACTACCGTGGAAGTTCTGATGGTGGTTGTCGTCAGATTTTTGAGGTCGTTGCGAGAAACCAACCTCCGACGAGAAGCTAGCTAGCTAGCTGCATCCATCTTAAAAGGCAGCAGACCAGGGTAATACGGGAGTGAAAGTGTTTACAGCCAGGATGGCTGGGAATGGCGCGAATTTGCAACAAAACCCGACCAACAGTGAGACGACGACAGTTGCTTGAATTAATTCCAATTTTCCACTTCTTAAAAATTTCTTTTGAGTTGTATACGCCTCCAATGCCGTAAACTTCTTTTGCCCCGTTCCGCGTCTGCTAAATCAAAAAGAGAGAAACCCCCCTACCAATAATGGAAAACTTTTTTGCTTGCTGCTGATTCTAATAAACTTCTTCTCCTCCATCACGCGAGTGTTTAACAAGATCAAAACGCTGAGGGTATCTTTTGCGCGCCAGCAGTGGCGCTTTCGAAAAAAGGGAGAAAGAAAAGATCAAGCGGTTCGAAGAGCGGCCCGATGGAGGGTTAAAGATGTTGTCGAGAGGGACAAGGCAGGGCGTGCCTCGCCGGCCGCTGATGGCGTCGGGAAGGCCGGTTCGATTGGCGTTGATCTTGTTGTTTTATTTGTTGCTTTTGTGGAAGAATCGAATGTGAGTTTCGTCGGAGGCAGCAGCGCAAATCCTGTTACGCTGGCCGGTGTATTTTCTTGCGTCGTGACCGGGTCGTGATAATAATACTATTGTAAGTGATGTTTCGCGTGCGCCACTCGTACACTACTTCTTCATCGAAAATGCCGGCGAAAGTGTCTGGTCAAGACGGCCAGACAAGCTTTGACCGCGACTTCTCGGGCGGCGAGCAGACAGCGGGCTGCCGATAGAAGGTGCTGCGGGTTTCCTAATGCCGGAGTTCGTGCGGTTCAGATCCTTGCTCACGCGCCTCTTGCGGGCCGGTGTGATGGGTGCATTGCCTGCACCACGACGGCCAGTCTGAAGGGCGTTGAATTCGGAGGTAGAGGCACGGCTGTCGGGGTGTGAAGCCAATGAACTTTCCTGCTTGGCGCGATCCTGGTTGAGGCGGAATGAGCCCACCATGCCACGAGAGAGGAAGGTAGGCTCGGTTGGAGATGTGACGGCAGCCGACCAAGTTCCATCATCCTCATCGTCTGAGTCTTGATCAAGATCAATGAGCATGCCAAAGTCCGGATACTCCTCGTCCGCGTCACTACCTTGTTCCGTGGGAGCCGGAGTTGTGAAAGCGCTGGGTGCAGGTGTGTAGGACGATTGCGGGCGGACGCGAACAGGAGGAGAGATCTCGTTCTGGCGCATGAAATCAAAGTTGCCATCGAACATTGTCGAGAGAGTAGATTGCGCAGTGAAGGGGCGAATTGGCTGATCATCCTTGCTATCGCGACCTGGCAACTCGATGGACATTGAGCCACGGGGACTGGTGTTGCGGCTGCTAGCAGCGCTTCGGGCGCGGTCCCAGAAGGCTTTGTTCTTGGCATCCGGTTGCTTGGGCATGATAAGGACCGTCTTCTTGCCGGTAGAGTCTGAAACGACCGTGGCCTTGGTGGGATCACATACGAAAGTGCCCTCCTTAGGACCCTTCTTTGACTTGCTGACCTTCGAAGTCGAACCGTTGCTGCCACTGTTGGATCGGGCAATCGGAGCCGGTGTGCGTTTGCTGTTGGTTGGTGTGGCTGGGGCGCTGGCAGTCTCGACCGGACGAGGTAGCTTGCATACCTCATACATCTTTGCTTGCATCTCTTCGGGTGTATCTTCTTCGGTTTCGTAGCCGCCATCGTCTTCGCTGTCGTCGCTTACTTTATGTAGATGTCAGCATGGAATAACATTGGAAAACTATGTTGAGTTCATAATGGCACATACAGTCAGAGTCGGAGTCACTGCCATCTTCTGTCGAATCACTTTCTTCGTCCATCTCAAAAGCAAAGCGATCAGCATCGTCTTCGAAATCATAGACTGAGCCAGCATCACTGCCGTAGCCATTCAAGTCGCCCTCGGCCTGCTCTTGTGCGAGAAGACGCTGAATCTTGGGGTCGTCCTGGTCCATGAAGATGTCCGGGTATGCGTCGTCAGCTTCGTCATCGCTACTGCCAGAGCTGCTGTGGCTCGAGCTACGAGACAGAGGTGCGCCTTCAGCGAAACGAACACGTTTGGGGCGACCATTTGACTGGAAACTATCCTCCCTCTGGCGGTCGTGGTTGGGCATACGCCATAGGTTCATCTCGGCATCGTTCATAAGGCCCTGCCACTCCGAATCAAACAGCTGCGCACCTTGGAATGGGTCGTCATCCAGATTCAATGGAGCAGCCAGACCGAAAGGATCATCATCGTCGCTACCGATGCTGAGGTTTCGGCTGCGATAGCCTGCCTGGTTCAACTCTTCCGCGTACCAATCCTGCTCTTCTTGTAGGGTCCGCTCGGTCTCAGTCTCAAGGTATTCTTGTCGGAGATCTGCTTCCGCAGCCCTCAGCATGTCCCTCTCAATTTCCTCGCCAGATCGTTCATCATCGCTAATGGCGTCCAGTCCAGTGTAATCATCGTCGTCTTCAAGTGATTT
This sequence comes from Cladosporium austrohemisphaericum, assembly GCA_022813715.1. Taxonomy (NCBI): domain Eukaryota; kingdom Fungi; phylum Ascomycota; class Dothideomycetes; order Cladosporiales; family Cladosporiaceae; genus Cladosporium; species Cladosporium austrohemisphaericum. The sequence goes on from JAKLLY010000001.1 coordinate 2,422,197, forward strand.
CGCATCGCTCTCGTCTGCGCCTCCACTTGCCGACATGTCCATCATGTCCACATCGTCCATGAACATCATGTCGTCGTTCTGCATCGTGTCGGACGAAGGTTCCCCTGCCAGGTGCTCGATAGGCTCAACGGTGAGCTTCGCAACACCTGACAGGGCCTCCGCATCCGCCTTATCTTGTGCTGATGCACTGGCTTCATTGGCTTCGCTGTCGGCTTCGGCACCGTCTTGTTGGCCGCTGGAGTCCGTCGAGTCAGAGGCTTGGGTTAGTGTCGAGTTCGTGTTGTTGGTGTTGCTGGTATGTCCAGAGTTGCTGGACCTTATTAGTGAGGCCATTGCAGGCCCACCGGTGTTGGTGAAAGTGTTCATGTGCGCCATTGCGGTTGGAGTAGGCTTTTTCTATAGGAAAGTCGTAGGTGGGGAAAAATAAGGTGTAGCGGCTTGCGGATGAAGCACAATGATATAGTTCGTGTTTCAGTCGCGGAGTGTCGCCTTCGGGGCAACTATTTGCGGTGTCGGTTTAAGGATGTCGACTGCACCCTTGACTATGATAGGGCCGAGTCTCAACTTCGTCGGTATGCACTCCTTGGGCAAACGGAGTGTTCGTGGATTGGTGATGCGGTATTCAGCAACCTTGGAGGAAGCCGATATGTGTTGAAGGCGTTTCGTTCGAGTGCTTGTAGCAACCGAAGGGTACTCGATTGTCAGTGATTGAACCTATTCGCTGGGCAAAGACCGTACTGGAAGGGTGCCACATTGACAGCCCCTCCAGCGGTGAATTTAGAGCTCAGCGACCGCCTGCGGCATCTTGTCCGACGAAGTAAGTAGTGATGATGTGTGTGTTTGGGGATTTGGTGTTGGTGTCGTGGTAAGATGTTGTCTGAAAGGGTTGACTGTAGGTTGACCTGAGGAAGGAACTCGGGGAAGTGAAAGACGAGAAGTCGCTTTGGGAGGGCCATCGTTCTGAGTTTCGCGCTAGTCTGGCTAGCGGCCCTCGTCTGTCGCCGCTTCCCATCCGCAGCGCGCCTCTGCTGTGGCTCGTTTGCTCACCGCTCAGACGGCACCGCGCATTCACTCGCCTCGAGCAGGCGTGTGTACTTCACAATAATAGAATATACGCCTATACTCACTCTGGGTGAGGTTATCATGGTACACAGCCATGGAAGAGACCATACGCTCCCGCAGCCACCACACCAACAACGTGCTTATGACGAACTTTTTCACAAAGTTCTAGCCCAGCTTTCACCTTGCCTTCGAGTACATCCGTCCAATCAACGGGCCCCGCGCCCAGATCTATCCACCACCTGCCGGGGGGCTAAAAGTACGTACATGCTGCAGTCGATACAACTGCATGCGTGCCCGTCCAGCCATGGCTCGGCGTATGTACCTGCTTCTGTGCTGTCGCGTGCTTGTATGTGCAGCATTCGCCAGCCTGTTGCGAGTCATATATGTCTCCTGCAAGCCTCGCATTCGTATGATTCACCCGTGAGTCAGCCAAAACAGGCGCCAGCCCGTACGGTCCAGGTGTTCACAAGGCCAGGGACCGAGGCGACATGACTTACTCCTGGGCAGCCGAGTCGTCGGAGTCGTCATGCCCCACCTCGTAACGGCGCCGCTTCAACTCTGCTCAGAAAAACAACAACCGGAAAGGACAGCTCTGCCTGTCGTCTGGCCTACTCTAAACATGACCAGTGCAGCCGAAAAATCTCCCTGCAGCCATACCCCGGCTTTTGCTGATCTTTAGCGCGCGCGCAGCCCGGGACAAGAAGTTCCTGCGAAGAAAGATGATGAGGTAGGTAAATGATCAACAAGAATTTTGCTTAGGCGGACCCTGAATTGCTGAGCCTTGATCGCGATGTGGTGCTGCCAGTTAATCAAACAATAGCTGTTGCTGGGAAGTGGAAACCAGCCCTTTTTGCCTATAGGAGGTACTGCCATTTGATGGCTATGCATGTGATACTCAATTATCGTTCGAGCTTTCCAATGGAGGGTAAGCAATCGAGCTGACCACCCTTCTGGTCCGCGAATATGCGCTGGCAAGGCTCACGTACATGCACATGCGGATGTATATCGATCATAACAGGCGCAAAACGTGGCCTGGTTTTGCCATAACGGCCCTACCTCGCGAGCGAACGAGCTCCAAAGGCCGCCGCTCGCGAGGCCCGGTCTCCCAAGGATCGAGCAAAAGAAACACATTCTTGCATGCTACTCTCTCCACAACATCGAGCTTTCGATGCGATCGATGAAATTTTGCCCGCCAAACCCAAAGGCAGCACTCAGAAACTTCCCCTTGACCACAATTTCCCCATCAATTTGTTCGCAAGACAAACCCACTATGCCATCATCTCGCCCCTCTAGTTTCGAATCCTGCACCTCCTCGACCCCGTGATGTCGTCGTTTCATCTCACGTAAAGAAGCACCCTTGAAACGCACCCCACCTGAATCCGGCGGCGTGTGTCGACATCGCAGATGCAGATGCGGATAAGTGACGATGGATATGCTACGTAAGAACGATTTTGTACGTAGCTAATGCGTATTCCGATGTATCCAGTTGCGCTACCTCCTCTCAAGCTACACATTTTTCCGCTTGAGAAGCTGTCGTTCTTTCCCTCGGTGGCTGAAGGAACCAGGAAGGTCTCTATTTAGATCGCGAGACTCGACATGAGACTCCGATCTGGACATACTGCAACTAAGCAGACACTATAGGAGATTGCTCTCATTACCTTGATATCAACGTCGTACCTGCATTCATCACCGTAACACACAACTCGGATCCATTCGAACTGGTGGTGCCTGGCACATGCAGTTGCGCATCGGAAAGGGTTAGGGTTGGGGTAAGTGGTGTCAGCACCTATCATCTCGCCTATTAACAAATTTCTTGTTTGTCACATACATATAGTTCGTGACCGATCACAAATAGTCTAGGGGCAACGTAGTTGCTCTGTTGGCCTTCGATTTATCGCTCACCGAGCTTGTGGGTTTTTGTGGTGATTCGCGGAACAAGAACGAGCTCACAGTGATCGAACGAGAGACGCTGTGCATTGAAGCTCGACCAGATTACGGTCAACGTTTACGCCTTCATTGCAAGCAAAAGACTCATCAACAACCCGAAAACGCGAATCGCAAGTACCAAGGTTGTGCAGAAAAACAACGTCGGCTATATATGTAATCAGTCGTGAGAACGGCGAACTCGATCCTCTTAAGTTCGATACATCCAAAGACGGAGGTAATGATCTGGAATTCGACCGAGCAGGCCCAAAGAGGCAGGCAATCACAGCGTAAGCGAGACAGACACCAAGTGTCATGAACGAGCCACCAGAAGGAAGAAGAAGAGGTCAATCAAGAAGATATGATAGTTTGCAAGATGTTGTTCGATCGTATTCATTCCATTCCATCCCCGAACCCGCAGGTTCACTTATAGGCTAGGCTAAGAAGACAAGACAACAAGAAGGAGGCGCTGTAAGGACAAAAATTCGCAAACGGGACGGTGCTCCCAAGCCAGCACCCAAAACGGACCAAGCATGTGATCCAAAGAAAGTCCCCGCACCAAGAGAAGAGCAGAACTAGACTCAGGACTTGGGTGAACTAGAAGCCAACGTAAAGCGTTTGTGTTTTACCTACTGGCGAAGTCCAGACAAACGAGGGCGCGGATCTCTCTTCTTGTTCTCCTAGAACCCAGAAGATCCACCCACCGCTCCAAGGCTCTGGAAACTGCCAGGTCGTCCACCGCCAAAGCCAATACCCGCAGGTGAAGGCCTGCTCGGCATGGGACTACCGATCTCGCCTAAGCCAGCGTGTGAGCCGCGCGCCTGGTCCTTCGGTGTGCCGGAGTCGGGCGCCCACTTGACGGCAACGACGTCGCCGCCTGAAGGTCCTTTGCGCGCACTGAGCTCGCCGCCTCCATTCTGGCTGTCGCCCTCTGTCTCGCAGATCTCCTCGATTTCGCGCAGTGAAGGCGGAGGGTCGAGAGCGGGCATCTGGCGCATCAGGACGTTGATGTCGTGGAAGCCGTCGCTGGAGGGGTTGGTGGAGGCCATCTGCTTGCAAGCCTGGCAGATGGCAAGGCGTATCGCGAGAGGGCGGGACTGGTTGCCGAACATTGAAGGTCGATGCATCTGCATGGGCATTGGAGCGCCGACGCCCATAGAGCCGAAGGCGCCGTTGGCTGCGAAGGCGTTGTTGTTGGCGTTCCACCCGGTCATCGGGCTGGCATTTGGAAGACTACCCCATTGCTGCTGTCCGAGACCGGGAGATTGACCGAATGGCAGGGAGGGAGTGTTCCAGGAGGTTGATGGTGTACCGAAACCTCCTGCTGGTGGTTGCATGAGGCCACCAATACCGAGTGATTGACTGCGTGCTGATGCCGGTAGAACATTGTGGGACATGCGCCGATTCTCACCCTGAGGCATAGGCTCGTCTGAGTCGTCTAACAGCGCGGAGCTACCGAGATGCTTAGACAGCCCTTCGACGTCTCCTCGAGGGCTGACACTGCCCTCACCTGGTGGCGATTGGATACTGCCTGGACGCTGGATAGGGGCTGGACGTGCAATGGGCTGGCCGGTTCCGGCATTGAACTTGTCGCTTGACTGTTGGCGGGAGTGTGAAGGCATTGAAGGTCTTGTCACTTCCGGTCCGGGTGTGCCATTAGACATAGGCTGACCAAGAGGGGATGTCTGAGTTGACTGCTGGGGTGGCATTTGAGGCGCAAACCCGGGTGGCGCTCCAACACCTGGCTGGTCGAATGGGAAGCCCATCCCGCGTCCTTGGGGATGCATCATGCCAGGAGGGCCGTTCATCCCGTTTGGACCGTTCATACCAGGAGGACCAAACGGCGACATGCGGTTGGGAACGCCCATATGTGGCCCTTGGTGGCCGTACATAGGCATTGGCCCGCGCTGACCCATATTGTGCATCATGGGCCCTTGAGGACCTTGGAAAGCTTGATAGCCGAGCGGAGGCATCCCGCCGAATGCGCCTTGATGCTGTTGTGGCGGCTGCATGCCTGGAGGTGGCTGTACTTGCTGGTGGTGTCGTGGCGAACTCATCATCGGTGACTGGTAAGGACCTTGCTGGGGACCTTTCTGCATGAATGGTCTTCCAGCATTTGGTGGAGGTTGTTGTTGAGACGCTGCGCTGCCGGGTGATGAGGACTTGCTGGGTACGCTTGAAACCTGCGAGGGTGGCTGCCTTGGTGATGAGGCATGAGAGCCATGTTGTGAGGGTTGCTTCTGCCTTGCAGGTGTCGGCGCTTTAGGAATGACTGGAGTGGCAATCGCTGTATGTGGCGATGATATCCCTGAGGGCGTTTGCTTAGGATGAACGCCAGGCACGGCGACCATACCTGCTTGTGAGGGCCGCTTCGCAATCTGTGGAGGGTGCTGTTGCAAATTCTGGCGCGTTTGTCGTTCGCGGTCCTTGGCCTCTCGGTCAGCCTTCGACTTTGCCTCACGCTCCTTCCTGTCCTTCTCCTCTTGAGCCTTGCGTTCTTTGGCTTCCTTCTCGCGCGCTTCACGCTCTTCCCGCTCTCGTTTCCGAGTCTCCTCCTTCTTGGCCTTTTCTGCCGCCTTTTGCTCTCGAGCTTTCCTTTCGGCTTCTTCTCGCCGCTGTTGCTCCTCAAGCTGCCGGCGCTGCTTCTCAGCCTCTTTCCTCGCCTTCTCCTCTTCTTGTTTGCGTCGCTCCTCTTCCTTCTTCTTTCGTTGCTCCTCCCTCTTTCGCCTCGCCTCTTCCTGTTTCTTCTCCTCGGCTTCCTTGAGACGAGCGTCCTCGGCAGCTTTCTCAGCATCCTTCAGCGCCTTCTCCTCTGCCTTCGCCAGGTTCGCGAGCCTCTTCTTCTCCTTCTTCTTCTCAGCATCACGCTTCTTCTTGGCCTCTTTCTGTGCGTTTTGCTTCTCTTCATCCTGCAGCTCTTCTAGTAGTTTCTGCTGCCGCTCCGCTGCAACTTTCTCCTTGTAAGCTGTCAGAACTCGCTGCTCGAACATGCGAGCTGCAAAGATTTGGAACATTCGCCGACCCTCTTGCATTCGCTGCTCCTCCGTTAGACCACCCTGTGTATAATTAGTCATTGTGGAAGCTGGTAAAATGTGACCACCGATTTGACCTACCATCTCGTCTTCGTCTTCCAGATCATCGTCGTACTCTTCATTGCTGTCGTAACTGGCTTCCTCGTCGTCGTACTCATCACCAGCAGCAAGAGGGTCTTCGTGATTGTACGCTGGGTCGTTCGGAGGATATGCGCTTGGGTGACTGGGATTCGCCGCAGCATATTCGGCTTCGCTTTCTCTTTGCATGCGCCGCTCAGCCAACTGTTCCATCATCTCAATGAATTTTCGCCCGTCGTTCTTCAATAGATCATCGGCTACGGTGAGAAGGTTATCTGTTTTACCGTTTAGCTCGTGTTGCAGTTTATCGAGCCATGGAGTGAGAATACCTTTGACTGTGAGGTTTTGACCAAAATTAAAGAAGTCCGGTACACCTCGAGGCGGCTCAGGCTCTTCGTCCGAGTAGTCGTCCTCTTCGTCCTCTTCGTCCTCTTCTTCGTCCTCCTCGTCGTCTTCCTCATCCGAATATTCTTCTTCACTGATTTCCTCCTCCTCGTCCAGATGTTCGAGCATTTGACTCGATCGGTGGTTATGATTAGGTGGAGGCGCAGCCAGAGGGTGTGGAGGGCGACGATGTTGCAAGGGTTCCGGAAGCATGCCGTCTGCTGTGGGAGGATCATGGTGTGCGTAGTTTTCCAGCTCTTCATAATAGCCTTCGTATAGCACCTCAAGCTCTTCCTCAATCGCCGTTCGTTTGCGCCCGCAAACGGTGCACGAGCACGAATGCTTCTGCTGCTGCTTCATCTTCCTGAGTACAGCCTCCTTCTCGATCTTCAGAAGCGACTTGCGCTCATCTTCACTCAGGCTTAGCCAAAAGTCCTTGATATTCTGTCGCTCCTGCTGCGTGCTCGTGTTCCAGATGTTCGGGTGGTTCGCCACGCTCTTGTGCATGGTGCGCAAAGCTGCAGCGGAGGTGTGTGTGGAAGGTGCTGGTGGTGTGGGTAGCGGAGGTATGGCCGAGCTCAGCAGGTCCGGCGTGTAGTGGTGACTGGTGCGCTTCTTCTTGTTCTTCCTGCGATTCTTGGCAGGCGGAGGCATGGCGTAGCCGTTCGAGGCGGTCTGAGGAGGTATGTATTGGTCGTGGTAATGCTGGGGTTCCGCGTCGGAGTACTCGTCGTCGTATTCCTCGTCGTCGTACCTTAATGGGTCCTCGTCGTAGTGGTCGATGTCGGCAGGGTGGGGCGGCGCGGCAGCGAGCGGTGGAGGCGCCTCGTTGCTGACGGTCCTGGCGGCCTGCTTCGCGCGACGCTTCTGCTTCTTGCGGTTGCCGGCTGTAGGTCCCTTTGCCGGAGCGGTTATGACGCCGTTTGAAGGCGGCTGGGGTGGGTTGCGCGCGTTGGTCGCCATGACTGGGCGCTGTGTCGGGGGTAGCAATGGGGTTAGGAAAGGCGTGGCATGTGTGGTGGGCGGGACAGGTCGAGGTCGAGCTGCCGGAGAATATTGGCGTGGTCGTGAGGTGGGTATATGCTGCTGTGCTGCGGTGCCCGTCTGACTGACTAGTGGTGGTGGGCTGGCTGGCATTCGCGAAGCCCGCCCCAGACGATGAGCGGCAGTTTCCGGCTTCCGGGCAGCTGTGCACCCTGTGAGAGAGGAGGGCGTGCAGATGGATGAGTCCTGACGACTGGATTAATCAATGTATTAATCAACCATGGCAATCGTATTTCCTGTCTTTGTCCATGTGACTCTATCTCTATACATGTGCTCTATCACTGCGATCAGGCAAAGCATACGGAAAACATGGCGATTACCTTAAGCGTTACAGCTGTTCACATACATAATACATTGCCTTCTCATTTCCATGTGATCTGCCTGCATGTGCTTTTATGCATGTGATTCAGCTATGGACAAAGTTGATGTGCTTAGTTACATAAGCAGTTTCGTAAATACCATGAATGCATGTTGTCACAGCACAGAGATAAAGGCATCTGAACAGTGCAATCAACACAGCCACTCACGAGATGTTTATCTGATCACAGGTCAAGCACACGAGCAGACCCCTCGGTACAACAAGCTGTGATGCATGTCGAAAGCTAGTTTGAGCGGATGTTAATAGATTGGCCATGCCTCAGGCTGCATTAATCAATATCGGCTCACGAATCGGCTGGCTGCTGCGCCACACGGACGGAGGATCGTGCAACTTAACCTTGGGTGAGCGAACAGGGACACTTGCTGACGAGCCCGCTATTATTATTCCACACCCATTGCTACTGACCATCACCGCCCACCGCACCGCGACACCACCGCCGTTGTTCTTCTTCTCCGCTCGCTCTCCGCCTGCTCGTCTACGCTCTCCGCACCGCGCCGCAGCACATTGGACAGGCCCATTCGCGCCGAACTCAGCAGTCGAGCGTTTCCCAAAGCATCTTGAAACACGACCGGGCTACCCGAATACCTGTGTTGCTGCTGCTGCTTGCTTAACCCAGCTCACCAGCTCCCGCATACCCCAACGACTCCGCTCTCACTCTCCATTTCTCGCCCACACCATTACTGTGGACCGTCGCATTTCCTCCATCTCCATCGCCACCTCCACACTCGGCACCCCGGCTCGATACACCGCGGTTGCGTAGTGCCTCGCGTCGCCTGCAGCGGCAAAGGAACAAGAGCTAGGAATTGGTCGCCTAATTCACGTAGGACACCCGGAAAGCAATTGGGTTGAGCAACCTTCATCGACCGTCAGCAACACTCTCGGCTGGCCGGGAACGACTTCACAATGGCACAAGCGGATCAGCAAGTGATGAGGAGGTTAGAAACACCCGCGGACATGCATGGCTGTAACACTTCTGACATGTGAATATCTAGGAAGCTGGTCATTATTGGTGACGGTGCTTGCGGAAAGACCAGTTTGCTCTCAGTCTTCACTCTCGGCTACTTTCCTACAGTTCGTTTGCCCAAATCTTCTACGCCCGGCACTCATGCTAACATTGGCGACAGCGATACGTCCCTACAGTATTCGAAAACTACGTCACAGACTGCCGCGTTGACGGCAAGTCCGTCCAGCTCGCATTATGGGATACCGCCGGACAAGAAGACTATGAGCGTCTACGACCTCTCGCTTACAGCCAAGCCCACGTAATCCTCATAGCCTTTTCCGTCTCAAGTCCTGATTCTCTACACAACATCACAACAAAATGGTACGGATGTCGATTGTAACGTCAACGGAGCAAGCACTGATACCTGCACAGGCACCCTGAAGTTCTAGAACGCTGCCCCGGAGTTCCTATCATCCTGGTCGGCCTGAAGAAAGATCTTCGCGACGACCCTGTGGCGCAAGAAGAAATGCGCAAGCGCTCGGAAAAGTTCCTTACACCCGAAGAAGGCGAGGACGTTCGCAAGCGCATTGGCGCGAAGAAGTATCTGGAGTGCTCCTCGCTCACGGGCGAGGGCGTAGACGACGTCTTCGAAGCCGCCACCAGGCAAAGTCTGCTGAGTGGCGACCACAAGAAGCAGAGCGGCTGCTGCGTAATCTTATAAGCGTGGAGAATGCATTCGCTCCAGCTTCCAGAATCTCTTAACGCAAAGAGGAAAAGTATGCGCATGGCATCACCAAGACAGCGATATCTGCCGACTCTCCTCTCGTTTCCATTTGCCGTCTTGCCAAAGGACAGCTACCTTACACGACTTGAACACACTCGACCTTACAACATCATCATCTCGGACCGAATGTTTCAAAGCGCATAATCCAGCGATCAACCAGAGACGGAACCCGGCGTTACAAGCGGCTCACTTTAGTCTTACTCTTCTTGCATTGTCTTGATTCCTTACTGTCTTGTCGAACAAAAAGTGGGTACGGCATTGTCTTGTTTATCGCGTCAGAGGCGAGGGGGGAACGCAAAGCATTTTCGTTCAATTAATGAGTGGAAGACGCGGAAAGGCGGTGCGAGGCACGGGCGGACATTCTGAGAGAGAGAGAGAGAGAGAGAAACCGAATCGAAATGAAATAGCAGTCTTAGCTGCCGTCAGAAACATATTATAGATGACCTGCTTTCAGACTTTCCCCCGTTTGCTGTTTCACCCGACTTGCTACTCAACAATGTAACACTGACCTTGTCTTCCGAATTGCCATGTGTTTTCTATGCCTTTAGGATCGTCCGCCAGCCTGGCCCACAGATCAGAGCTTGAAATCGGCGTTCGTCCTCTCCCAGCCACCCGTCATAGCGGCAAGCGGTGTCTGTTGCGCGAGGTGATGCGATAAGCCTCTCTTGCGCTCGACTGCTCGGTCTGTGCAGAGCTCGTAGACTGTACTCAGATTGAACAGCAGGGCTGGGAAAGCGGCCGGGCTTTCTCCCGCGATGCGCTCGAGTATATCGCGCGCTTCTGTGATGCGGCCCGTGTACAGAAGGCAGGCGGAGAGGTTCTGGCCTAGGAGTTCGTTTTGCGGGTGCTGTTCTGCTAGCTTTCGCCAGGCGTCGACGGAATCGTTGAAGTTGCCTTGCGCCGTAAGGAGGAGGGCATGGTGGATTTCTTTGCTGAGGCCGGGGCTGACTTTGTTGAGAGAGGTTTGGGCGGTTGAGAGGTCGCCTGTGCGGATGGCGAGGAGGGCTTTGCGGAGGTTGATTACGTCGGAGTCTGGAGTGGCGAGGGTGTCGAGATGTCTGGCAGCCGTTTCGAGCTCGCCTATCTCAACGAGCGTGTCGGCGACACGAAGTCCAAGTTCACTTAGTCGCGCGCTCCAGGCTTTCACGGCAACTTCGTCGCCGTCTGCTCTGGCATCGGAGAGATGGGAACGTACTTCTGATGAGAGTGCGTACAACGACATGACGGCCCGCCGGCCATCATCGGAAGCAGCTATCGATTGCAGTCTGACCAGAAGTAGTCTCAATTCCCATGGGACGATGGGAAGGATATCCTTGGCATCGGGCGTGTTACGATTGAGGAAATCAGTCAGGGGTACAGCTTCGTCCGCTGCGAGATCTGGCCTGGAGATGACCACCAGACATGCTAGCCGAGTGTAGAGCAGCTGGAAAATGCGTTCAATGTTGCTGGGATTGGTTGCTAGAAGTCCGCTCAATGCCGTCTCGGCTGCTCTGCGAAAATGGCCACCCTGTATCAAGGCGTCCAAAGGAGTGCCCAATGGAGGCTGGTGTTTTGAGTCCGCAAACCCGGGTGCGGTGTCGTCAGAAGGCACCTGATGGTAGAGTCTTTGGTCCAGCAGGAATTCTAGATTGACATGGACGGTAGGCACGCGAGGTTGTGTTGATTCTGGCAATTGCGAGAATGAGGGCGATTGTACGGATTTGACGGCGTCTGGCCGTGGAGAAACAGCTGGAGACGTTGCTTGTGAGCTTGGTTGTGGCGATGGCTCAGCTAGTGGGCTGCATCAGCACTCAGCATCGTCTATATGAATATCAAGCAGCGGGTATGGCATACTCGTCTACAGCGTCCAAAGGACCTACAGTGCTGCGCCGAGGCAGAGGATGCGAGATGTTTCGTCCCTGCCGACGCACGCTATTTGTGGGAGACAGAGTGGATTCCATGATGGGCAACAGTTGTGTTGTATTTGGTATAGACAAGCATCCACCAAGACATGTGAAGGCCTTCACGTGCACATGTGAAGTGAGGTGAAGGTGAAGGTGAAGGGCGGCGTCATTGGCGTATGCGGTCAAGCTAGACTGGAGCTGGCGATCCGTGCGGCCGGTTTGGGTCAGCAAAGCGAGATCGGCCAGGCCTGACCCCACAAGAACTTCCTGGGTGGCGCTGTGTTTCCTGGGCCTTCGTCTCTAACTTTTGGGAGGTCGCAAGAGAACACCCAGGTGACTCAGTCACAACGCTCATCCACCTTATTAGTACACGAGCTCCAGCCTCACCTCTCCCCTCACGGCGTCTCACGACCGCCGCGCTCACACTCTCCGCCATGCTGCAGTCACATTCCGCCCGCCAGGCGCTCCAATGCCTGCCCCGAGCTCGGCGAAACCTTTCGTCTTCTTCGCGCCTCGCCGCCCTGTCGCCATACAACAGAGGAAGCACCCAGCAGCCCCAGACCACCGCCAAACGCAATGTCTCCGCAAAGGCTCCTCTGCAGTCCCAGGCTGCCGCCGCCTCATCGCAGACCGCGACCCGCACCGTCCCCAGCCCGGCCTTCAACCGCGAGGACTCCAAACTGCGCGATGCCCAGCAGCTGCAGCCATACCGCCAGCCTGAGATGGACCACAGCTTTATTGGAAAGAACGGTGGCGAGATCTTTCACGAGATGATGCTCAGGCAGGGCGTCAAGCACGTGTGTAAGTGATTTGCGCGGGCCAGCTTGGTCAATGAGTCGGCGAGGTATGCAGTACTAACGCACAATTTGCAGTTGGCTACCCTGGTGGTGCCATTCTCCCCGTCTTCGATGCCATCTACAACAGCAAAGATTTCGACTTCATTCTGCCTAGACACGAGCAGGGCGCTGGCCACATGGCCGAGGGTTACGCCCGTGCTTCTGGAAAGACTGGTGTTGTTCTCGTCACTTCTGGCCCCGGTGCCACCAACGTTATTACTCCCATGCAGGACGCTCTGATGGACGGTACCCCGATGGTTGTTTTCTGCGGTCAGGTGCCTACAACTGCGATTGGCTCTGACGCTTTCCAAGAGGCGGACGTTATTGGCATCTCCCGGGCTTGCACCAAGTGGAATGTGATGGTTAAGAACATTGCCGAGCTACCGAGAAGGATCAACGAGGCCTTCGAGATTGCAACTTCTGGACGCCCTGGTCCCGTCCTGGTTGATCTGCCTAAAGACGTGACTGGTGCCATCCTCAGACGCGCTATCCCCGCCGCTTCGACCTCCATCCCTTCACACCCGTCTGCTGCCTCCCAGGCCGCTCGCGAGCTCGCCAACACTCAGCTCGAGGGCAGCATCAAGCGTTGCGCCGATCTGATCAACGTTGCAAAGAAGCCCGTTGTTTACGCTGGTGCCGGTGTTCTTGGCCACCCCGATGGACCCAAGATCCTCAAGGAACTCTCGGAGAAGGCCCAGATTCCGGTCACAACAACCCTGCAGGGTCTTGGTGGTTACGATGAGCTTGATTTCAAGTCCCTGCACATGCTTGGTATGCACGGCTCCGCATACGCTAACATGGCGATGCAGGAGGCCGACTTGGTCATTGCCCTCGGCGCTCGCTTTGATGACCGTATTACTGGACACGTCCCGCGTTTCGCCCCTGCAGCGCGCAAGGCTGCTGAGCAGGGCCGTGGTGGTATCATTCACTTCGACATCATGCCTAAGAACATTAACAAGGTCGTACAGGCCACTGAGGCCGTCGAAGGCGATGTCACCGCCAACCTTGGTCTCATGCTTCCTCAGGTTGAGTCAAGAACCGTTGCCCAGAGACAGGAGTGGTTCGACCAGATCGCGGCCTGGAAGGAGCGCTTCCCCTGGGCGTACGAGAAGGAAGATGGCCCTGATGCCCTGATCAAGCCTCAGACCGTCATCGGCAAGCTTTCAGACCTGACTGCCCACCGCAAGCAGGAGACCATTATCGCCACCGGTGTTGGTCAGCACCAGATGTGGACCGCACAGCACTTCCGCTGGCGCGCACCTCGCACCATGATCACCTCCGGTGGTCTTGGAACCATGGGCTTCGGTCTTCCTGCCGCCATCGGCGCCAAGGTAGCCCAGCCCGATAAGCTCGTCGTTGACATCGACGGCGACGCTTCCTTCTCCATGACCCTGACTGAGCTCTCCACAGCCGCAGAGTTCAACATCGGCGTCAAGATCCTCATCCTTAACAACGAAGAGCAGGGCATGGTCACCCAATGGCAATCTCTCTTCTACAACGACCGCTTCTCCCACACCCACCAGCGCAACGCAAACTTCGTCAAGCTCTCCGAGGCCATGAACGTCCCTGCCCGTCGCACAGAAAAGATCGCCACCCTCGAGGAGGACCTGAAATGGCTTATCGAGGGCTCCGGCGACGGACCTGCTCTCCTTGAGGTTGTTACAGACCAGAAGGTGCCCGTCCTGCCTATGGTTCCTGGTGGCAGCGCCCTGCATGAATTCCTCGTCTATGACGCCGAGAAGGAGAAGGAGCGCAGACAGAGAACTCGCGAGCGCAGCGGCAGGTAAAGAATTCAAAGTCAAAAAGAAGGCAATGGGAAAATATTTGGCACCTGACAGTGTAGGTGTGCCAAAAAAAAAACCATGTTTTGAGTATGTACGAAGGAAACCATCCAATACCTTGGGTCCTTTTCCATCATTTTTTTCTGGGCCGGAGCGCTGGGCGTTATTTCGAGTTTCCAAAAAATTGGCAAAATAGCAAGATTGCATGTCCTTCATCTATTACTTCCGTCGGCGGAGGAGAGGATCCAGACGAAGGAAAAAAAAGTTATGCGCCGGCAAGCAAAGAGGCTCGATTATTCATCAGGAATGAGGTTGTCTTAGCTACCCTTTTACCCACTTATTCTTCATCGTTTTTGTGTATGGACAGAATTGACACAATTTAAACAAATGAACCTGATGTGTTTTGTCCCATGTCAACTAGGTTCTGGGATCTATAACTCTTGTAAGAACACCTGCCGCGCCAAGGGATTTGAACTAGGCGAGCAATATCTGGAGTAGCGCCTTCCAAATTTGGCGCGGGAACTACCGTGTAAGTGAACCAACCAATCAACGTCACGATTTCGAGGCCTTTCTCAAAAGCTGCCTAACTCCAGAATCGCTTGGCGGGACAGGTGTTCTTACAAGTGTTGTATATTCAGGGTTCGTCTTCGAGAGGCACTGAGAATCGGTGGTTTCGGCTAATTGTGTAGATACATGTATTAAAAAAGCTGAGCATTATACATCAAGCCGCCTTAGCTCATCTGGGAGAGCGCCAGACTGAAGTCCACTTCATGTCACGCAACACTTGCGAATTCTGGAGGTACTGTGTTCGATCCACAGAGGCGGCAATGCGATTCTTCTTTTGCCTTTTTATTCGATCCCATCGCTCACGGGATTGTCCATGATTGTTTGGAACTACGTCTGACGTTCTTTGGATGGATTGCTTCGTCGTGCAGTGGTCTTGTCGCAATTCTCTTCCGTCAAGCACCCGCGATAGGGTGTGAGGAGTCGAACTCGGCGTGGATTGTGTCTTCATGCTGTGAACGTTTGTGCAACCCATAAGCAGGTAGGAAACGGGCCTTGGTTGAGAATGGAAGAGTGGATAGTTGGCACTGCAGCAGGAGACCGAACACGCATCAGTGCACGTGCAATTCGTCAGAAACGGCGCATAATGATGAAAGCTGACGGAATAGCGCGGGGGAAATATCGATGAATCAATTGTTCATAACATTAATGAGGTATCAATACAGGTATAGACATGATCGTGGAAATATCGTAACAAAGTCCTAGTTGGGACCGCCAGCAACGCGGCTGGTGCCATCGTCAGGGCCGGGAAGACCTTCCTCATCGCCGGGCTCCTGGTAGGTGCCGGAAGACTTGGCTGCGCCGCGGGTACGCTCGTTGATCATGTTGCCCTTGTCAATGGCGTCCTTGTCGTCAGCCTCTGTTCGTGGTGTTAGTAGGTGTTATGATGAGTAGAGGGTCGATGTCTGCTTCGACATACCAAGCTGAGCGTCAGAGTCGGCAACATTGCCATCGATGGGGTCCTCAATGGGCTTGTCGTCGGCCTGGACGGGGATCTCGGACTGTCCGGTGCGGCTCTTGTACTCGTTGTCCTGGAACTCGCCGCTGGGGATCTCTTGGCCGCTCATGATTGTGGTTGTGGTGGTCTTTGATGTGGTTCTGCAAGTGT
The DNA here is from genome assembly GCA_022813715.1 of Cladosporium austrohemisphaericum. Taxonomy (NCBI): domain Eukaryota; kingdom Fungi; phylum Ascomycota; class Dothideomycetes; order Cladosporiales; family Cladosporiaceae; genus Cladosporium; species Cladosporium austrohemisphaericum. The sequence goes on from JAKLLY010000001.1 coordinate 2,437,998, forward strand.
TCGATGTGCTGGGTTCGATTCTGGTGGGGATGAGGATTGAGGATGGGTGTTGGAAAGCAGATGAGAAGAAGGAAAACCGCGCAATACTTATGCCTTCTCTACCAGGCCCATGCTGAGCGACCTGCGCTGTCTCTTACCCAGGTACTCGGTGCGTCATGCCACATGGTGAGTCTCGACGATGTCATGTTGATGTCAACAAACAACTTCGAATCGTGTTAAGTGCATCTGGGGCTGCTGGGGAAGGGTCACATTCAGAAAGTATAATCGCGTGAATGAGAGAATCGGAGTCCAGGGCAGCCAATCCAGCACGCGATTTACGACGGTCCATCTGGCGGCCAGCGATGCGCCCTGCTCGATCGGATCATAGTGACGACGACAGGCTCCCCGTTGCAGGTAACGCAAGTAGCACATGGCCCAAGCACGAGGCAGGAGGAGGCTGGTCTGTTGCGATGATGAACGTCACGACTGGGCGGGAGCAGTCTAGCGCAGGAACAGCGTGTCAGAAAGCCGGGGAGTCCATCTGGATCTGAGATCGCAGGGTTTACGGGTCGCTGCCGTGAGATCTGGATCTGGCGCTAATGCACGCACTTTGCCGCTCGATGCTGACGTGTAAAGTGTTCGTGTCGGTCGCGTTTTGCGTACTGTCGACTTTGGCCGGTCGATGAGGTCGGAGTGACGATATTTCTCTGGAGATCGTCCGCTGGGAGTCGGCAACGTTGACGGGGTCAAACGCCAAGGCGACAACCGCGCCTCGACAAATGCTGTCCCGTATCGTACATGTACGGCACATTTTTCCATGGGCGACGGCGTCACAGCTGGAACGCGTTCAATATACAAAATCATAACGGAAGAGTCGAGCAACAGCTAAGCGGCCTTTGTACGCAATATGTTCGTTTCTTGAGTTTGTCCTTCGTAAAAAGCGGCGAACAGCATCATCGGCATGCCGCTCACGAGGGCTCTGACCTCGAACCAAAAGACGCTGAGATGGCTACAATGAATGCAAAGGTATTGTTCGAAATCTGCTTTAAACCAACCTATAGACAGCCGGCCGTTCAATTCACTGTATGGATGCTTTCAGGACATTCTGGGGAGTAGTCTCAACCCGACACCGCCCGTACTCAGATGGATGGGTTCCAGATCACATCGCTGCCTTTCGGGGCATTCTGGGGAGTGAACTCGACCCAGACGTTGCCCGTACTTGGGCGCAAGTGAGGGCTTTCTGACCGGCGACGCAGTACCTGCTGCTGACGATGAGGCTGCCAAAAGATCCGTAAAATACTTGACTCCGCCTGCGGAGAAAGAAATAGCACCTGCATTTTCGTATAACAAATCGTCTCTTCCATGTATCTGCCGCTTCCCCCGTCGGAGGTAACATATGAAGCAGAAGTAAGCACATATCAGCCTGGTAGCATCCACGCTCAGTTTCCCAAAGGCGCCAAAGTATTTTTCGTACACTCTAGCGACGGCTCTCAATCTTGACTGCGGCGTCGAAAGCAGAAACGTCCTCAGTGTCCCCAGGGTCGCCGACTTCCACTATCAGACCGGGGAAGATCGTAAACATCACTCGCGTTTCTTGGGGATCCCGGCTGACTGCACTGCGGCCGCCGCGGTTCTGCATGAAGTGGGAATCATACACATCGTCGTTGTTCGGCCATGTGTAGGTGTGTTTTCGGCCCGTGCTGCGTAGCTTATGTCTGTGCTCCAGAGCACTGTACAGCACTTTGGTCATCAAGGGCTCGTAAGTTTCGTGCAGGCGTAAGAGTATATCAGCAGCGTCTTCGGTTCTTGTAGCTCCACGTTGATGTCTGGAGTTTGATGTGGAATGAAGGCGCATCAATGTCTCCATGTCCTTTCGCATTTTTGCGGTGTCGATAGTAGGAGTGTTGCTCCAGGTGGTCGTCTATCGCTTTATTTTCGAATTCGCGCAGATCCACGTCTCGAGGGCATTGTCCTGCGTTGTCGACAAGGAACAACATGCCCTGGTGGAGGCGCATCATTTGCTGGGTGACCATGATGTGCAGCGACTGCGGAGAATGACGAACAGAGAGATCTTGTTTGTGACTATGAAGTCTACGCTCGGGAATGCGTGTGAAAGCGCTGTGATCGTGGGTAGGGTGGTCGGAATATCTGCGTCTGTAGAAGTTGCGGTGGCGCTTGATATGGAGCGGAAACTCGGTAGAGCGGCGATGCGTGTCCGTGTGAAAGAGATAGCTATATCAGAGTGATGTGTTTGTAGGCTTAGTCTTCTCGGCGGTACTTGTAAAGTGGTGTGCTCGAGAAAGCGGTGGTCGCAGTCGAATGGAGGTAGGTTTGTGTTCGCGAAAGTGTATCGTTTGAGATGTTTGTGAACTCTCACACAAGCAGGCGTGGATCGTGGGGCTGGTGTAGTCGTTAGTGCGTTGTGCTTTGTAAGTGGCGTCGCCGCGAAGAGTTGGAGAGTGGAGTATCTGTGCCTGCACAGATAACGAAGTGCTCGCCTTGGAGTATGAGTGGATGTGCGCGTGGAAGCGAGAATGCGTGTCGAATGGGAAAGTGCGTGTGGAAGTGGAAGTACCTGAACTGGAAGTTTGTGAAAAGTGGAAGAGTGTGAAGAGTGTAGGGCGGCGTTCAACGGACCTGAGTGACTACAATAAGCTTGCGCAACAACAATAAGAGTGAGCAACTTCAATACGCCAGAAAGTTCCGCAGTCTATGCTTTCACTCACTGTATGTCGGTGAAAGACAATAGTAACCTGAAACGATCTGACCCATGCTCCTCTTTCCATAAAGAACTGGAGCATGCTATCAGCAAGGCATACAGACATCTTACGTTTGTGCCCGACGTCGGGTTTGGGCAGGACAGTCACCGGCGGATTCCTACCCATGTACCTGACTTCTTATGCTTGAGTACGCTAAACATGTGTGTCGCACTTCTTGCATTCGATATACCTTAGTCTTACAGAAGACTGCAGCTCTCTGTGCTTACAAAATATCCCCATCATCCTCATCAAGAAGCCTGTTGTCTTGCTATGTCTGTTTCATCGCGTTATAGTAAGCTGAAGATTCAGATAATAAAGCGTTGAGGGAAAACGTAATGGCAATACGAACGGAGCATGGTAAAGAGAGTTGTCTAGACTACATGTATCCAGCGTCGTATCCAGCGTCGTTGATGTGTGCATATCCGCTCTTGGCGCGGCGCCGCCGCGCTTTTGACGACACTTCATCACTTGCTACCTCTATGTCACAGAACGCAACTCTACCTCTCCCTCCATCTCTCATGAAACACTTCGTCACTACTTTAACACGTCTTTGCTTGACATGGTCGGATCTCCGCAAAATCGAGCGGGTCACACTCGGGCGCTATACGAAACGATGTTGCTCGCTCTTCTCAGATTCCTGACAGCCACACTTGGTCTTGACTGGGAGACGTTCTAAGTGACCGCATGATTCGGATCTTTTGGCTACTACTCACAGCCTCAGTCATACTGCCGGATGCTCACATGTTCCAGAGCCAGAGGAGCGCATCTAGCTCAGTCCGCTTCTCAGAATCTCAGCTGCAGCAGAGCTGCTAAATAGCAAAGTAAGCCATGCACCGAATCTTGTTTGCTCATGTCCCAGAAACCATCCGTGATCCCCCATATTTCACTTCGTGTATGAGGACAGCAATGAAGCGAGACGTCAAGTTCCGGCCTCGTCGCCTCACAACGACGCTCTTCACGGCGATGCATTAAAGGCTTGCACGATGCTATCGACCACCGTATCAATGATCAATTCCTAGAGCAAAAGGATTTGTTCCTGCAAATGATGTTCATATGTTTTCTCGTGAGTGGGATACATACCAGGCTACTGGCAAGCCCCCGATTGAGAAATTTCCGGTGAGCTTCGCGGTGCTATGATCACCCCTCGCGAACCAGAAAGGTTCGCATTCCACTGAGCGATGCGCCATGAGACAGGCTCTTTGAGCTCTCGCGGAACAGCGGCCTAGACTCAGCCTTCACTTGACCTCATGCTTCCTTGTGCGACAATTTGGCGCGCACGTCACAAACATTCAGCCAAGCTCGTGTACGTGCATCGCACTTGCCGCTTCTGGAAGTCACTTAACCTACAAACGCCGGCATGACAAAAGCTTCGATGTCTGCACTGGACAGCCCCGAACACCTTCAGACCTTTATGCCATTTGATCCTGCGCCCCTTCGACACAACTAGCCACCAATCTTGAGGACGCTTTCTTGCCTACGCCCTTCGCCATCGCATGGAGCCAGCTCCAACGCGGTCTAATCTCCATCCTCATTGCGCTGTTCTATTCTGACTCCTCGGCTCTTCGCCCGCGCTCACTGCGCTGTCACAACACCACTGCGCCATTATTGTCAACTGCTCTCACTCGATCAGCTGTGGGCCATTACAACTGAACCAGTCACGACGACTCTGCAGAAGTGGCCATCACTACTTGCGCAAAAATGGCGTGCACAGATGGCAGTTTCCTCCGCCTCGGCATGGACCTTGGAACGGGGTACATTCGCGTCAACGGGCAGCATGTGTTAGCCGGTGGCACTTCAAAGGACGCTAAAAGCAGGCCACTTAGCTTCAAGAGAAAACAAGGCAGCGACCCCGCCATCAAACAGATTGCGTTCTACGACGAAGATGGCACCGTCACCTACGGCGCACCTGATATCAAGAAACTCATTGATGAGGATCCTTCCAACCATGAGCTACAGTATAAGATAACGGAGCTCTGGAAGCTTGCATTACATCCAGCCTTCAACGACCTCGATGAAGTAAAACACGTCAAAGATGTTCTACACACCAAAGGCGACCGCGCCGCTCTACAAGATTTCATGACGGACCATTTGCGCGGCATCCTGGAAGATGTACGCGAACTGTACAAACGTGCCACTTTCAATGAGGGCAGAGATGATGCATACTGGAGAACAATTCCATTCGAGCTCGAAATCAGCGTCCCTGCAATGTGGAGAGACGAGGACAGAGACGTCATCTTCAACGCAGCGATGTTGGCGCAGGACAGCGCACTACGAGTTGAGCTCCGTCCCGAACCCTTATGTGTTGGTACCACGTACATGCTTGACCTGATCGAAAGTGGCAACATTGTAGAAGAACAATGCCTTCTACTCGTCGATTGCGGGAAAGGAACACTGGACATTGCTACCATCAAGCTGATCGCTCGCCCCTCTGATGGCTAGGAAATGCAGCTACAGCAGGTTGGGCTGTGTACCGGTGATGGCAGTGGATCTCATATCGTCAACGTCCTCTTTTGGAGGTGGGTTGTAGACGGAAACTGTCGAGAAATTGAAAGTCTGGGAGGTCTTCACGCGGCTCGCGAACAACTCGGCGTTACAAGGCGCGATTTCCAGCGACAGCTGTCGGATGGTATGGATCGCGTCAAGAAGGAGATTGACAATAACAGCCATAACAATTTTGATGTCACCATCGGTAGCAAGCACGGCCACTACAATGACGACTTGCTCGTCAGACTCACCATCGACGTGCCCCGCCGTCAGATCCTGGATTGGTATGCGCAATGGATTGCTGCGGCCGAGGTACAATTGGCGAAACACCTGCGGGATCGAAATGGCAAGGACAACTACGCGTGCGCCTTGTTCACAGGCGGCGGATCAAGCAGCGAGGAATTCTATACACGACTGGAGACTTTGCTCGGCAGCCCAGACTACGGAATCACCGTCTTTCAGCCTGTCCCACACATCTCTCCCTGCGCGGAAGGCGCCTTGATGCAGCATTGCTTCAAGGCAGACAACTTGCCGCCAAACGCCCACTTCTATCTTTCGCGCATAGAGCTGTATATCCCGGAGTTCCATACCGATCAAACGCCCGATAAATCCATGTTCAACGCAAGCGTCGACGTTGTGTATGACCGTCTCACCCGAGTTATGCAATACTCGGATGAGCAGGGTTTCAAGTCCTTTGGGCTCTTGCCTATGCAGTTCCTTGTAGACGCAGACCAAGAGCACGCTCGCCTTCATGTGGATCTATACTTCAGCGAGAAGATGATCTACAAGCCAAACTGGCTTTACGACAGTGATGGCAACCTTTGTAACGGCGTTCGGCAGTTCCCCCTGGTGTTCGTCGATGTCAACTGTTCGGCATTGGAAAAAGCCGGATTCGATAAGGAATTGCTGACAGCAAGGAACACTTTGTCGTCAACGGCTTTGTAGAAATGGAAGGCACAAGCGACAGCCTCGACGTCATCGTCTATCTGATGAAGCATGACTACAAGTTCCCCGGATCTTGTAAGTGCCCCGAGACCATTGTAGTGTGTTGAAAGTATACTGACAAATATCATAGGTCTAGACTCGAAAGATGGAAAACCACCCGGCCCCAGTAAGAACGACCTTGGGCAATTGTTCAGTGCTGATGAGGTTTTCGATCGCCCGAAGCCCTTCAGAGTATGGCACACACACTCCAGCCACTTTGTCGGTGACAGCACGGGTACTGCTGGATCTCGCAGCGCGGCCAGGACAAAGAAACGTGGACCTGTGCCCCAAGGCTCGCACAAGAGTGTTAGATTGCAGCAGAATGTTGGTCACGATGATGGGGATGTTGATATGGATGATGCATGAGTCTAGAATGGGTGTGCTGAACTCAACGCCTCGATGCATTGCTGTTTCTTGAGATTGGAGTTTTTCAAGGCATTTGGGTTAGCGTGAGCGTGGGGTACTCAGATGTTGTGACGAGAAGCTTTGAGATTACCCCTGACGTTGCGGAAATACAGCGAGTTGAAATACTCACTCTCAATGCTGCTGTATAGTTGCTCTGCGGCGGGAGTGTCTGGTACCATCGATGGCGGTCAGAGATGTTACATGTACCAAAAAAGGGCTTCTCAGTGAACCTGGGGTAGCTATCTTTGACGGCAGCGCTTGATGTTGCCCTACAGGCTTCTGATAGTTTAAGGTCATTTCCTTTCTTTTATCATGACGACTGAAAGCGACCACCTTTGAGTTTGCCGTAGCCGGGGCGGCCATCCTCAGTGTTGATAGATTCGATAAGTACGATGCATTATGTTATTGCGAGATGCTGGAGATACAGTACGATGCATCACCTGGGACGCACTCCAGCGAACATCTCCACAACGACCACACAGAACATGAAGTAACACAACAGATCGACATCAGCAGCCGAGGCAAACACCAGAAATGATCGTCAGGCACTGGCGAACAATGTTTGGCTGCTCTGCCTTTCGCGCTTGCGAATGCTTGAACAGGCTTCGCCCTTGTGCCAACCCCGCGCAGAAACACGTGTGCGACACCATCGACAGACGTCATGCCCACGAGATCCGCCAGTCACCACGGCCCTGAGTCGAAAGTATCAACGCGCCGGTACCCGGTGGTGAGCAGCCTTTGGACGGACCCGGTGCCGTCATGCATCATGGTGCAAGCGGCTGCTTACGGCGGAGTCAATTGGCGTCTATCATCCACCTCCATCACGTTATAGGAGGTGGGCGGCGCTTTGAAACCTTTCGTGCGGGTACTTGTTCTCATTATTCTGCGAGGTACAAAGCGCAAGCCACATGCTCTGCGTGTCTTACCACAAACAGACAGACGGACGTGATAAGAAAGCTTGTGTGATTGCTGAACGGACGAGACAAGCAGGCACATGCCAAAGGACTGCGGCTGGAGAATCGCTGTAAGTAAGTTCCCTGGAATGTGGACGGTTTTCGACCACCATCGTTGTCTAGAGTGTGAGATAAAGAACTCTTGCGAAGAGTCGCGATGCAGTGTGACAGTGCACAGCGGCATGAGAAGCGAGAGAGACGTGTCTTGCAGCCTGACAGTGCACCGATGTTGCACAAACTGTTGCTAGGTCTGGCGATAGTGTTGCCTGTGCTGACTCTGCTATTCTGGACAGACAACATGCTTCCGACATCTGTTGCCATCTTGTTGTCCCTGAGCTTGGGACCTCGGATTGCCCATGGTCGCATCTATGAGACACGCTTCAATGGCACGACCTGGGACGATGGCAACTGGCGTATCACCACGACCAAGCTTGATCAGGGCCATTACCAATCCCGCATGTCACTTGCCAACGGCTATCTCGGAATCAACGTTGCGGCGGTGGGACCTTTCTTCGAAGCCGATACACCCGTAGACGGAGACAACATCAATGGCTGGCCGCTGTTCGATCGTAGACAAACTTTTGCAACCATTGCTGGCTTCTGGAACAGCCAGCCGACGACTAATGGTACCAACTTTGAGTGGCTGAATCAGTATGGCGGCGAAAGCGTCATCAGCGGTGTACCGCACTGGTCGGGCTTGCACCTCAAGGTTGGCGACGAAGTGCTCGATGCTGGCGTTCCGGCGGAGCAAATATCAGGCTTCACCTCGACGCTCGACATTGGAGCGGGCACTATGCAATGGTCTTACACCTGGAGCCCCAGCGCCGGCCCAGCAATCGACGTCGAGTACGAAATGTTCGTGCATAAGCTCTATGTCAACCAAGCTGCGATTCAGCTCAAGCTCACGTCTTCGAGAGACATCAACGCTACTGTAATAGACCTCTTGGACGGAGATTGCGCTCTCAGAACACAGTTTGCAGATAAAGGGTACGAGCCGGTTTTGCCGTTCATCTGGTCAGCAGTCAAGCCTGCGGGTATCGAGAATGTAACTGCGTACATCTACTCAGCATTGGTCGGAGACGACAGCTTCGACAAGGAAAGCCGCACGAACATCACAGAAGAAGACGTTGTTGGCTCAAACAGCTCATCGATCGCACAAGCCATGGAGGCGACCTTAAAAGCCGGACAGACTAGCGTTGTGACGAAATACATCGGCGGTGCTTCGAGCGATGCCTTCGATGACCCGCAATCGACCGCTCTCAATGCATCTTGGTCCGGCGCTCAGAAGGGCTATGTTGAGCTGTTGTCGTCGCACATTGCGGAGTGGGAAAACATCATGACCGCAGAGAGTGTTGATGACTACGAATACCCTAACGGAAGCATGCCAGACGATCAGAATATTCTGGAGTTGCAGATCACGGCCGTCACCAACCCGTTTCACTTGCTCAAAGAGACTGTGGGCGCGAATGCTATAGCAGCTGCCGGAAACAATACGAAACTGGACGTCAACAGCATCGCAGTCGGTGGACTGGGCAGCGACAGTTACGGTGGGATGATCTTCTGGGATAGCGATGTCTGGATGCAGCCTGGTTTGGTGGTTGCTTATCCACAAGCTGCAAAGCAGATCGCACGTTATCGATCGGAGCGATTCCCTCAGGCGCAGCAGAATGTTCTAACAGCCTACCAGTCATCTCAGAACGAGACTGGCAAGTTTTCTCCTGATGGTGCAGTGTACAGCTGGACATCGGGACGATACGGCAACTGTACGGGCACTGGGCCTTGTTTTGACTACGAGTACCACCTCAATGGAGACATCGCTTTACAGCTCCGTAGCTACTGGATCGCAAGCGGAGATACACAGTTCTTCCGAGATGAGCTCTTCCCGGTCTACAATGCCATCGCTCAGTTCTACGCCGACGTTGTCACTTACAACGAGACTTCAGAGCTTTACGACTTGTACAATGCTACCGACCCAGACGAGTACGCAAACTTCCAGACGAACGTCGGGTTCACTATGGTGCTCATGAAAACCCATCTCGAGAGCACTAACGACGTCCGAAGCCGATTTGGGCTTGGTGCAAACGAAACTTGGGCGAATATCTCCAACCTTATCAATATCCCGGTCTATGAACCAGCCAACATCATTCTCGAGTATCAGACCATGAACGGGTCGATATCTGTCAAGCAAGCCGATGTGGTTCTTGTTGATGACTTCCTAGAGTACCCGAACCCATACTCGCTCAGTAATCTGGACTACTATGCAGGCAAGCAGACTCTTAATGGCCCAGGTATGACCTATGGAGTATTCAGCGTTGTCGCCAGCGAGATCTCGCCGTCTGGCTGTTCCGCCTACACCTACGACCTCTATGGATCTCAGCCTTACACTCGAGCACCATGGTTCCAGTTCAGCGAGCAGCTACTCGACGACTGGGATGCCAATGGAGGCACGCACCCAGCATATCCTTTCTTGACCGGCATAGGCGGAGCGAACCGCGTCGCAGTCTTTGGCTACTTGGGCCTCCGACTGATGGTCGATTCGCTCAACGTCGATCCAGATCTCCCGCCACAAATCCCGCATCTCAATTACAGGACTATCTACTGGCAAGGCTGGCCAATTAACGCAGCATCAAACAGCACTCACACCACACTTCAGCGTCTGCCCAACCCCTTGGGTTCTGCGAACAGCACTTTCGCCAACGCACCTATCCCGGTCACAGTCGGTCTAGACGGCTCCTCAACCTCTTCCAACGCCACAGTCCACAAGCTATACCTGAACGGTACAATCACCCTCGAGAACCGCCGCGCAGGCTTCAACAAGACCGTCCGCGGCAACATCGCGCAATGCCAACCCGTCACCAGCAACCGCGACTACTCGCCCGGCCAATTCCCTCTCAGCGCAGTCGACGGCGCAATCAGCACGAAATGGCAGCCAACCCAATCAAACCAAACCTCCAGTATCACCGTCCAGCTTCCTGAGCCCTTCGTCGCCATCAGTGAGTTCCGCTTCGACTGGGCCCAGGCGCCGCCTCGTAGCTACGCGGTCACGTTCTCCAACTCCTCTTCGTCAACAGGAGCGGTGAATGTCACGAGTCAGTCGGGTGTCGATGTCAGCGATCCTTACGATGCGTCCAAGGCTAGCGATATTGTGCCGTACTCTGGCAACACTACCAATGTGACGCTGGAGGCGGCGGTGTGGAGTGGGCGCTTTGCTACGTTGACTATTCTAGGTAACAGGGCGACGGAAGGGACAGAGAATGAGTTCAATGGAACTGGAGCGACGGTTGCGGAGTGGGCGATTGTTGAGGCTGGAAGCGGTGAAAACGTTGCGAGGAGGTCGGAGAGGGTTTGGTGAGGGTTCTGTGCAATGACCGGATGAGCCGGAAAGGAAGCTAGCCGTGCATCTCGAGTCTTTATCTCGTACCATGGCCCTGTTCGTGTGATCTGGCGAATTGGAGGGTTTCCATAGCTTTGACATCGAATGCAAGACACGCATGTTTCTTTGACATGATTTCGTGTGATTTGTACTGAGGAGTAGGAATGAGACTGTGACAGGAGCCATGGCTCATTATCTTCTATCGTTGCGTAATCGAGATGGGTATCTTGAAACAAGAACAGTACCGCCCAATGCATGCATGCATCCATCTTACATCCACTGGCCGACAAGGGGAATCCTCTGGTACATGTCGTCGTACATTTTTCCAACCCAGCCTGCCGCTTCGCCGCCTCTTCCGATCACACCAAAGCCACCGGCCATCCACAGCGCGGTCACAGCAGCTGCAACGCCGTTGATGATGTACCATCTTCGCTTCTTGGACATCTGCCTCTCGTTACCCAAAGCTGTGGTTTGGTCTGGCGTGTATCCGAGCCACTTGGCCCATCCCCAGGTAGCGTGGAAGACCGTGACGCTGATCAGGGCGGCAAACCCAGAGAACGAGACGATAGGGTGCTTTGCGAAGGCGTGGCTGACGTAGCTGAGGCCGATGTTGGTGCTTCCGCCAGGGAGCTGGTCGGGAACGACGCGGTTTATGAATGTATGTCCCATGAGCAGCGGCACCGAAAGGAAGCCGAGCTTGCTGATACCAGAAACTGCAGGCCATAGTTTGTCCCTGTATTGCTTCTTCTCTGATCTTGTCTCCGCGCCATATCTTCTCGCATTCACATTCCGTCTGTACAATCGCAGAGCGAGGCCGCTGCCGACATGTGCCATGAGAGGGATGATGATCAAGAATGGCTCGGCAATCGGCCAGCTTTGGTAGTATGGTCGCGTGAGCAGCAGCGAGCCTTCACTCGCGTGCACGCTGCCAGTGGCAAGAGGTATGAGGGATGTGTTGGCGATGTGTGCGACGGTGAAGGCCGAGAAGGCGTATGACGAGTACTTTTGTATCCGTGTGAGATACCATGCTGGCGAGTGCTGGGACAGTCCAAGGGAGTTGGTGTTCTTGGGTGAGGAGGTGCCAGAGGAATCGGGGAAGTAGTTGTCCTTCGAGTCCGCAGGTGTCTCGTCGACGGGTGAGGGCTCAACCTCTTGTAGGTTCTCCAGGTAATCGCGGTCGGCCATGTTGGCCAGGAATATCAAAGTGTCCAAGGTTGCTTTGAACGCTCCAGAAACAGCTCAACCTGAAATGAAATAGCCGCCCTCCGTGATACAGTAGTAATGTGATATGCTTCCCCGGATCAGTCGTGAAGTGAGCCGAAACTCCTCCATGCCGATTGGCCGAGGGCCGCGCGTCACACAGACCACACCTTAAATCCATCCACCTCACCCAGAAGACCAGACCGAAGCATGTGACAGCCAACCATCCATCATCACTTTCACCAGTGCACACATTCACTTCATAACATACGTGTCTTGAAGCTAACGCCAGGCATACGTGCTTGTCTACAACAAAACAGTAACGTCAACGGCTACACATAGAACTCACATCCATCATGCCCCCAGTAAGATCCACAAATACTTTCAAAGATGTCTTGCTGATGTGAACGCGAGCAGGGCAGTACACTACCACAAGCCTTGACAGAAAGCGCTAGAGAAGCTAGACAGAACTACTACTGTACGAGTTTGCTACATTGCTAATACCTTGTCCCATCATCGAAGAAATCAATGCTCATCCCGATCCCAGGCGAACCATGCGGAAAGCAATATTCCCGCATGAATGAATTACAAGCACATGAGAACTCCTACGATCACTCACACCGCCTGGTTCGCCCTTCTAATCATGAAACAAAACCCAGAACATCCATCAGTGACCCAAACTAACAGCCCCGTCCCAGCGTCTCAAAGAAATGAAGGAACTGACCAAAGCCACCGGAAGCGGGCTCAAGCCCAAATCGTCCCAGACCGACAACAGCGAGATCAAGCCCATGTCTCTCACCGAAGCTTCAAAATCCGGCGCTCCCAAAAAGAAGCCTGTTTTCAAAACTGTTGGCTCTTCGAGGACGAGTGGCGCGGCATCAGCAGCTGCGACGTCTATGGCTGGTCTTCTCGATGTCAACGACCCTTCTACCGCGACCGAGGAAAATGATCCTTCAGGCTCGGTTCGCAACGGATGGCACGCAGATCGATATGATCCTGCGTTCGTCAGTGGTTGTGAGCCGGACTGTGGTGCGTGTGGAGGGAGGGGAGGGCGCATTGCTATTTGAGGGCTTTCGGATCTGTTTTCTGGACGGCGGAATATTCTCTGGGTTTAGCGATGGCGCGACGATTCCCGGATCTCTGAGCAGCACATGCTCGGCCTGAAACATGGCGACGAAATGGAATTTGGCACGCGTGCACGTGGAAAGAATCTTGCTTGAGCAAATGATATCGTGGATTTCCTTTTCTAGTGCTACAAGATGCAGAATGCAGAGAACGCTTGCTAAATGACGTAAAGTTACAAACTCGCGGGATACATTGGCCGGGGTATTTCCCTTTCTATTCCTCCGCTGTAGTCTCGATCTGCAACGTGGGATCAAGGTTGCCTTGGTGGAACCTGATTCGGCCAATGTCCTCCTCGTCCGGCTCCCGAATTGTGAGATTGAGCTCGTCCGGCTTCTCTTCTTCACCAGCCTGAGACGCCATAGCCGTCTTGCGCTTGGGCTTGATGGCCAGGCGAGTGGAAATGGGGTAGAAGTATGCGCCTTTGCCAAGTCGCTTGTTGGCTCCGGGCACTCTGCCGACGTCGGTCTCCGGGTCGTGAAGGGCAATGGCGACCGTGTCGTTGTAGACGTTCTCATCGTCGCCTGTCTGGTTGTAGGTCTCGTATGTGCGGATACGCGGGTACTTGAACGCGCGCTGATCGTCTCCCACGTCGTCTGCGTATAGCTCAGGATCATCGTTCTCCGGGTCGTTGATGTCAAGCTTTCGCTTGATTCCGATTACTGCCTTTTCGTCGCCAGGGAGGTAGTAGTCGTAATCGTACTCTTGAAGCGGTTTTGGCTTGTCTGACGCGGGGTCCCAGTCTTCCTTCTTCTGTTCGTAGATCGCCTCCTTCGCTGGGTCGGCAGCTGGGCGGAAGATCGCGGTATCCAATCGTGTGTCGTACTTGTCGGTCACTGACACGGGGTTTGTGGTGAACTTCATGAGCATGTAGCTACCCATTTGCGGTATTGCCTCCAGATCAGGCAACAGAGGATAGCTGTCCAACAATTGCGCGTTTGGGTTTGTAGGATGTTTGGGGTTCGCCCAAGCCTTGATTTCCTCAGTGGTTATTGGCGCACCACGCATGTTCTCGGCAGAGTCCTCGCCTTTGTACGCGTCTTGAGGGTATGCGACGTCGAAGCCCTTTACGATGTTCTTGAGGATATTGATAGGATCCTCCTTGTCCCTGGCCTTCGTTGATCGCTTGGGGTCATTTCTGAGTCGGAGCAGATCCTTCGAGGATCCAGAGGCAAACATTTGAGGGCTGGATGATGCGGCATACTCGGTTCTTCGCAAGAATGAGACCTGTTCTGATGCTGATGCGGGCTTGCCGAGCGCATTGAGGGGTTTCAGTAGGGCCTTATCGCGAGGATTGGTGACGCGAGCTCCAGGCTGGGCCAAGATTGCTGAGTGTTGTTAGCATTGCGTGTTGCTTCATTCGGAGCCTTCATTCTTACCTCTCTCATCTCCTTCGAAGACGCCAGGAATGCCCACGAGATCAATGGGCATACCCAGCTCTGCGTCCGCCTCAATGTTCAATGGCTGCTCTCTTGCTAATCTTGATGCATATCCAGCGCTCGTGTACTGTCCGCCTGCAAGACCAGTGCCAGGAATGTCGAGGAGTTTAGGAGGATCGGGCGGTGGTGGGAGCTGGTTTGAATAGCGGACTTTCGCGATGTAGTCCTGGTGGTATGAGCGCGCCTGAGAGGACATGATGGAAGGTAAAGTGCGACCGCGATCGCAGCGGTAGAGGGTATGACGAGTTGGGAGACAGTGGTACAGACTGCAAAGTGCCAATCGTAATAAATGTTCAAGTCGCGATGCGATGCGATGGACTGCAGCGAGTCGCGGAGTGAGCGGCGGGCGACAAGGCAAGTCAGCCGAAGCCTCAGGCACGCACGCATCCGCCTTTCACATGCACCCGAAGCGAAACGCTGTGGGGAGAGAGTCACTGTCCCTTGACAAGGCACGCACGTTGGCCTGTTTATTGGACCGCGGACGACGAGGCAACATCGCCCAGCTGAGGTGCACGTGAGCGCCGACGCGAGCAAAGATGGACTCGCTCATGGATGGCTCGACGGCCTCTGTGCTGACCGAGACAGTCACCTCGCTCGCTGCTCACGCTACGTCTGTCGCCCCCGACGCCGAGCCTGGCGTCCAATCGACCTTAGGCATGCTTGGAGGTCTGCTGTTCGGTGTTTTTACCATCGTCCCGAGTCTGCTGTACTGGGTCGTCAGCTTCATCACAATCACTCTGCCGACATGGATCTTTGCCTTTCTATCCAGGAGCTTCACCCTAACGCTGAACATGACGACGCTTCTTATTCTGCTGCTGGCCTTTGCTTCCACAGTGAGCTGGTTCGTCCGCTATCGCTTCCTTAATATGTACTCGAGACTGCCGCCCGAGCCCCAACGGAAGGAGCCTCAAGTCGAAGTCTTCCCAGAAACACAGGAGAGCGACTCGAAACCTGGTCTGTCAAACTATTTCGATGAATTCCTGAGTGCTATCAAAGTTTTCGGCTATCTCGAACGGCCAGTCTTCCACGAGCTCACGAGGACCATGCAAACCAGGAAGTTAATTGCCGGAGAGACACTGCTTCTTGAAGAAGAAAAGGGTTTCTGCCTCGTGGTTGATGGACTGGTCCAAATCTTCGTAAAGTCAAACCGCGCAAACTCTAGCGATAGCAGCAACGAGTCTGCTATCGACGACGATACTGGTGACGAACCGACCTCTGGCAACCGCACCTATCAACTACTTACTGAAGTCAAGAACGGCGCCCCGATGTCGTCGTTGTTCTCCATTCTGTCACTTTTCACCGAGACTGTCAAGCTTAGACATGACGACGAGGATCATACTTCCGAATCAACCGCACATAGCCAGAATCTGAGGAATCGATCCAGCTTCGCTACATACACACCTGAAGGAACCTCAACGCCTGCTTCCGGAGCTCCGAGCCCGATGGGTTGGAACGCAGGTGCTTCACGCCCAATGTCGAGGCATAGGTCTTCGACGATAGGTCAAGGCAATGCTGCGTTTAAGGAACCTCCTCCGCTTGCACTTGATGGTTCAGCCGACCACCCGCACCCTCAGCAAAGCAGGTACCCCAGCTTTGCATCAGGAGCGGCGCCTAAGCGATCCAGACCGTCCAAATCCGCCTCGGCGCATCCTGACATCGTTGCGCGCGCGACTGTAGACACGACCATTGCTATCATTCCAGCCACCGCATTTCACAGATTGACTAGAATATACCCAAAAGCAACAGCCCACATTGTTCAGGTGATCTTGACTCGCTTACAGCGGGTGACTTTAGCGACCGGCCATGCATATCTAGGTCTGACCAGTGAAGTTCTTAGGACAGAGCGCTTAATGAACAAATACACGAACTACGATCTTCCTGGCTTTCTGCGCGGCGATGCTTTAGAGAGGCTCAAAGACAAGTTCCGCAAGGAAAGGGAACGAGTACCTCCAGAGGAAGAGGTCAAAGGTATCGCTTTGCACAATGCTTTCCTCACCCACCGGAAGAGATCCAGCAGTGGCTTGCGACGAGACGCTGTAATGCAAGCTCGCATGAGTTCTCGAAGTGGCGACCTCGGCGTCTCCGATCATGGGAACGACCAGGTGAGCGCTGGTGACCTTCTGACCAACATTCACGCAGCAAGACATCCTGGTCGTAAGCATCGCCCCAGTTTCTCGCAGGCATATCATACTCCGAAGAGTTCAGAGTTCACAGCTAGCACACCCCTTTCACAAACTCCTGAGGATCCTCTCAAGAGGCACATGGATCCCCGCCAAACTTTACATCGGCAAGAGTCTGTAGATGAAGATGTGTTGTTCCGTGAGGGTATCATGGACTGTATGCTCAAAGCGATCGGCTTGGACAATGTGAAAGATGGCATGCGACAGCCGCAATCAGCAGCACAGTCACCTAGGCTGGTATCTTTCGACAACAAACGTCAGACTGCGATCTTCAACAGTGCCTTTGGATTCATGGATCCTTTCGATGGCTCTGGCGATGGTGATTCCGACTCGATTGCCTCGGCGTCAGCATACAGTGCTGGTGGCCCGACCAATATCTTGGAAGATCTGAAGCACGAAATTGAGATTGTCTGCTTTCCCAAGGGTTCTGTCTTGGTCGAATCTGGCGAGCGCAACCCTGGCCTGTATTATGTGATCGATGGCTTCCTGGATGTCAGCGTTCCAGTACATGATGACGATACGGACTCTAGTGTGCTTGGAACCGCGCCGGGGCAAGGCGCAATCGACGCATCACAACTTTTGCATCCTGAAGGGAGAAAGAGTAGCTCTGGGCGAACACACTCGTTCGGAAGTACACCAAATGCAAAGCGGAAGAAACAGTCAACCAACCAAAGCCTCTTCCTCATCAAGCCAGGTGGACTTGCTGGTTACATGGGAACCGTATCGTCATACAGGTCTTTTATCGACGTCACAGCTAAGACTGATGTGTATGTCGGCTTTCTCCCTCGCAACATTATCGAGAAGGTTGTGGAACGATATCCTATTGTGCTGCTTACCATGGCGAAACGTCTCGCCAACCTTTTGCCCCGGCTTATCCTGCACATTGATTTTGCCCTTGAGTGGGTGCAGGTGAGTGCAGGGCAGACTATCTATAACCAGGGCGAGGAAAGTGATGCAATCTACATTGTCCTGAATGGACGCTTGAGGGCGATCCAGGAAGGAAGTGACGGCAAGATGAAGGCCATCGGTGAATTCGGTCAAGGAGACAGCGTTGGCGAGCTTGAAGTCTTGACTGAGTCTGTTCGACCCGGTACCTTGCATGCCATCCGTGACACCGAGCTCGCCAAATTCCCGAAGACGCTGTTCAACAGCTTGGCGCAAGAGCATCCAGGCATCACTATCAAAGTCTCAAAAATTATTGCCTCGAGAATGAGAGCTTTGATCGAGGGACCAATGGCCGAGCCGTCCCATGAGAGCAAAATGTCTATTTCGCGACACAAGGTCAACTCGACACACAACTTGAGGACTGTTGCTATCGTTCCATGCACAGCTGGTGTTCCAGTGGTCGACTTCGGCCATAGACTACAAGCTGCGCTTCATCAGATCGGTACCTTTAACGGAGTGACGTCGCTGAATCAGGCATCCATCCTGAATCACCTGGGCCGCCACGCATTCAGCAAGATGGGCAAACTCAAGCTGTCTCAGTACCTTGCGGATCTGGAGGAGAAGTACGGCATCGTCTTATACATTGCTGATACGAGCGTCAAGTCGCCGTGGACACAGACCTGCATCAGCCAAGCCGATTGCATTTACCTTGTGGGCCTTGCGGAAGGCTCAGCTACTATCGGAGAATACGAGCGCTTCTTGCTCACTACCAAGACCACCGCACGCAAGGAACTCATCTTGCTTCACGCAGAGCGCTATTGTCCTCCTGGGTTGACCAGGGAGTGGCTACGTCACAGGCCTTGGATCAACGGAGGTCATCACCACGTCCAGATGTCGTACCGTACGACAGTGGAGCCTGCCCATCCGCCAACGCGCAAATTCGGCAACGTTATCAAACAGCGAGTCCAGGTCTTGCAAGCTGAGATCCAGAAGTATACGTCCCGTCGCGTTCGACAAAGTCCGTTGTATTCGCCTGACACCCCATTCAAAGGCGATTTCCACCGCCTAGCCCGTCGTCTTTGCGGCCGTAGCGTCGGCCTCGTTCTCGGTGGCGGTGGCGCAAGAGGCATTGCTCACGTGGGTGTCATTCGCGCGCTGGAAGAAGCAGGTCTGCCCATTGACATTGTTGGTGGTACATCCATCGGTGCATTCATCGGTGCGCTCTATGCTTGGGACGCTGATGTTGTTCCTATGTACGGAAGAGCAAAGAAGTTCTCCGGCCGTATGGGTAGCATGTGGCGCTTCGCTTTGGACGTCACTTATCCGTCTGCCTCGTACACCACTGGTCACGAATTCAACCGCGGCATCTTTAAGACCTTTGGCAACTCCCAGATTGAAGACTTCTGGCTGGAATACTACTGCAATACGACCAACATCTCCAAGTCACGCTCGGAAATCCATACCTCGGGCTACGTCTGGCGCTATGTCCGTGCCTCAATGTCGCTGGCTGGCCTGCTCCCACCTATGTGCGACGAAGGAAACATGCTGCTTGACGGTGGCTACGTGGACAACTTGACAGTATCGCACATGAAGTCTCTTGGAGCGGACGTCATCTTCGCCATTGACGTCGGCGCTCTCGATGATGACGTCCCTCAATCTTACGGCGACTCACTCTCGGGTATCTGGGCGTCACTCAACCGATGGAATCCATTCTCGTCATACCCCAACCCGCCAACGTTATCTGAGATCCAGGCTCGTCTCGCCTATGTCAGCAGCAACGACAATCTGGAGCGCGCAAAGACCACACCTGGCTGTCGGTACATGCGTCCGCCCATCGAGGAGTATGGAACGCTGGAGTTTGGCAAGTTCGATGAGATTTACCAGGTTGGCTACCAGTTTGGTAAGAAGTACCTGGCAGAGTTGAGGGATGAGGGTGTGTTGCCCGTGATGGAGGAGACGGAGAAGCAGAGGAACTTGCGCAGAACAATGGCGCCCAGGAGGGCGAGTATTTGAGCACTGAGTGGATAGTTTGGTGCATTGCAGCGAGGCATCACAGGCGTTGGATACCCAATAAAGAAATAGATTGCATGATACACTGTTTAGTTGATTGGACACGCGACTCATGCTGGCTCGGCAAGTAATACAGGTACATGATGTGAAACTGATTGCGAGTGTTCATTCTAAGCGTCCAATGACAACACTCTTTAGACCCAATTCACTGGCACTAATGTTTGTCCAAGGCCCATGCTAAAGGAAACGATCAGAGCAAGTGAGGGTAAAAGTATTGATGTACGTAAATTTCGAGTCTCGCTATCATCAACCCCAACCCTAACCCTGCATATCTCATGCAGGTACATTTCTTCCGATTACAGAATCAGCACTTCATCACGCAACAGATTCATCGCTGTTGCTAGATCAGTACCAATCGAGGGATTGCTCAAGCGTCTTAATTCACACATGCAGAAATGCAAAGAATCCGTCTGAATCTTCGATCCGTGACAGTGCTCTTCTCGAAGTCGGTTCCACTCTCATCATCGTGCCTGACGTCAGATACGTCACTTTGATGCCCCTCGTGAGCTCGGTGCCTGCATAGCCTGCCCCTCCATAATAAAACCCAATGGTCCTTTCCCACTTCCTTTCTCCCATCACTACTCACACGACCAACCACAAAACAACCTGCCAAACCACACAAATTCATCATCATGCCTCGCAACGGAACCCAGTCTGACAACGTTGTCGACACCAGCAAGGGCAACCAGGTTCACGGCGTTGGCGAGGATAGCGCCATTGACCGCAGCGGCAAGGTGAGATCATTACAACCACCCAGACTCAATAGAATCATTGTATTAACATAAGATTTTTAGGCCGCACCCGCTCCCGCAGGCGAGAAGGGCGAGGCCCTTGAGGGCATGAACGCCTCTGGCGGTGGAAACACTGCTTCTGGTAAGCTACCAATACACCATCAAATGTTCTCAAATCATCTACTAACACCCCCTGTTCCAGGCTCCGGCAAGGAGACCAAGATCACCGAGGACAAGACCGCCAAGTAAAGGATGGGATTTTTGATATGATACCCCCCAAGATGATGGAACGAACAAACTTCACAAAAGAAGAATGACGATATAGCCTCATTTCGAAATCCTCTGTATTACGAAGATTACGTATAATACTATGCAAATACCATGCAACGCTTCGAAGTCCTGTACTTCTCCAGCTGTGTCGTGACAGGAGTGTATCGATCACGCAACTTTCAATTGGAAGCCACCGCCTTTCTCTTCCTCCTCTCGCCCCTTGAAGATGGAACTGTAGTCAACGTCGCCCAGCCCTGGTGCAGCGCCGCGGATAGGTGCGTTGGGACTCGCGTGACGCCTCTTTTTCTCCTGGCCTGCTTTCGAAGGGAAGGTAGGGAACATGGCTGTCGGTTTCGGCCGAGGGTCTTCTTTGAAATACTTGTGGCTCAGCATCTCGCTCGCTGAAGGGCGCTTTGATGGGTTCAGCGAGAGTAAGCTGTCGAGTAGGGACGCGCCAGCATTTGTCAGAGTTGGGAATTTCGAGCGGACGACGCTGCCTGATGCTCCTTTCTGGTTGCTGGGTAGGCGCAGTGAACGGGCGTTGGGTAGACGCTTGAAGCCAGGCCAGCTCTCTTCCGTTGGGATGCCGCAGAGTTCGAAGATCTGCTTGCACGTTAATTACATAGCACGAATCGCCGGCGCATCTGTTCTGTCCCAGCCTGTCTAGACTGGGTGCGAAACTCACCTTGCTTAATTGGTCCACCTCGTTCTTGCCCTGCAGCAGCGGGTTCCGCGTGAGAAGCTCGCCGAAGATGCAGCCTAAGCTCCACATGTCGACGGCGGAATCATATGTTGTTGTTCCTAGTAAAAGCTCGGGCGATCTGTACCATAGCGTTACGACGAGCTGCGTGAGGTTTTGTGGCGGAGGATCGCCGCAGAAGCGAGCCATGCCGAAGTCTGCGAGCTTGATCTCGCCTCGATTGTTCATCAAGATGTTGCTGGTTTTGAGATCGCGATGTAGAATCCAGTGCTCGTGAAGGAATTCCACAGCGCTTCCCAGCTGGAGCATCAACGTCTTGACCTCAGACGGGAGGAAAGGCTCGTCCATATCTTCTTGTAGCGTTTTGAGGTCGTGCTCCAGGAACTCCATGACAATGTAGACGTCGCCTTGCGCGGAAACCTCGCCTGTGACAATCTCTCGCAACTCAACAACATGTCTGTGTGTCGCCGCGTTCAAGCATTGGATCTCCCTCAGCGCTGTCACCGGGAAGCCGGCGTCTCTCGCTGGATCCAGCTTCAATTTCTTGATCGCTACGATCTCTCCTGTAGCCTCCTCTTTCGCTCGCGACACGTAGCCATAGCTGCCTTCTTCAATGTGGTTCAGGCGGTCGAATCGCTCGACTGAGCGGCAAGGCTGCCATGCGGGCGCCTCGAATCGTAGTAATGTGCGCTCGGGTGGTGTAGAAGTGTCTTTTTCCTGTCCATCATCTCCTGACAGACGGCGTCTCTTCGAAGGTCTCTCGGCGTCTCCATTGGTGTGTCTGCTTGCTTGTGCGGCGGCAGCTCTTTGGGCTTCTTCCTCGGCGTGGCGCTGTTTCTCGGCCTTGAGGCGCTTCTTCTCTTCCTTCTGGGCCTTCTTTCTCGCGTCTTCAGCCGCGTCTTCGGCCGAGTCTGCCCATCGCGACGACATGCTTTCTCAACTTGTGTGTATCGTGTCGAGTGTTGGTGTCATGGATCGGGAATGCGTTGCGGAGAGGTGGCTCGTTTGGGAAGTTCGCTGTGACGTTGACTGACTTTCGCGACTGGCTTGGGTGTTTTACTTGTGATACTCCGCAATAGATACACACATAACCGATTATCATCTCGGTCTTTCAACATGAGGAGCAGCTTGTCGCGAACGGCAAGGCAACTCTCTCGCAATGCCAACAAGCTGAGCGTGCCGTCATGCAGAGTCTCCGGCGCAAGATGGAGCTCGACTGAAGAAGGAGGACACAAATACTCAACGCCTTTGGCTAAGCAGTTGGCTGAAGTGATCACTGTACGATGCAATTCTCATGAATACTGTCCGGTCCAATTACTGATTTACTTCCCCAGACGACGGGTCCGCTCCCTGTAGCATCTTTCATGCGCCAATGCCTCACCAACGACCTCGGCGGCTACTACACAACATCGCCTCGCGAAAAGGACCAGTTCGGTGCAAAAGGCGACTTCGTCACCTCGCCTGAAATCAGTCAAGTGTTTGGAGAATTGGTCGGCGTATGGGTCGTGGCAGAATGGATGGCCCAGGGCAAAAAGAGCGAGAGCGTTTACCTCATGGAAGTCGGCCCTGGTAGAGGCACACTCATGGACGACATGCTGCGCACAATCAGGAACTTTCCGCCTCTAGCGAAAGCGGTGGAAGCAGTTTATATGGTAGAAGCGAGTCCAAGCCTGAGAGAGACCCAGCACAAGCTGCTGTGCGGCGAGAACAAGCTCGAAGAGACAGATGTGGGCTGGCAGAGTGTGAGTAAACACTCGCCAGATCTGAAGGTTATTTGGACAGAAGACATTCGCTTCGTGCCTAAGGAGGCCAGCAAGACACCTTTCATCATCGCTCACGAGTTCTTTGATGCTCTGCCTATACACATCTTCCAATCCGTGCCGCCCGCGCCTCAGAATGAGCAGACCGACAATACCATTCAGACTCCTACCGGACCCATTCAGGCGCCACGAAGATTACCGCAAGCTTCCCAGCAACATCAATGGCGCGAACTCATGGTTTCTCCCAAGGCTCCACATAAGCTCAAGGAGGGTGAACCCGAATTCGAACTCAGCATGGCAAAAGCCGCCACACCACACTCCATGTACCTCCCAGAAACATCACCCAGATACCAAGCCCTCAAAGACACCACCGATGCCACGATAGAGATCAGCCCCGAAAGCCAGGCCTACGCCCGCGACTTCGCCGAGCGTCTAGGAGGCTCCAACCCAAAGCAACCTTCAGCCCAAAAACCACAGCCCACCCAAATACCCGGCCGCACCGTCCCCTCAGGTCCGGCCCAGGAACCATTCGAAAAGCCCTCACCCTCCGGCGCAGCTCTCATAATCGACTACGGCCCTGCCTCGAAAATCCCCGCCAACTCGTTCCGCGGCATCCGCGCCCACAAATTCGTCTCGCCCTTCGACTCCGCCGGAATCACAGACCTGAGCGCAGATGTAGACTTCCACGCGCTGGCCGAGAGTGCCATCAACGGCTCGCCGGGCGTCGAAGTTCACGGTCCTGTCGATCAGGCGCGGTTCCTGACTGCGATGGGAATTGCGGAGAGGGCGGCGCAATTGGTTAAGCGGGCCGTAGACAAGGAGAGGGGAGGCAGTACGGGACAGGAGAAGAGCGAACTGACGGAGATCGTGAAGAGGATTGATGGGGGTTGGAAGAGGTTGGTTGATAGTAGTCCTGAGGGCATGGGGAAGTTGTATCAGGTTATGGCCATTTTGCCATATAAGCCTGGAAAAGAGGGCGAGCCTAGGAGGAGGCCGGTTGGGTTCGGTGGAGACATCAGCATGTAAAGATACGCGGGTGTACTAATATGGGTTCGCTTGTTGCAGCTTTGTACAGATAGATGGAAACAATCTTTGCATTTTGCATATATTTCATGGACACCGAAAAGAAGCGACGTCCATGCTCATCATCAGGCCGACGACGCGAATCGAAACGGGAGAAGCGATGGAAGATTTTGCAATGGGATGCTCATTTGGTACGTCGAATCGTTGATCGTTATTCATGTCTGCTACTAGGGGTATCTTGCTAATGCTGCCAGTAATTTGTGCTAGGCTTCAATGCCTTATGCCATCATCAAAACTCCATGGAATAGTCAGGAAGAAAAAAGTCCGCATGCGGATGGGCGTGAGTTCGGGATGTTACCTTGCAAGAAGGTCACCCGCTTTCAAGCACTGGACTCAGCGCAGGTGTGCTGCAGGCTGCAGCAAACGATAGCCGTTGGGCACATTTAACAGAGCTCAGGCCTCTGAGTCAAGAAAGTTGAAACGAGCTCCGAGCTCCGAGTAGGCGTCTGTCATCCCGTCAAACTCGCTGAGCTGGCTGGGGTCATGGTTCTCCTCGTCGCTGCCGGCTTCTGTGCCTTCAGTGTTGAGTAGGCCGAAGCGATTGGTGACCTTTGGTTTCTTGGCCTTCTGGGTGTTGGTCGTGTTCGGCGCACCAAACGAGCTGACTCTCGTTTGTGGGAGCGCGACATCCCACTCGTCTTCGAAGAAGTTGACCCTGCAGCCTTTGTACACGGCTCGAGATACCATGCAGGTACGAGCGAACATGGCGTATCCGACCGAGTTCGTATAGACGTAAGCATCGCCGGCTTTGTACTGGATATCAACAATGATGAGGTTCGAGATATGCTCCATGTCGTCTCGGATGCGTTGCTCGTCGAGCCCTTTGGCGATAGCATGGTGAATCAGGATGTTGCGGGTAACGCCGTTTGCAATCTTGTCGTCGATGTGGTTGTGGACTCTGAATTGACGATCTGCCTACTTCACTTCGATCTGTGGTTTGTTAGCGAATCGTTGCCCTCATCGATATTTGAAGAACACTATGCTTACACGCTTGCCTTGAAGGTAGATGTCGTTACGCTTGGCCCACGCAAGAAACCCTGCAGCACCACTGGCAAAGGTTACGACGGCACTGTTGTTGCGGAGAACCACGCTTACAATCTTGCCACCCTTGACCACACCGAGGAGATCCTTGTATGTTGTGCGATCTGAGAGTCCTGAGAGGTAGAGAGTGCGTTGAGGCTTATCGCCGGGCAGTTCGCCAGGCAGACGGGTGGTTGTAGCGCTCTCGTCGATAAAATCATCATCGTCCTCGAAGATGCCATCATCAGGCACAGAAACGCCGCCATAGCTGATCTGGCGCCACGACGTCGCTTGGCGAGAGCGGGTCGCGCTGTTGGAAAACGTACGCTGGTTGTTGTTTGACGGCGCACTAGGCAACTGGGTGAGCTTGTGCTGATGCGAAACGGCAAAAGTGGTCGGTCTCTGCTCGTACATCTTCTGGCTCGATGGCCCTTCAGCGCCCCACTTGTCGTCAGCCATCACTGAATCCTTGCGATTCTCGGTACCCGTAGGGTTGACCAAGATGTCGAGCGTGCTTGCGTCGGAACCACCCATGATGAGCGCATTCCGGAGAGATTGGTAGTCGTGAGATACGCGAAGCTGGGATGAGAAGTTAGTGTTGCTAGCACTGAATCGGAAAGTTTGGAACGACCCACAAGGTTGTCGTATTCAATTCGAGATATGGTGATGCTGGCCGGGTCGACGGCGGTGGGATCGTGCTTGGAGGAGATGTTAGTCTTCTACTTATCGGCTGAGGTCTCAAAGTCTTACAAGACTGGCCCTATGCAAGTATGTCAGCATATTGCTTGGCCGGTGAAGATGAAACATAGATAAACTCACCGTCGGACCAAAGCGTTGAGGTAAGTTCTGTCAACTGTGACTCTGTCCATGTTCCCAACATAGGCCGGGCCTGGTGGAGCGGCCATAACGAGTTTCGTGTAAAAGCGAAGCAGAGGTGTCACCAGATGGACGAGTCTCTGTTTGATGTTGTAGATAAGGTAGAGAGAGGCAGGCGCATGAAACGCTAGCGCCGGGAAGTCGCGCGGGAGGAACCGGCCACATTGCGACGGCGACTTCCCCAAATGTTCTTTTGAACTTCACGGCGGCGACTGGTGCATTCACATTCATGGATGGAACTTCACCCAATGGGACGCCTGCCCCATCTGTGAGCCCGGCGCAAGGTTCCAAGGAGGATGCATTTCGACAGCTGGCCGAAGCCGGTGCGAAGGGCGATGGATCACTCTTCGAACAGTTGACCGGCAACCCTTTCTTCACTGCAGGCTTCGGTCTTGCAGCTATGGGCGCCGCTGTCAGATATGGATCCCAGGGTGTCCGACGAGCTGGTGAGCTCGCAAAGCGACGACTGCTTGTTGATCTGGAAGTTACAAGACATGATCCTTCATATCCCTGGGTCCTGAACTGGATGACTGCACAATTTCAAAACCAACTAAAACCCACCGGAGCGCGAAAGGATCTTGGGACCATGGAGTATCTTCTTCAACGATTTACCCCTGGTTTGCATCATTTGCAAATCGACACGGCCCGCACGAAGACCGCAGGCGGATCAGAGCAAACGATGTTCTCACTGATCCCTGGTCAAGGTAGACACATCCTCCGCTACAAGAATGCTTTCATCGCTGTCAACCGAGAGCGTATCGGCAAAAGCTTCGACGACAAGGGCCGACCTTTCGAGACGATTACCATGACGACACTCTACCACCAGCGCAAAATCTTCGAAGACATCTTCCAGGAGGCGCATATTGCTGCCAACCAGCATGCGGAAGGCAAAACGATCGTCTACACCTCACGCAACGTTAGCTGGGATGCTTCTGTTGAGCCGAAGAGGCGACGTCCATTTGACTCGGTGATTTTGGAAGAGGGTCTCGCGGACAAGATCCGTGATGATGTCCAAGAGTTCATTGACACCCGCGAATGGTACTTGGACCGAGGCATCCCTTACAGGCGTGGCTATCTGCTCTATGGTCCCCCTGGTACTGGTAAAACGTCTTTCGTCCAAGCTCTCGCAGGTGTTCTAGATTTCAATATCGCAATGTTGAGCTTGAGCAAACGAGGACTCACGGACGATCTCTTGAACCAGCTCTTGCAGACCGTACCTCCTCGGACAATCGTGTTACTGGAAGACGCCGATGCTGCCTTTAGTAATAGACGGCAGTCTGATTCAGACGGCTACAGTGGATCGACAGTCACTTTCTCGGGTCTCTTGAACGCTCTTGACGGTGTCGCAAGTGCCGAAGAGCGAATCTTGTTCATGACGACGAACCATATTGACAAGCTTGACGACGCTCTGATTCGACCTGGCAGAGTTGATATGACCATTCATCTTGGAAATGCTACCGAGTGGCAAATTGGCAAGCTCTGGGATCGCTTCTACGCTCCCTACGACTTGGAAGGCAGCGGCAAAAAGCAATTTGTTGAGCGGGCGAGGGAGTTTGGTTTGATTGACAAGGTCAGCACCGCACAGCTCCAAGGAGTGTTCTTGTATAACAAAGACGACCCAGGCGGTGCCATTGCGATGGTGGACCAGCTGGCGTCCGTCATGCATGCCCAGCAGAAGTAGACATCTGTGAATCTGTATATTAGTGTACGATACCTGACACATTGACTTGCATATGACCATGTCCGCGCTCTCAATTTTATGCTTGGCGAGCATTATCTGCCCGCAGAGAGCCCTTGTCTGGGCTACAGCTGTGTCTGTCATGATGTTCATACAGAGCTGGTATCAGCCCTGCAAGGACGTATTCGGACGCCGAGAACTTCTGACGCTGCCCGCTTGGTCGAAGACACAGGCAGACAGGGCAACTAAGAGCAGAGAGTCTGCCTAGGCACCATTGTCTTCAACACTTATTGTCTCTTTTCCACTTCAGCGTGACGTCTGGGTATCTCAAATGCTAGCGAAACCACTCAACGGAGATACCTCCGATGGTCGTTAAAGAGCGTCGAGTAGCACTACACGTCCGGCGATATCCCATTGAGCAAACATCATAAAGGACCGAACACAGGTCGGTGCAGCCAAGATGATATTGACGGATCGTCCCAGCGTGGTGCTTCTGCGGCGAAAACGCAATTATTAGTCTTCCTCGTGCTGTCGCTTGTCGAAACAAATCAATGTCGTGACGTTGATACTCCGTCATACCCACGTGACACCCTCTCAAGACCACATCCCCACCCGGTATACCGCATTCAGAGGTACGCGAAGATGACTGACAGCAGACAAATCCCATAGTCAGCAAGGTAACACGCAATTTATCCGGCAGCTCAAACCATTGGGATTGCAGCGGCTGGGCTCAACCTCCCGGAGCCTGAATATGCCGCCGGTGTCGTCGCCGTACCTCACCTCAAGCGAAGGGCATGACATCAGGTAGTGGGGCATGCGTGGTGGGGGTTGAGATCGTGATGGTCTGGTCTCTTTGAGGTTACTTGACATGCAGCTCTACTTTCCTCGCCTCAACTCTTCATAACAAATCCCAATCCTCTCTGCCACCCAACAACACAACCAAATTAATCACCAATTTGTAAGTCATTGCCACCTTCACTGCGTCAATCGCCACCCTGCTCAACAATACCTACATCTACATCACCTTACCTCGACACAAAAACTAACACCCTCCCTCCAGATCACCTCAACACCTAAACCCGTACGCCTCACCAATCCACTTCAACATCTCTCACCATCGCCCTCCTAACACCTCCGCAGCCCAACCCACCACAAAAATGTCCGCCCCCAACCAAGGCCGCCAGTCTCCCGACCCCGAGCGCCAGTCCGGCGCCCAGGCCGGCTCGACCTCCAACAACCCCAACGACCAGGGCGTCGCCGGCAGCGCCGAGCAGACCAAGCAGGACAGCGAGTCCCAGCTCAAGAACTTGAGCTCCAACCCCAAGGGACCCCTCGAGGACAAGGCTGCTGAGGCCGCGAGCAAGGGAACTGGAAACGCCAGTGGTGCTCAGTAGAGGATGGAGCTTTATGTGAGACGATGAACAAGCCCGATGTCGTGAAAGTTGGCTGTGTGGCTATGAAATGAAAATGCAAAAGGATGTCAGTTCTCTTCACGCTCTATCTGTCCCGTTTCTACAATGTCTGAGTCTCATTTTACTCGAGCCCGGGGCTTTGCGGTGAATGTGGCACTGGCCGAAATGCCTGTTGGCCAAGTTGCAAGTGAGGTATTGCATTCTGCTACAAATGTCCTGACAAATCGCACTAGCTTCTACATTAAGTAGACGCAGAGATGTTGCGATCTGTTACAACCCTTGTAACAAATTACTTTACTTCATATCTTGAGAAAGAATCAAGATTTCAAATCTGTTACAGTTCACGTAACAATTTCCCGTATATCGCGTGTAGATCTTCGGCTCACTTGATGATATCGGCTACAGGCTGCGTGACAAACTACAGACAGTTTTCGAAAGTATGTAGGGCGATTTGATATTTAATGGGGACTGTATGTACGGCTGTCGTAGCGTATGTACATACCGGTAATTGTTCAAATGCTCAAGCGAGCCCTTGCAGCATCACTGCCCCGAATGGTGTAGAGCCACGGCTCTCCATTGGATCATCTTCCTGGACGCTGAGGATTGCTCCGAGGGTGCAGAGTCATCAGGGAATGGATGACGTTTCGCGTCGTGTAGTGCTGGACTTTCCCAGTGTACTTCGTGGCGACAACTCGCAATTACCGACAGTATCGTCTTCCGCGCTCGCTCGCTCATTTACTCGCAGGCGACTTATGTCGCTCTGATGCGGCGATTGTTTCAAGATTCAATGGCTGTTGCAATCCGAGTCGCTGTGCTGCTAGCCAGGTATACGACTCAGAGGGAACACGCTTTGGGTTTCGTATGTCGAGTGATGTGCCCGTGTCGTTGCGTGCCAGTCAGCGTGCCAGGTGCCTTTTGAAGGCATCAAGTCTTTCGGCAGTCGTATGGAATGATTCTGCGATTCCCGAAGAGTAGCTCTCATCCACGTCCGCGTCCTCTCGTCACGCTCGTACCCCGCCCAATGCCACTTCCTCTAGCAGCAGGCGTGGTACCTCTCCCTCTCCCAGCCGCAGTACCTCCAGCGGTATACCTCGAAGCAGTCGAAGAAGAAGGCACACCTCTTGTGCTCCTAGCTCGGCTCACACCCCTCGTAGGCGCCGCTGCCGCCGCTGCACGCTTCCTCTCGTCTTCCTCAGCCTTCCTTTGTGCTTCTTCTCTCCGTCTTTCCTCCTCAACGACCCTTCGTTCCGCCTCGGCTTGTCTTCTGAGCTCCTCATTCTCCATTTCCTCCATGTCCTGCGTTGCACCTTGCCATTGAGGGTTCAAAATCAGACGTTGGTTGTGTTCCGTTTGGCCTAGGATGCGAGTCCAGGTAGCGAGTAGGGTAGAGGCATTGTTGACGGTCTGGTGGACAGTGCCCATGTTTGCTTTGGCCTTCTCAAGTGAAGCATTCACGCCTTCGATCACTTTGTTGACTTCGCGCACGCGTTCCAGCTCGGCTTGTAGGCGTGCGTCTCGCGCATCTTCTGCGTTATGGCGATTCTCCGAGCGCGTGTGCTTCTGGTTCGAGCTGTCGTTGACATTGGGAGTGTGCTTCTGTGTCGTTGCGCCGCTCTCGGGGCTCGCGAAAAGGTCTTCGTCGTCGTCTTGCAGTCTCAGGCGAGCTATATCGGGCGTCTCTGTAGGCCTCGACATTATCGCTACAGTAGGATTGAGGGTGTTTTAGACGCGTCGTTCCGCGTCTTTGGTGATGGGGCGCGGGTTCGAGGCCTTGTTTGTTTGTATACTTTTGCTGCAGGGTGACGTGGTGTGTTTCGGCAACGGGAGTGTTTGAAGATGGACTGGCTCAGGGTCGATATGCGCTTTGGGCGGCAGGGCTGAGGGCTGGCGCTGGAACGGAGCTTGCTATAATGCCTACGAGGACCGCCAATGGCTGGAGAAGATACATCCATTGACCCGTCCTGAACAGTGATTGCACAGGGAAGAGTGACCATGTGAAGCATCTCTACAGCCCTGAATCAATATATTGACCTTGAGATTAGATATAGAGCAATTTTCTTGAATGCATGAACGTTAAGCATCTCATGTGAGGAAATGATGGAGGTCATTTTAGCGACGTTCCGCGCTAAAGCAGTCCCAGCCACTCCAAGCTCTGGCCGCGTTCCCACTTTACGCGCCAACTCTGCTGCCCTGCGCTTTCGCCTCGTTTCGTGTTGTCCCATTTCATCATCACAACCATACACCAAAACAACAACACAAACATATCATCTACCGAACATCAACGCGCATTCGCCACGGCTCTTCACCACTTGGATACAGGCACCGCACCACACTTGGACGGCATTTGCTTGGGTCTTGCGCGACCATTGGAGGGAGAAGGCCGACCGCCTGTTTGCGCCTGTGATCTCTTCCGCCTCGTGTGAACACGCAAGGCGACACCAAACCTCGACGACCTCACATCGATTTGTACCACCATCCGCCTGTGATTACACGCGACGTCACCCGTCGTCCCGCGCGCCGCCGCTCCCGCCGAGGCGCAGACGGCGCAACAATGGCATCAACACCGCCGCCAACGTCGCTTCGAGCGCGCACACCTCCGACACCTCTCCACGGCCCACTGCACGACGACTACGAGCCATACTCTCCGCGCCGCTCTAAGCGTGCGACTGCGCAGAGCAATCCCTACGGCTCGTCTTTGCGCCCTCCAAAGGCGCACCTCCAGCGTGCGACTACACCACCACCTACCACCGGCAAGAAGGCGCGCTTCGCCAACACCCACCTCTCATCTCCGCCCTCATCACCCGCGTCACCATTTCCGAGCTCAGCCCAACACAAGACTCCGCGAAAGACACCCGTCAGTCGAGCATTGGCCGACGTGCTCAGTGACTCGGACAGCGCTCCTCACCATCAGCTTCCCACGCCTCAGTCGATTCTACCGACGCCCAGCAAGACTCCAAAAAAGCGAAGCGCCGCCTCTATGAACGGTACCGCGCGCATCCTCAACTTCCACACTATCTCACCAAACGACGTTATGCCCTCGCCACGTAAAATGAAGAAGTCGAGCCACACTCGTGGCAACTCTTCCCGTGGCTTCGAGCTCTTCGAACCTGGTACGCAAGGTAGCCAGGAGCAGATTCAAATCTACACCGACTCAAACGCCCGCATTCCTGAACTGGACGGCTCCGACGACAATCCATTCCTTGGCCCGAGGCAGACTCGTAACAGCAGGCCACAGAGGCGCGCAAAGACCGAAGAGGAAGAAGCCATGGACGAGCGTGTTGCGAAAGGTGAAGGTGTCGTTTACGTCTTGTAAGTCTTGCCCCAACTCCTCGCTTTCGAGTTTGGTGTTCCTAAAGCTAACATTTCATTCACAGCCGTGGCAAGAAAATCTTCCGTCCATTCCAGAGCGACGGCGAAGATGATGCTCAGAACGACGCTTCACCTGCCTCCAACCTCGGCCAGCGCTCACTTCAGCGTCAGGCCGGCGCCGCAGCTGGACGCCCCCTCACACGCAGCTCTATTCAGCCACGCCTACTTTTCCCTAGCGCAGAACAAATCCGTGAGCGCGAGGCCGCAAGCACCGAAGACGAAGTAGACGAAGAGGCCCTCACCGACATCGAGGTGCCGGTTCCAGCGAAGCAGAAGTCCACCGCCACCCCTAGGAAAGCCGCCGCTTCACCTGCCCGTTTCTCCCATCTTGCCACTCCCCCTTCGACCAAGCGTACAAAGCGCGTGGCCGATATGACTCCTGAGCCTGCGGGTCTCGAGATCGTCGTCGAAGAGCCAGAGGAGACGCCCGTTTCACCCGTCGCGCGCAAGGCTGGCAAGGCTAAGAACCGCAGCCCTTTCGACGACTGGCCCCGCTCCAAGAGTGGCAAGAAGCGCGAAGCTCCAGAAGCTCTTGAGGCTGGAAGCAGCAAGCGCACCAGGAGCGGTAATTGATTTCGAGCACGTACCCACGCACTCTCGTACGGCTGCGAAGTGATTTCGTGACGCCTGCGCTGAACATGCGTCGCCGCACTTCGGAAGTCAGCATTTTTCTACGTTCTCAGGGCTAGCGGAGCGCTTGCGGAAAGACTTTCTCCTCCTTCAGTCTTTCTTTCTTGTCCCACTAAGGGCGTTTTACGACGGATTTTTGAAAATCTGGGAGTTCTTGGAAAAGAAACATTACGATTCAGGGACACCATGTCCTCGACGGAAATCCACCCACAGACAGACTTACAGGATTGAAAGGGAATCGGACAGGAAAGAAAATCAGGATACCCTTCAGGCATGTTTTGAGATTAGAGAGAGAGATTAGTAGTTACTATTACAGCATGGATAATTATCACGAATGAAGAAAGAAATAAAACGTGACATTCATTCCAACCTGTCACGCGTGATTTTTGTTCGTCAGGCCTGACGACGATACATGACAGGACGTGACTCTGACATGCTTGTCCGAACATGTAGTCTGATGATACTATATCTACCTGATGTAGAAAAATCGATTTCGCATGTCGTCAGGTGTTGATAGTGTTCATACAGGGTGGTGTTACGTATGTACATGTAGACGGAGTTGATGCGCACTTTTGGCTGTTGCGGTTGCTGGAACCTGATGACAGCCATGGAGAGTCTCGAGAACGTCCACGCGCTGGTGGTGGTGCGCTGGTGGCGTGATCTGCCTTTTTCCCTCTTCCTTTCCGCTAGAGCGGCGGTAAGGTAACTTGTCGACCAGAACCGCGCACGCAACACCTTCTTCGCCGCGTCTCGTAATGCATGCTGACATGCGGTTTTGACAAAGGCTACATGAGTACGCTAGCCTCCAGGATGCATGATGCATGCTTGCGGCCTCTCGGTGCTTCGTGGCGGAAAGATTTTATGAGCGTGCTTGTTGCAGCTGTGGTCTTTCGGAATTGGCCTTGTTGCGAAGCCTTGTTGCGCAGCCTTGTCGTGACAGGATCGCGCTGGGTATATAGCTGGCCATGATAAAGGTTTGCGACAATATCTCGGGCTCGAGTAATTTCGTCGGACTCTTTAGGTCTTCGGTGCAGGGGCGTTTGGGCTGTTGTCGTCGACTGCGTGGGTTGCTCGGGCATTGGACATGGTGCCCATTTGCTCTGCGTACCATGCTCGGATCTTGAAAACCGTTAGCAAAAGCATTGCAC
This sequence comes from Cladosporium austrohemisphaericum, assembly GCA_022813715.1. NCBI lineage: Eukaryota > Fungi > Ascomycota > Dothideomycetes > Cladosporiales > Cladosporiaceae > Cladosporium > Cladosporium austrohemisphaericum. The sequence goes on from JAKLLY010000001.1 coordinate 2,472,508, forward strand.
GACACTAAGTGATATCCAAAGCTTACTCCGCTGAAAGGTGTATTGCCATCCGTCAACTCCATGAACAGAATGCCGTAGACCGACACAAACAGGATGCTACCCCATTGAGCCAACTTCACCATTTTATGCCAGTTGGGTCTTGCGTAAGCCAGCTTTGCGCGTCGCCTGTAGCGTCTCTCCAGCTTGAATTGGTGCTTCTGCGACAGCTTGCTGAACTCTGGCGGCCATGTGCGCTTGCAGACGTATGGGTTCGTCTCCCAGGTGTATGGGAAGTAGGGTACGTTGACGGCTGGTGCTTTGGGTGCGGCGAAGGGGTTCAGGCCCATGCGCCGGGCAAGAGTAGGCAGCATTTTGACTGCTGGTGATTATGAGGAGTCGTCAAGTTGAGCCAAATGGGAAGGATGTCGACTACATGCGAAGACGAGAAGGAGTCGCTGTCTAATTGCTGGTAGTCTGAGATCATGCTGGCCCGTGCCATGGCCGAGCTGCACCTTAAAGCCGAATCTTTTTCTGGAGCAGCAGCAGCGCGCGATTCTGGCCTAGCTAAAGTCAGGTACCTCCACCTCGCTATAGAGTCATATCTACACATTTTCCCAGATACCCCTCCACGTGACCCACCACGTTGTTCAAACAGATCCCCAAGCCGCCCTTGCGCGGTCTGCGCCTCCTGCCCCAGCGACTGCGAATAGTTTATTCTCACACAAACGCCTACTCCACCATGGCGGCTGTTCAGGCGACCAAGGATGCGCTCAACCCGGCTGCCGGCACGCTGAAGATCGAAAACACCGAGAAGCGTGACGCCCTCATCGCCTCCGAGAAGAAGTACCAGGACTCCTGGGCTCAGGCCAAGATCTTCGAGCAGGATGCTCCCAACCTCAAGGATGTGCCCTTCCACTCCGTCGCCCCGGCCGAGCTGCGCAAACAGCACCCCAAATACATGGTCACCATGGCATACCCATACGTGAACGGCACACCCCATGCCGGCCACTCTTTCACGGCATCGAAGCTGGAGTTCGCCATTGGTTGGGCCAGGATGAAGGGCATGCGTGCGTTGTATCCTCAGGGTTTCCACTGCACTGGTATGCCCATCAAGGCTTGCGCCGACAAGCTCGTGCGCGAGATTGAGATGTTTGGCCAGAACTTCGAGAACTGCCCTGTGGACACTGTCAAGGACGAGAACGACACCAAGGACGCACCTGCGCCTGTGCAGGAGACCACAAAGGCCGATGTCACCAAGTTCGGTGCGAAGAAGAGCAAGGTCAACGCAAAGACAAACGTCGCTCTCAAGTACCAATTCCAGATTCTGCTCGCCCTAGGCATTCCCATTGAGGAGATTCACAAGTTCGCCGACTCCAACTACTGGCTGCAATACTTCCCTCCCCTCTGGAAGCGCGACCTCACTGACATGGGATGCCGTGTCGACTGGCGCCGATCCATGGTCACAACCGATGCCAACCCTTACTACGACCGTTTCGTTGCATGGCAGATGAACCGCCTGAAGGAGCTGGGCAAGATCAAGTTCGGAAAGAGGTACACAATCTACTCGCCGAAGGACGGTCAGGCATGTCTGGACCACGACAGATCCTCTGGCGAGGGTGTCACACCACAAGAATACACTGCGCTCAAGCTCCGCGTTAAGGAGTGGCCAGAGGCCGCGAAGAGCAAAGTCGAGGGCAAGATTCCCGAGGGCGCCAACGTCTACTTCGTTCCCGCCACTCTCAGGCCCGAAACTATGTACGGCCAGAACTGCTGTTTCGTCGGACCTACCATCGATTACGGTATCTACGAGGCTGAGAAGGGCAAGCAATACTATTTCATCTCGGACCGCGCTGCAAGGAATATGTCCTACCAGAGCATCTTTGCCGAATGGGGCGTCTTCCCCAAGGTCGCTGACCTGAAGGGTTCGGATGTTGTTGGCACTCTCGTTGACGCTCCTCTTTCGGTTCACAAGGACGGCGTGCGCATTCTTCCCATGGAATCCGTCAAGGCAAGCAAGGGAACCGGCGTTGTCACCAGTGTTCCTTCCGACTCGCCTGACGACTACGCCACTATGATGGATCTGCAGAAGAAGGCCGAATACTACAAGATCAACAAGGAATGGGCCAGCCTTGACATCCTCCCCATCATTGAGACTCCTGCCTACGGCAACCTCACCGCCAAGTTCTTGGTTGAGTCTATGAAGATCAACTCGCCCAAGGACGCGAAGCAGCTTGCCGAGGCCAAGGAGCTCGCATACAAGGAGGGCTTCTACAAGGGTAAGATGATCTACGGCCAGTTCTCTGGCAAGACTGTCGAGGAGGCCAAGCCTCTTGTCAGGCAGCAGCTCATTGACGAGGGTCTTGCCTTCGCCTACTCCGAGCCCGACGGCGCGGTCATGAGCCGTTCCGGCGACGAGTGCGTTGCTGCTCACCTTGACCAGTGGTTCATGAACTACGGTCCTCCCGACAAGAGCGGTGACCAGGACTGGCAACCAACTGTCCTGAGCCACTTGATGAACGACCTCAACACCTTCAGCACTGAGACCAAGAACGCCTTCGAGCAAGTTCTCAACTGGCTGACACAGTGGGCTTGCGCCAGATCTTACGGTCTTGGTACCAAGCTTCCCTGGGACCAGCAACAGCTTGTTGAGTCTCTTTCCGACAGCACCATTTACCCTGCATACTACACCTTCGCTCACATGCTCCACGGCGACATCTTCGGCAAGACCCGCGGACTTGCTGATGTTGGCCCTGAAGAGATGACTGACGAGATCTGGGACTACCTCTTCTGCCGCACTGAGGAGATCCCTGCCGGCACTACCATCAAGAAGGAGAGCCTCGAGATGATGCGCCGTGAGTTCGAGTACTGGTACCCTCTGGACGTCAGAATTTCCGGAAAGGATCTCATTCAGAACCACCTTACCTTCCTGATGTACGTTCACATTGCGCTCTTCCCCAAGCAGTACTGGCCTCGCGGTATCCGTGTCAACGGTCACCTGCTGCTGAACGGTGAGAAGATGTCGAAGTCCACCGGTAACTTCCTTACTCTCCACGACTCTATCGCCAAGTTCGGTGCCGACGCCACCCGCATTGCTCTCGCCGATGCCGGTGATGGTATCGAGGACGCCAACTTCGAGGAGCAGGTCGCCAATGCCAACATTCTGCGTATGTACGAGCTCAGGCAATGGTGTGAGAGCGTCATCCAGGATGCCCGTATCCTCAAGGATGGCGAGACCTACGCCGCTGTCAAGGAGAACGAGCGCCACAAGAACAACGACGCCATCCAGCGCACTGGCGAGAAGAACATGTGGGACGAGCTGTTCGAGAACGAGATCAACGGTCTTGTCCACGAGACTCGCGAGCAGTACGAGCTTACTAACTACAAGGGTGCCCTCAAGTACGGTCTCTACGACTTCACTGGCGCCAGAGACTTCTACCGCGAGGCTACCAAGGCTGCCGGCATCGGAATGCACGCCGATCTTGTCAGGCGTTACGTTGAGCTGCAGGCTCTTATGGTCAACGTCGTTGCACCTCACTGGTCTGAGCACGTGTGGCTCGAGGTCCTCAAGAAGACTGAGACTGTGCAGAACGCTCTCTTCCCCGAGGCTCCCGCCACCAGGGCTCACCTCACTGCTGCGCGCGAATACGTCCGCAACACCTCCTCCAGCATCACGTCCGCTGAGGGCGCTCAGCTCAAACGTATGGCTAAAGGAAAAAATACAAGTTACGACCCGAAAGCGCCTAAGAAGCTCAGCATCTTCATGGCCCTCAAGTACCCCTCGTGGCAAGACAACATCATCGAAACCGTCCGCGCCAACTTCAACAACCTGATCCTCGACGTCGGCGCAGTCAGCAAATCGATCCCCAAGCCCGAAGCCAAGCGCGCCATGCCTTTCGTGCAGACTCTCAAGAAGTCCCTCGAATCTGGCATCGACTCCGCCACCGTGTTCGAGCGCAAGCTCGCCTTCGATGAGCAGCAGGTCCTCACTGACATGGTTCCTAACCTCAAGCAGACCGTGCAGAAGTGCGTTGTCGTTGAGGTCATTGCTGTCGAGGAGGGCGGCAAGAGTGGTAAGGTTGTTGGTGGCACTGAGGGTGTGAACAAGGGCGAGGAGAGGAAGGAGCTGCCGGCTAGTGCGGAGGGTGCGGTTCCTGGGCAGCCGACGTTCTACTTCGAGAACATCCAGGCTTAGAGGGTTTTGAGCTGAGCCTTTGTGAGAATACGGTATCGGAAGTCAGAGGAAACGGAAGAAAAAGTTCATCGTCTGTAGACGCGCGCATCATTTTGCGCTACGAGAAAGAGATATACAATTTTAAAAAACGAAACCCATTGAATGTTCGCACAACACACTGCTTCTCAATGAGAGTATGGACGAGATCGAATGTAGGTTCAAAGTCACGTATGGGGCATCTCAGTGGCATCAAGCGCTCTTCGACACAAGGGAGCGACTGACAGCGCCACAGACCGTGGTGAGAAGACGAGCTCTGGACTCTTCGAAGACCTTCCGACATCGAGTGGCTTCCGCCAGACATGGAAAGATGCGATGCTACGAACGCAGATTGCTAATTACCACGGACAGAAACATCACAGTGATTGGGGGTCTCGCATGATGATCTCCTGACGCAGCCACGATGCCCTTCACTCGATCCTTCGAGTATGCTGTGTCCACCCTTTACTGCACCCCAGCTTACTGCCGCCAATGCATGTTTAGCGCTCGCTATTTTCTTGTGGCTGACGCGGTGAGACTCTTGTCACGAGCTAAGCTTCGAGACAAGCTATGGCAAGCTTTTTATGTATGTCAGCATAGTGCATACACCATGACAGAGAGTACATTGGGACTGTGTTGCAATCTTTGGGAACCGGTCAGGAGACCTGGAACTGAACGCGTCAGCTTTCCCATGTTGTACGAAGATGGTCAGATGAAGACAGCGGTCTACGAAGCATGGTGGGGTTGGAGAGGAGGTTGAGAAACATGCGTGGACTGGCATGGATAAGATGAGAGAAGAGTAGCACGAAAACGATCTGTATTGCAGCATATTGATTGCACCTGCCTACATACAGCCATGCTGACGAATCAAGCCAAGTTACGCGGTAGCTGCTTCCATGCACTGCATCCATGGATATATAACCCAGGAAATGCCCCGGTCATTCTGTACAGGAAGTTTGACTCCTCTTCCCACATCAACACTCTCTTATCCAATCGAAGGTTGGTCGTCACCAGGACACAATATAACATCATCTCTTCTAGCAGAATGGAAATCCCAAGGCCAAGAATCGCAATCATAGGCGGCGGCCTCGCTGGCCTCGCTCTAACCCTCGCTCTGCACCAACATGGCATCTCAAGCTCCATCTTTGAGGCCAGGTCTCAGCCGCTGAATATAGGCGGAGCCGTCATGCTGTCGCCCAATGCCTTGAAAGTTCTCGACAAGCTTGGCATTTATGAAGAAGTGAGGAAAGAAGGGTACGAGTTCAAGAATCTGTTATGGCAGGCGATCGATGGGTCGATTTCGGAGAAGGAAGAGTTTGGAGGGAAGGAGAAGTATGGGTATGATGCTTTGAGAGTCCATCGATATGTTCTGATCAATGCTTTTGAGAAGGCGCTGGAGGGAGTTGGCGTGGCGATCAATTTTGGGAAGAAGTTCATCAGCGCCACTGAGGATCATGATGGTGTCGAGGCCAGCTTCGCGGATGGGACGACGGAGCGGTTCGGCTTGCTTATAGGCGCTGATGGCATTCACTCCACCGTTCGACGATTTCTGTATCCGGATTTGGTGCCCAAGTTCATTGGCCTCGTTGGCGTCACAGCAGCCATACCCACTTCTGCCCTCGACCTCAGTGAAGAAATGCTGCAAGACCTGGAGAATCCTGCGTTGAAACACCCTCTTCCGATCACAATCCAACACCCATCTCACGGTGCTTTCGTGATTGCTCCTCAGCGGGCAGGAGCGAAGGAGATGTTCATTGGACGTCAGCGGAAATGGACAGATACGGATCGTGCTGGCTGGGACGCCCGGTCTGCAGACAAGCAGGAGCTGGCGTCGTTCCTTGCTTCGAACACGGATGGCTACCCTCAGATTGTGCAGAATTTGGTCGAATCGATTCCTCATGATACGATCAATCTGTGGCCATTCTACGTGATTCCGAGCCTCCCTTCATGGATTAGCGCCAAGAGTGAAGGCAGAATCGTACTGGTCGGAGATGCTGCCCATGCTATCCCGCCGAGTGCCGGCCAGGGTATCAACCAAGCATTTGAGGATGTGTATACTCTTTCTTTGACGATGAAGGATCCTGGTGGAGGCTTGGCTAAGCCGAAGGCGTTTTCCTTACGATTGAAGAAATGGCAGGAATGGAGGTTCGAAAGGGTAAAGGGTATTCTGGAGCTGAACGGTATCATCGAAGCGAGAAGGCTTCCAGTGAGTGATAGGTCTGCAGCGCAAAGCTTGCTTGCGGACAAGAGGATGGAGCTGGATTGGCTGTTCGATGTCGATTTCGAAAAGGAAGTTGAGGCGTGGAGCTGAGTTGAGGAATTGATCCTGCTCAAGGGTTGCAGTGGTAGCATTGATGTCCGCAATCGTTGTCGATGGCTGATTGGCAGATCTACGATATCTCGACCTTCGTAATTTTGCTGATCAGACGTCTGTTCAGGGTGGCCACTGAGCGAGCAGACTCGCGAGCAGATGAGCATAAGTAGCCAATAAGCGAGCGAGCAGAGGGCCTGTGGCTTATATAAGTGAACGAGCATAACGTAACGTATTCGGCAAGCGAGCGGATCACGCAAGCGAGCAGATCAAAACGTGCGCGCGTCGTATCTCTCATCTTCTTCTTCTTATTACATAACAATTTTTGGTTATAATACCCTCTTAAACTAAAGGACGTGTTTCTTTAGCCCTTTAAGCATATACTAATAACCAATTTTTATCTCTCTATATTATAGCTACTACCTATAACGTCCTATATACAACTCTTTATAGAAGATATACTAGAGTCCTTCTATAAGCCAATATAACTATAAACTCCTATAAATTTACTAATATTAAAGAGCAACTTTATTAGATCCTTAATCTAAGTAACTACCGTTATATAAGTATAAAGTTAGATAACTAAGAAGTCGGGTTGGTACTCGTTAGAGAGGACAGAGGGAGTAGAAGCATAAAGTGATAAAGCAATAGTTTGGTATTATATAAACCAAGCAGTCACTATAAACAATAAGTTGAATATAAGAATACGACTATGATCTTAGATTCCTATATACTAAGGGAATTCGTACTATAGATATAGTGATTAGTATACTTAGTATACTTAGTGCTACTAAGCAGACTAATCAACTAAGCCATATTATATAACCCGCTTATAGTCGTTAGATAAGACGATAACTATGCGCTAATAGTTGGCTATAGTATATAGTCCGGCTATAGCTATTAGCTTAGCTATATAGGTTCGTAATACCATCCTCTTTCTAGCCTAGCTTAGTCCCTTAAGCTTATTATATAATCTGCGCTTTCTCTAGCTTTCCTTTCGTTATAGCTCTCTATAATGCCTAAATAACGATAAGACTCTTATACTATCTATCGTTATCGACTATACAAGTTTATCGAATCTGCTAGTAAAGTGATAGTAAAGAAATGCTCGATATATAAAAAGCATAGTAGAGTATATAAGGTCTATATTTAGTCTAGGAAATATAGCGAGTGCCTTCGTCGTAGTTAGTAGTACGATATAAAGGTGACTTAGTCCGAGTTTAAGAGGTTAGCTAAAGAGAAGGACAAGTTATATCGTTATATCTAAGAGGCGTATAATGAGCAAGAAATAGCGATAAGAGTCTATAAGAAGGCTCTTAAGGATTTAAAGGTTGCATAGGCGCGCGAAGAGAGATTATAGCAATAGATAGATCTTATAGATCGTTGTACTAAGGAGGCGATTACTATCGAGGAGAGGAATATAGAGGAATAGAAGGCTACTAAGGCTGCTAATCCTATTCTTCTAGAGATTGTTTCTAAAGGTCTAGGATTAAATCTTTCTCCTACTATCTAGAGTGCTCTAGATAGTCTTCCTAATAAGTTCTAGGAGATTCTAGAGCTACTACCTATAGGTGGCTAAGTTTATCTGCTTATTTAGGTAAGGGTCCCTAGATCCTATAGCTCTTCTAAATTCTTTTAACTCTTCTTTACGTTTCTTAGTAGCTCGTTTCTTTAGCCAGGTAGCGAACTTTGCTTAGCTCGATATATCTAGTCGATTCTCTCGAGTCTTTGTTCTATCGCTATCAAGCTAAAGGCTAAGTTCTAGCTCTTCGTTTCCTAGGGTATAGAAATTCTAGAGATAGGGTAGATAGTAGACCAAGTTTTTAGAAGGTTCCTAGATATTCTCTAAATCCGGGTATCTCTTCTATTTGATTAAATACTTATCTCTATCCTATTAAAGGATTTTCTCTATATTATACTAGGAGTCCTCTTATTCCTAGAAGTAGAAGGTTGTTTATAGCAGTATATCTAGGTTAGTAGGTTCTAATAATAATATATAGAACATAGGGTGGATTTTAGCGTCCTTAGATAGTTTAAGTTAGTAATTCTAAGGACCTCGTTATTCCTTAATAAGAAATGGTCCGACTTTAACCTGGTCTAGTTTTTTGGTTAGTCTTCTAGTTTTAAGGTTTTTGGTTAGAAGATACACCTTATCCCCTTTCTTAAGCTAAGATGCTATTTTCCTTTTATTATAGAGGTATTCTGCTATTCTAGTCTAGGCGACTCTAATCTGGTCTTTATATACGTTATGAATGTCTTTAAGTTGTTATAACGTAATCATTATAGGCTATAGTTTCGGGTTATTATATAGCTTTATAAACAGGTTAGGATCCTTGCTAAAGTTAGCGAAGAATAGTAATGTCCTAATAGTGTCTATATAGCTATTATTTAAGGCGAGTTACGCTATTAGTAGTAATAAAACCTAGTTATCCTACGTATGATTAATATAGTGCTATAGATAAACTTCGAGGGTCTGGTTTATTCTTTCGGTCTATCTATCTATAGTCGGGTAGAATGCTATAGAAAGTTTTAGCTTGATCCTAAGAGAGGTAATTAGTGTTTTCTAGAATGCTAAAGTAAAGAGCTTATCTCTATCACTTATAATCGATTTAGGGATACTATGATATTGGATAATCCTATCGATAAAGATTTTTATAAGAGATTGGACTATAAAGTCTTCGTTATATAGTATAAAGTAAGTGTATTTAGTAAGTCGGTCGACCACTATAAAGATTGAATCGTATCGGTTTCCTATTGGTTCTTCGACAGATCCTAGTAGCTTTATAATAAAGTCTATAGTGATTTCGTCCTAAGGCTTTTCTAGAGGGTCGATAAACTGAATATAACTATATTTAGCATATCGTTTAGCCTTGTTTTATTGATATTATATATATTGCTTGATATGAGTTATAAATTTTTATCGTAGTTATAGGAACCAGAAGTTTCGTTAGATAAGTTCGACAGTTTTTATAATACCAGGGTGTCCCTTAGTAGGATCGTTATAATGTTATTAAATGCATTCTTATTCCTAGTTAGATTGTACCTAGAACTTCCTATATCTAACTAGAAATTGTTCTATAT